>JADLZN010003936.1:0-13376 GCA_018155175.1 Sinocyclocheilus anophthalmus | reverse complement strand
TTTCACGCCGCTCCCACACACACACACAACTACCAACGAACAAGGCCCAGTGCAATTCATTAACGTGTACGCGATTTGAAAAATTTGCAAATGTGCGTCACTACACTGAAACAAATGCTTTTCAACCGGTGTCTGCAGAGTTAAGAATTACATTCATGTGCAGCATTTTCTTCAAGTAGAGACATATTTGTGAATACAAATGTTATAGTTTGTATTAAAGTATCATAATTTGTGCGTGTAGCGATTAAAATGTGCATTTGTGGATCAGGCGACGCGCGTGCATTCATTCACGTCTCTTCTGAGTCGATTCTATTTGATTCATTTGAATTTTGAGACTTTCGTTCCGCCCTTTTAGCCTTGCTCAATCCACACACACACACAGCTCGCGATCACGCGCAGCTGAGAAACAGAAAATCAGCGACCACTAGATGGCACTAGCCCCAGTCACATGTGCGCATTCCATCAGTACGGTTCTGTGAATGTTACTTTGTTTTCTTTGTTTCTTTTTGGTTTGGTTTTGGTTTTCAACTTAACTTGTCTTAAGAATAGCTTATATTAATTTTGCCAAACAAGAACTTTATGACGGTACCTTGTTTTTTTTCTTTTCTTTCTGTAATTCAACAGCACGTTGTCAGTTATTCCTTCCTTGTATTATTATTATTATTATTATTATTATGCCAAGATCTGTTGACGATGCTGATTGCCATACTGCAGTACGAGAGAAATGCGCTTTCATATAGTCCTCCAGCTTGCAAACGCTGCAGCCTTCTTCATTATCAAATAAATACAGTCAACGCAACGAATCAGTAGATATCACATTTAGATCTAGATACCTGGTTAATTCAAACAACCTGTTCGTACAACCGGGCGTTCAGCCTGAGCTCGGCCAAGCACATATTTGCTCATGTGAAGAGGACGATTTTTCATGTGAAGACCATGATTTATTTTGACTTTTTTTTTGGAAAGTGGGTTAAGTACAAAGCGTGGTTTACATAGGCCTAATAAATAATAGTCTGTAGCATTCAAATTTAAATAGGCAACATTGTGAATATGGAACCATTTGGATTCTGAGATTTGGAAATTAGAGAGTAAGAAAATAAATATCTCCATAATAAAGTCCTTAGCCTATAATGCGAGATTAAACTCATTAAATATCTAGAAAAATGTAGAAATAAAATATTAAGAATAAAAATAATTACATTTGGAGAATAAAGTCGTTCATCAGCATCATCAGCTTCATCTTTGCAGACACTGACTCAGAAAACAGTTTAGTAATAAGTAGCCTATATAAAATATGTTCTAGCTATTTATGCGATCTGCTTGATCGCGGAATTGGCTATAGCCTATAAAACGCTCGTTTAGTATAGTTTAGTTTAAGTTAATTTAATAGTTTAATTAAATATAAACGTGTGGTTACTAATGGCTTAAATGATAGCCCTTTTAATAATAATAATAATTATAATAATACAAGGAAGGAATAACTGACAACGTGCTGTTGAATTACAGAAAGAAAGAAAAAACAAGGTACCGTCATGAAGTTCTTGTTTGGCAAAATTAATATAAGATATTATGTGTCTTAAGACAAGTTAAGTTAGAATAAAAGTAGAATATAAGTTCAATAAAACATCTTTATTATAGCCTATTTCTACGGCGGAGGAAAATAGCCAAACCAAAAAGAAACAAAGAAAACAAAGTAACATTCACAGAACATACTGCTGGAATGCGCACATGTGACTGGGGCTAGTGCATCTAGTGGTCGCTGATGTTCTGTGTCTCAGCTGCTCGTGGATCGCCAGCTGTGTGTGTGTGGATTGCGCAAGGCTAAAAGGACGGAATGAAAGTCTCAAATTCACCTGAATCAAATAGATCGCCTCAGAAGAGACGTGAATAATGCCGCGCGTTCCGCTTGATCCACAATGCACATTTTAATCGCTACATGCACAAATGATGATACTTTAATACAAACTATAACATTTGTAATCACAAATATGTCTCTACTTGAAGAAAATGCTGCACATTAATGTAATTCTTAATTCTGCAGACACCGGTTGAAAAGCATTTGTTTCAGTGTAGTGACGCACATTTGCGAATTAATGAATTGTTAATGTTAATGAATTGCACTGGGCCTTGTTAATTGGTAGTTGTGTGTGTGGGGGACGGGAAATGCTGTAAACTGCGAAAATGAAGTCTCAAAATCCAAATGAACTGAACAAGATCGACTTGAACTAGACGTCAATTAATGCACGCGTGTCACCTGATCCACGTATGCACGGATTCATTTTTGCATGAGCAATTTATGATATATTAATGCAGAACAGAACATTTTTATTCGAAAACATGTCTGTATTTGTACAAATCCCTGCACAATCATTTAATCCTGAATTCCACAGACTCAAATTGAAAGGCATTTGTTTGTGGTTAGTAAGTATACATTTCTAAAAGGCGATGCAGTACATGAATAATTGTGCGTGCGTCTATTAATCATTCTGAGTCTAATATCATCCCATAGACATTTCCTATAATAAAGTCTGTAACGTAAAACATTTCCAATAGCTTAGTGTGTAACATGCGTCATTTCCAATAGCGTAATGTGTAAAGTGCGACATTTCCAATAAAGTCTGTAACATGCAACATTTCCAGTAGAGCTGTGTGTAACGTGTGACATTTCCAATAGTGTAGAGTGTAAAGTGCGACATTTCCAATAACAAAGTCTGTAACGTGTGACATTTCCAATAGTGTAGAGTGTAAAGTGCGACATTTCCAATAACAAAGTCTGTAACGTGTGACATTTCCAGTAGAGCTGTGTGTAACGTGCGACGATTCCAATAGATTAGTGTGTAACATGCAACATTTCCAATAACAAAGTCTATAACGTGCGGCATTTCCAATAACGTAGTGTGTAATGTGGGACATTTCCAATAATAAAGTCTGTAACGTAAAACATTTCCAATAGCTTAGTGTGTAACATGCGTTATTTCCAAAAGCGTAATGTGTAAAGTGTGACATTTCCAATAACAAAGTCTGTAACGTGCAACATTTCCAGTAGAGCTGTGAGTAACGTGTGACATTTCCAATAGTGTAGAGTGTAAAGTGCGACATTGCCAATAACAAAGTCTGTAACGTGTGACATTTCCAGTAGAGCTGTGTGTAACGTGACATTTCCAATTACAAAGTGTGTAACATGCAACATTTCCTATAGCATAGCGTGTAACGAGCAACATTTCCAATAACGTAGTGCGTAAAGTGAGACATTTCCAATAACGTAATGTGCAACAATTCCAATAGTGTAGTGTGTAATGTGTGACATTTCCAATAACGCAGTGGGTAATGTGCGACATTTCCAATAATGTAATGTGTGACAATTCCAATAACGTTGTGTGTAATGTGACATTTCCAATAACGTAATGTGCGACAATTACAATAACGTAGTGTGTAATGTGTGACATTTCCAATAACGCAGTGGGTAATGTGCGACATTTCCAATAATGTAATGTGTGACAATTCCAATAACGTTGTGTGTAATGTGACATTTCCAATAACGTAATGTGCGACAATTCCAATAGCGTAGTGTGTAATGTGACATTTCCAATAACGTAATGTGCGACAATTCCAATAGCGTAGTGTGTAATGTGACATTTCCAATAACGCAGTGCGTAATGTGCGTTATTTTCAATAGCGTAGTATATAATGTGCAACCTTTCCGATCACACAGTGTGTAATGAGCAACATTTCCAAATGCATGGATTCCTATTTAAAGGGGTCATATGATGCGATTTCAAGTTTTCCTTTCTCTTTGCAGTGTTACAAGCTGATTGTGCATAGATAAGATCCCAAGTTAAGATAAGTTGCAAAGACCAAGAGATATTCTTATCAAAGTTAAGACTCTGCCACGCCCTCTTAAAACGGCTCGTTCTAACACGCCTCACATATCTACCTCACTATGTGGAAAAATTTGCATAATGCCGCCCACATTTTAATGCAAAGAAGGAAGGCGTTGTTTCAGTAACCACAGTTAGTGTTGAGCAGCCATGTCAGGGAGACGCTGTGATTCAGTGAGAAAGCAAAAGCACTTTATTTGGACAGATCGAGAGAGAGAGCGGGAGAGAGAGAGAGAGACTCAGAGGGAGAGAGAGAGAGAGAGAGAGCGGAGAGAGCGCAACGTCAGAGAGAATAGCGAGAGAGAGATGGGGGGGGGGGGTGGGATCACTCACAGGGAGTCATCTGTCTAACTGTGGCTTGTGTACTGCAAACACATACCCGCTTCATCACTGTGTCTGTCACGTGACTCGTTCCCCTTTCGGGCTCTGTCTTTACAATTATTTTGAAAGATGAATGCTCGCGATTATGGTAAGGGGCGTTAAAATTCCAACGAGTGCTTGGGGTGTTCGGCCAATCAAAATGCACTGGGTCAACTGGCCAATCAAGAGCAGACTGCGCTTGTCAAAGGAGAGGCCTTTGTTGAAAACGACGTGTTTGAGAGCGGGCGGGGCATAGGGCGGGCCGTACGATAATGTACGTATTTGAAAAATAGTTTTTTTGAACAACATATTCTGTAACACCAAATACACAAAATAATGATCTTTAAAAAGCACATATACCCCTTTAATGATCTCTCCTGCTGAAAATTCATCAAACAACACTTAATATAACTGCACCTTAAGTGCATGGAATACAGGGTTGGAACAACACGAATGAAGGTCAGTTAAATGACGACAAAACAATTTCTTTAAGAAGCACGGGGCCATAGTTACAATCCCAAGCTGCTTGAAATAAAAGCTATACTGTCGTACAGAAAATATGTGTACCGGTTGATTATGAGAGAAAGTGGCCACTTGACGATTTTGTCGAAAGAGAAAGCCTCCAGGCCGCTAAGTGACACCTCTGTGGGCTCTGCATTAATGATGGCTTTCTCTTGCTTGGTGTCTATAGCGAGGACACGCAACAGCTGGGTGATAACGTCATGGGGCATCAGGTCAATCTAGAAGAGGATAATACTGTTAAATAATGCAGTTTCAGTGTTGACCTGTTGCCTGTTTTTGAGCTGCACATCATTTTCCATTGCTTAAGAAGGCTCTCAACCACCTTCCAAATGATACAATCATTTAGATGGGTGACCGTAGCCATTTTCACACACAAAACGTTAAAGTGCTGGATGACATTTCCATTTTCATTTGCCAGTTTAAAAAAAACAAACAGCTGTGCTTCATGAAACATCCTACTTATATATTTATTTACAGTAATTAAATAGCAGCCTTTGTGATTTGAGCTTTATTTCACTTAATTGTGCAGCCCTAGCTTCTTATGTCATGTCCCTTTATAACACTTCCAGAGTGGACAGACAAATTGCTTTTTGCTGGAATCTTGTCACATTACCTCTGATTAGGGCACGCTGTAAGTGCAGGATAAATGGTGTATCGGCCAGCACAACAAAAACAAAAGATACTGAGTAAAATTACCAAAATGTAAAAGATGAAACTGAACAACAATTTGTTTTTCATTTGGATTTCTACTGCAAAAGAAATTGCTCAACATCTGAAATCTAGACTGTAATGCAGAATACACAAACATACTCTACATATTACAAAGTGCGACTGTTGAAGTAATTGGTGAGAAGACAGATGCGCATTTGACCTTCAAATCATCTTTGAAGGGGTCTGTGTTGGCAGTGCTCATTCTTAGGGCCAGCTCCAGCAGGGCCTCCAGCCGTGGAGGAATGATGTTATCAACCGGCTTCTTCAGTTCTTCCTCCGTCAGGTCCATAAAATGCACGAAAAAGTCTCCTTTATCCATTAAGAAGTCATGTTTGATTGACCTGTTCCACAAAATGTAAGAAATTAGGTAATATTGAGATATTCAGTTCACAATTGCTGAAAATACCAAATAATCTTTAAGATTATACTTTTTGCTTTGGAAACAGATGACACTGTGATGCAGCTACACCAGAAGATGTGTGGTTTATGCATGTTGATCAATGTTTATGCGAATAATTGCCTAAATTAAAAAAATAGTTCACCCAAAAATGACAATTTGCTAAAAAATTACTCAACCTAAGATGTAGATGATGTTGTATTTACATTTACTTTATTATTTGGCAGATGCTTTTATCCAAAGCCACATACAATTTAGCATTTCATCCTCAGCAGTGAATGAATGCTGTCAGAATAAGAGTCCAAACTCTTATAAAACATCACAGTAATCCACAATTAATGAATGTCTTGTGAAGTGAAAATCTGCATGTTTGTAATAAATCCCTTATTAAGGCGTTTTAACTTTAATTACTTGCTTCTGGCCAAAACACAAGTTCATAATTCATAACACTTCCCTTTATTTAGACATATTTATTAACGGTTTTAGATCATTTTCAACAGTGCTCGATCTGTGCGCGTTTCAGATGAGATGACTGGAGAAACCAATATTATGAATAGAAACCTTTTAGCCAGTAACAAGTTTGAAGTTCGAAACATGTTAGAATCTCAACTTAACATATCTTAACTATACTGGGTGAACCTTTAAATCTGTTCATCATATAAGGCAATCGTGTCTCTTCAGAAGACTTGAATTAAACCACTCAATTCATATGGATTACTTTTACAATGTCTTTATATTCGTTTAATTGTCAAAGTTTTGGTTACATTACTTTAATGCTTGAACATAAAGAAAGTCATATAGTTTTGGAATGACATGAGGGTGAGAAAAATGTCAGAAGTTAAAATAAATAAACACCCATGGTCTGCTGCAGTACTAACCAAAAATCATGATCCTAACCTTTATCTCCAAACCGAAGTCTCAGTTGGCCAGACAGTGGCTTCATCTTTTCTGAATCATTAAATATTGGTGTCTGAAACATTGTGAGGTTTCAACCTAGTGTAACTATGTGCTACAAATGAATAGTGCATAAGCGGCTGTTGAGACAAGATTCCGTACATCAACCAAACAACGGACTGACAATCAGTATGAATCACGTGACTAAATTGTCAGTGGACTCACTTCTCACCCATTGCTCGATGACTTATTCACATCCTGACAGCGATTATGATGTCCATTTTCAGTGAGTCCCGAATGGTTACCATTTATGTTTACGTAGTGAAAGCAAATCAAATTTTATTATGTGGGACACACTACGCCCAGGTGTCCAACTCGTTCCTGGAGGGCCACCAGCCCTGCAGAGTTTTAGCTTCAACCCTAATTAAAACACAGCTAATAGGAGAGCACTAATGAAATTCTTGGCCGAAGCCGGAACAATGAGTTACTGGAGATACCGAAACGGTTTTTCGCATTTGCCCCCCTGTAGACCTATTGTGCCTTTTTTTTACTATTGCATACATTAATTTTTTTAAAATGTAATCTGCCACCCGCATTACATTTACAAAGCTTTTTCCCACTTATTTCTTATCGAGTAATCCGTTGATCGTGTTGGCTTTTGTCTGCTCTTTACAATTAATACCAAAAACTGTGCTTTTACTGTTTACTATGAGCTCTCCACCCTTCCTCGACTACATCCAAGTCACATGTCCGCAACTGTAAAAGAAACTAGTGGTTACGCTTGCACAACTTGCAAACGAAAATGAATATTCTAATTATGTTTAACGACGAGAATTAATAGCCAGAAAACTTTGATTTGTCTAGTTTGGTAATATAGTATAGATCTAATTATACTGACTGCGTATCAGCGCTGATTTGCTCGCAGATGATTTCTGAAAAAGGTTTTTATAAAGCAGGAGTACCATTGGATTTTATTGTTATTGGTAAATAAATACATATAAATACATAATATATACATAACGCAAATAAATTAAACCATTTTGATGTCAAATTTAAAAAATCAAGAAAAACAAACCTTACCAGAATTGTTCGCTGCTGAACAGAAAAGAAAACAAGAACAACAGAACATCAAATAGGAAAGATTGTGAAACCAACAGGGAAATAAATATAGGCTCACCTGTCATTTTGGGGGAACTTGAGAAGGGGTGACCGTTCTGTGTGGTTGGCTTGGTTGGATTTGCCTTTGAGGAGGTTTACCATGCTGAAGCTGTGCCTGGGAACAAGGAGAAAACTTATTAAATCCGAGCATGACGTCTGTCATAAATAACATCTCAGCCACATTTAGAAATCAATTCTTGGCATCCATTTTTAATAACTCTTCTATAAAAACTGGCAGCTGAAATTAACTGGAACTGAAAGTCATTCTTCCTTTTTGGTCTCTGTTTAGTCATCTTTACACCACTATGAAACATCCTGGTCTAGTGTGTCAAACAAGGTCTAAGCTACATGATCATAAAATAAATATAGATTTTTCAAACATATAGCAAGTTACACGTCCAAATGTTCAACGACAATTATATAAGTCATCCTTCTTGTCCACTGTGTCCTCCTACAGCTGTCTTGATGATTTAACTGACACCTCGTAACTTGTCAGGGTGGATGGGCATCAGGTGGTTTGCAGATTTACAGAGGCATGAAAGCGATATGGTTATGACAGGTTTAAGGACAACAGCATCCTGCTTATTCAGGCCTTGAATACTAGAATAATGTTCTGGCCTTGGTTTCGATGCTATAAAATACAGTGACACAATGAAATAAATCAAACAATTGCTTTGTGATTTTATTTTGTGCCAGTGAAAGGCTCATGTAATGCATGAGTCCCCAACAAAAGTCAATGCCGCAATCTCACGATTTTAAAATATGTATCTTTCAACATGTCATATAACAGATATCCAAGTTTAGAGTATCATTCAAAGAAATCAGGATTATAATGTACATATAAAACTGAAATCCTGACACAGAAAATCAGATGTTTTAGTTGCATGTTGCCACCGTTATTTACATTATATTTAAATTGTCATTTAGCACACGCTTTTATCCAAAGCGACTTACAAATCACTAGGCTAGACATTTTTTACCAGTAAGTGGTGTTCCTGGAATCAAACCCACAAACTTTGCCCGTTAACGCAATGCTTCTACATTCTGAGCCACCAAGGAACATGTTGTCACTATTTGTCAGTATTTCTTCATTTTAGAAGTTGCATTTCTCTTGGCCTTGATCAGGGTTTGTTTTAACAGGGGCTCCAGCAGTCTCGACAGCAGGGGTCACTTTTTGTGGATTGTTTTTCTCCATAAAAAAAAATGAACAAAACAAAATGTCAACTAAACTAAAGAAGCTAGTAATATTATGGGGGGGGTGGTTCCTCCCAAAATAAAAATGTATTCCTATAAGACGGGGTTCCCAACTATTTTGTCCGCCGAACCCCTCAGATGGTACAATTTCTTTGAAATACCACTTGAGAATTTAAGCTATTATTTCAATCATTTAAGGACACATTTGTATGTCCTCTGATGCTGGTTAATGAACATATAAATTATAAAATATTTTTTAGTAGGTATAGGTCTGCATGATGGCCATAACATTATATTGAAATTATTTTGTCATATATTGTGACTGAGATTTGAACTGATGACATTTCATCTCATATGAAAACTATATCTTACATGATCTTAAATGTATATTTATAAAATATATTGTGATTTCAGTTTTATTTCAATTAATTCTGCAGCACAATTGGGTTATTTAAATTTTACATTTGATTTATTTCATTATTAGCTTTTCATTAACTCATGAACCCCCTGCAGTTTCCTTGTGAAGCCCCATTTGGGAAAGCCTGGTATCCATCAATTATAATTATTTTATTGACTTTGTAATGTAAGCATCATAAAAGGTATGTAAATATATTAATATGGTACTAAATGCTTACTGTAGTACCTCATTAATATATTTCAATATAATTGAAAAGGGCTACTAGCATTGCTTCATTCAGTAATCACACTTTATCCTCCTAACTTCCTCAGACAAGGACAGCTTTATTTACTGTAGTCATAAAGCAAACATTTCACATCTCATATACTAAATAACAACAAAAAAAATCTATAGAAGTCTCCAGAAGAAGAGGGGGAAGAGAAAGGATGGGTTCTGAGCTATTGCTCAGAGACACCAGCAGTGTTGATATTTTTCGGCCAGTGTGAATAGAACAGATGGAAATCCTGAGAACTCTGTGGGCTAATTACTGGAGCCTCTTCAGTAATTAATAATTGTGAACAATTCTCTGTTTGTCAATTAATGACAGTTTAAATGAGTAAAGTCCCTCTTATCTCTTCAATTGGCTCTGAGTTTGTGTGTGAGTTATGGAGAGCCTTTTGCAGAATGCCAGAATAGATCAATGCTGCTCAGCACAGGCCAGACTATAGAGTCAACCCTAGTACAATTCTAACACATCATTGGGCAAATCCCAAACCTCAGCTGCTTAGCATTACAGAGGACTCAGACAACTCACCCACCCCTACCGATGCGTCTGCTTACTGCAAACAGCTGGGATGGGGAGTGTGTGTGTGTGTCTGTGGGCTCCAGACAAGACATAATAGCCATGGCCTCCAGGATATATCCTGGTGTTGAGTTTGGGCAAAAGGGAGATTAGACAGGATATTTCAAGGCCTTTAATCCCTCTCCCTGCAGTTACACAACATAGAGTAGATTTGAAATGTTAGCTCACTGAATGCAGGATTTATAAATGAAGCAAAGCCTTCTCTTATTGTGGCTGAATCCAAGTCTGTGAGGTCCAGATGAGAATGAAACCGGGGGGGGCCTAGAATACTAGTCTATTTGAAGGCTACCTGATGTACTCAGTTTAATTTCATGAACAATATGAAGAACAATTCAATTCCCATGGCATATTTCCCATAGGACAGAAAGATAAACAAACAACTATTGAAATACATATTTTTTTAAATAATACATGTGATGTGATCAGATGTGATTTCATTGAGAGTGGTTATCATTAAATAATTCCTGCAGGAGAGAGCAGTCATGAGAGCAGAAGCAGACCACATCTCATGCATGACTAACAATTAATCACGTGATGGCTGATCAAAAACTGTACTGTCTAATCCGAAAAGTGTCACAACCACAAGCTTGAGATTAAGACCCCCATTGTCATAGTCCACAGTACCATCACACACGCACATTTATTCTCTCACAAAGACACACATTTGATGTTACTACAGTAATGTGACTCCACACGTGAGCACCAATTCTCTTTAGAGTCGATTAGCAGCTGTTTCACACAGAAAAGCGCTCACTAAGGGTTCTGGAGACCTTATCTGCCAAATGTGTCAGCCATAATAGTGGAAGTACAATGGAAGCACATTTTGCATGATTTCCTAGCATGAGGTTTCTTTAAAACATCTCAAAGGTGATGCATGATACTTTGTTAAAATACTTTCTATTACCACAGTGTCCAGCAGAGACAAATATAAGCAAGTCATTCATAGACTGATCTCCCAGAATAGTGTAAACACTGTGGCACTATCAGAACTATTGTTCTGTTTATTTGTGCTCAAAAGTCTGGTTGAATGTGTTTGGGGCAGGACAACCTGTTTGTTCAAATCATCTTTGGCATATGGTGCAAGTCCTCCAGGAAAATTCATACTTACAATTTGGGAAGTCGTGATTATGACGTTAGGTGTGTTCAAGTCACGTTGGTTGGAGAAAGACATTCCCCAGGGCTATTAACATTCTAAAAAATTCTTTACTTGAAATAAAATAATATCTCAAATTCATTTCAGTCAATATTTCTCATTTTAATTTAGTTTAACCTGGATGTACTAAAATAAAAAAAGATTACAACTTCCAACCAAAAATGGACCTAAAAATGACAAAACAACTAACACTAAAATAAAATGGGGGACGGAAGAGTCAATATTGAAATCTCAATGATATTATAATGAACACTGGAAGGTACTTTTATCTAAAAAAACAACAAGTAAATCACTATATTTTTTTGTTTGAACTACTAGAAAATGGCAAATAAAGCATAGGGTGGGGTTTGCTTTACGTTTATGTAAAAACTTATGAAGGTGCTCTAAAGAAATAGTTAAATTTGTAGTTATAAATTAGTTATCTGTATACTATTATTACATGCAACTTAGCTCGATTACTGTAAATGTAAAAATAATTAATTAGATTATTAAAAATTATAATTAATTCATAAAAAAAATTGGCAATCAATACGATGCTGCAATCAAAGTACAGTTGTGGTGGTTTCCACTTGTAATTCCGGCTTGTAATTATTAACTTGAACAACAAGTAAGCTAATCAAAGTAATAACTAATAAGTATTAATTATTAATTATAATATGAGTGGGATTCGATGTTGTTTTGGACTCCACTGACTTTCATTTTATGGACAAAAACATTCCTAAAAGAAGAATGTCAGTAATGCAAGTTTGGAGCACAATGAGAATTAGTATATGATGATGGATGAATTTTGAATTTTAATTTTGGGGTGAAATATCCCTTTAACAGGATTGATCCTTGATGAACTATTTGACTGTCCTACCTATCATCTTGATGGACGTCAGTGTAGACTATGCAGTGTCCCGAGGGCACGGCTGCAGCCTGCAGTAATTTCTGTGTCTCTCTCTTCCCAGAGAATCCCTCCAGCAGACGAAGCTCATCAAAGTTCCCAGCCACAGTGTCAGACTTTCTGCAGCCTACCCTGCTGGAGTGACCCTGGCTTTGAGACATCTCCACCTCAATATTACTCTTATTCTCCAGGTACATCTTCACTCAGGCACACCGCAACTGGAGGAAAAGGGGAACACTTAGGTCAAATGATCTTTTAATGCGGCATAGGTTTCATATTTATGGTAATTAGCATCAGATGAGTTCTTTTGAGACTTTCATTTCTAGTTTAAAAGGACTTCTGTAAGCCATGTACAGAACAATGATGTATAGACAGAAATAATTAGAGATACAGAACTGCATTGCGTATGATTTTATTCCATATTAAGGATGCACCTGCCCTCCCCATGTATATAGCAAATACAGTCAAATAACATTCATATTTTTTCCATCAAGACTCATTATAATTACCAAGACACTTTAGATATATGGAATAATAAGTATTAATGCTACAAACACTACTGTAAGCCTTCTTAACGTGTATGGTCACATATTACAGCCACATTCCATTTGCTATTTCAAAGTCTCAGGCATTTAAAGAGTTAACGTCTCAATCTGTGATTGACAGCTAGACTGTAAGGTTCCCGTCTGAGAGTCACAGAAGCATTCTAATTAAGAACTTACTTCACCCTTTTGACCCTGGCATTACTTTTATACACACCCTCCTTCACACATAGACCTCTATAAACTCACAGCTGTAGATAGAGTCTAACTTTAATGGTAAAACAAGAGTTTGTGTGTGTGTGGGGGGGGGGTACATTTGTGGAAAATGGTGTTACTAATTTTAATGACCATATTTTGTAGAGTTGCATTATTTACATATGCAAGCTTTAGAACACAAATCCTTTATTTCATAAATATATTTA
>JADLZN010003935.1:0-461339 GCA_018155175.1 Sinocyclocheilus anophthalmus | reverse complement strand
GACTTGTTATTAGTTTTTCATCTTAATATCTGACAGGGCCTCTTTTTATGATTATTGTGTCAACTTTGATTGAAAATACTTTTAATGTATTATGGAGGCCGCCGCCTTATTGTGTTCTTGAATATAATGGTTCAGTTTTGAATTCTGTCATTATTAACTCACCCATAAGATTTTCTTTCTTTTGAAAACAAAATCAGATATTTTGAATCTTCTTCCAAGCTGCAATTTTCTATACAATGAATTCATGTTATTAGGAATATTAAGCTCCAAAAGATACAAAAAAAGTGGTCCAAATAACTCATCTGCTTTTTTCAAGTCTTCTGAAGACTTTTCTATTTCTTGTTTAAAAGTGAAAGAAAAATCATGTTGCTGGAACAGTATTTAATCAGATTTAATCTGCAATTTCACAGAACTAGACTACAGTTTTACAGAAACTGTCATATTTGTCATAAAAAATGAATGTCCTCTATAACCGATGTATGATTTTGACAGTATGATATTCCTTTTTTTTTTCCCAGTACCTTATTGTTTTAAATTTTAATATTATTTCACAATATTAATGTTTTTACTCTTTTTAAATAAATGCCGCTTTGGTGAGCAAAAAAGTCATCAGAAATATTAAAAATCTTACAGATTTAAAAAAAAAAATTTTTTTTACAGTAGTGTATATTCCAAGCCTTCTGAAGCTGTACTATTATTCATCATGTTCGGAACAACACTGAAATTGAAGTTATTTTACTCTGAAAATCTGCAGTGCCCTTCACCATAGCTCTCAAATCTCATGTTCGCCTCGGTATATTGTTACTTACTGTGAAATTGTTTACAAGACATGCAAAAACAAAAGCCATTATTGTTAGCATTAAATGTTTTCACACAATATTTGAATATGTGGAAGTGTGGATGAGATTTGAGCTGTGGCAAAGGACGATTTTCAGCTAATAAAACAGATCTGTTCCTCACAAATACATAATTTGACTATATAGTTATGTGGCTTACTTTAAAAAAAAAAAAATTTTTATAACCCCTAGTCACTGTATGGTTTTATTGTATGAACAAGAGCAGTGTCAGCATTCATCAAAACATCTTTTATGTCGAACAGAAAAAAAAAAGTCTTGGAAGTTGAGCAAATGATGACAGAAGTTTCATTTTTGGGTTAACTATCCCTTTAAGAACAACTATTAAACTTAAAAGAAAATGAGTTTGTTCTCATTCATGTTATCATCTGTTAAAGGAATACACTGCTTTACTAAATCTGGTGAGAAGCCACAAAATGTGTTTTAATCTCTGACACATTACCACCCACTGGCTGCCAGTAATATAGAGCGACCGGGTGATCATACAGTATCTCACAGAAGTGAGTACACCCCTCACATTTTTGTAAAGATTTTATTATATCTTTTCATGTGACAACACTGAAGAAATGACACTTTGCTACAATGTAAAGTAGTCTACAGCTTGTATAACAGTGTAAATTTGCTGTCCCCTCAAAATAACTCAACACACAGCCATTAATGTCTAAACCGCTGGCCACAAAAGTGAGTACACCCCTAAGTGAAAATGTCCAAATTGGGCCCAATTAGCCATTTTCTCTCCCCTGTGTCATGTACTAATTAGTGTTACAAGGTCTCAGGTGTGAATGGGGAGCAGGTGTGTTAAATTTGGTGTTATCGCTCTCACTCTCTCATACTAGTCACTGGAAGTTCAACATGGCACCTCATGACAAAGAACTCTCTGAGGATCTGAAAAAAAAAAATAATAATTGTTGCTCTACATAAAGATGGCGTAGGCTATAAGAAGATTGCCAAGACCCTGAAACTGAACTGCAGCACGGTGGCCAAGACCATACAGCAGTTTAACAGGACAGGTTCCACTCAGAACAGGCCTCGCCATGGTCGACCAAAGAAGTTGAGTGCACGTGCTCAGCGTCTTATCCAGAGGTTTTGTTTGGGAAATAGATGTATGAGTGCTGCTAGCATTGCTGCAGAGGTTGAAGGGGTTGGGGGTCAGCCTGTCAGTGCTCAGATCATATGCCGCACACTGCATCAAATTAGTCTGCATGGCTGTCGTTCCAGAAGGAAGCCTCTTCTAAAGATGATGCACAAGAAAGCCCGCAAACAGTTTGCTGAAGACAAGCAGACTAAGGACATGAATTACTGGAACCATGTCCTGTGGTCTGATGAGACCAAAATAAACTTATTTGGTTCAGATGGTGTCAAGCGTGTGTGGCGGCAACCAGGTGAGGAGTACAAAGACAAGTGTGTCTTGCCTACAGTCAAGCATGGTGGTGGTAGCTGCATGAGGAACCCATGAATGCAAAACATGTACAGTGACATACTGAAGCAGAGCATGATCCCTTCGGAGACTGGGCCGCAGGGCAGGATTCCAACATGATAACGACCCCAAACACACCTCCAAGACGCCCACTGCCTTGCTAAAGAAGCTGAGGGTAAAGGTGATGGATTGGCCAAGCATGTCTCCAGACCTAAACCCTATTGAGCATCTGTGGGGCATCCTCAAACGGAAGGTGGAGGAGCGCAAGGTCTCTAACATCCACCAGCTCCGGGATGTCGTCATGGAGGAGTGGAAGAGGACTCCAGTGGCAACCTGTGAAGCTCTGGTGAACTCCATGCCCAAAATGGTTAAGGCAGTGCTGCAAAATAATGCTGACCACACAAAATATTGACACTTTGGGCCCAATTTGGACATTTTCACTTAGGGGTGTACTCACTTTTGTGGCCAGCGGTTTAGACATTAATGGCTGTGTGTTGAGTTATTTTGAGGGGACAGCAAATGTACACTATTATACAAGCTGTACACTCACTACATTGTAGCAAAGTGTCATTTCTTCAGTGTTGTTACATTAAAAGATATAACAAAAAAAAACAATTTTTGTTATTTACAAAAATGGGAGGGGTGTACTCGCTTCTGTGAGATACTGTAAGTTCAACATTGTTTGTCAGATGAAGCTCTTTGTGGAGCTGGAAGTCTTCACAGTCTGTTGGATGCATTTTCAGCTTGTCATGTACTTGCTGCTTGCAGCAAATATTTATGCGTAGGTAATGTCACAGAAACCAAAAACAGACATTCTAGTTTTGTATTTCAGCCTGGTTTAATAGAGGCCACCAAAGCCTTATTATGAAGAACTAGGTTTGCAGTTATATGTTATGAATTCTTGTCCTATATTAGTCCAGCAGCCTGTGAGATTGTTCTTTTTCATTCTCAGGGTTGTAGTAAGAACAGCCCAGGGCTGCATGTCGTAATGGGAAATGAGGCTTGTGATATGGACTCCATGGTATCAGCCCTGACCTTCGCCTACTTTCTTTCAAAGGTATGCAATCCCCAACTTAATAAACCACTTTTGCTGCGGTGTTCTTGGAAAACGTGAGAATTGTGGCAGAGATAATAGACGTGATAATTCTGTGCTAGAGGATGGGATTATTGTTTTCATCATTATTGTTGTCCTCTCGTAGAGTCTTGATTGTAAGAAGATGCCGGTCCCTGTACTCAACATCCCACGGGCTGAGTTCCCCTTGCGCTCTGACAGCATCTTTCTGCTGAGAGAGACCGGTCTGTCGCAGGACTTCCTGCTGTTCAGAGACGAGGTGGCCCTCCACGGCCTGCACAAGAATAAACAACTGATGCTGACCCTGGTCGACCACAATATTCTACCCAGGTCAGTCTTCAGTTCTGTAGCACATATGCAATATGTGTAGTACACCATGTTCCATCTTCACTAAATAAAAACTGTATCAGTGTTTAGAGTAATTGAATAACGAGTTTGGGGTCAGTTGTTGTTGTTTTTTTTATAATATTAATACATTTATTCAGCAAGGATGGATTAAATTAATCAAAAGTGACAGTAAAGAATTTATAATGGCTCCAATGAAATAAATGCAATGGCAATAAATGCCATTCTTTGAGCTGTCAATTCATCAACTGAGCATTCATTTCATCAAGGATGCTGAAAAATGTCATGGTTTCCAACAAAAAATATTAAGCACCAGCACAACTGTGTTTTCATTGATAATAATCGGAAATGTTTCTCGAGCAGCAAATCATATTACAATGATTTCTGAAAGATAATGTGACACAGAAGACTGGATTAATGATGCTGTTGAAATTTAGCTTTGCAATCACAGGAATAAATTACACTTGTTCTTTTAAATTGTCATTTTAAATTGCTGAGCATATAAGAGACTTTCAAAAAATTACATAATCTCATCTGCCAACTTTTAAACAGTAGTAATGTATTTAAAATAATATTTATAATAATAGCCATTAATTGCAATCGAATATGAAGCATTTACTGAACATATGCCCCGAATGTATTAAATGTGTGCTAAGTGTCTCTTTAAAATGAATGGCAACAAAAAAATAAACTATCAGAATTGTTAACATTTATTGTAATTAATCTAATTAGTGCACCTTAATAGATAATATAAAGTGTTTATTGAACTGAACCTGTGACCACAGAAGAGGATACGTGCCTAAATGCGAGACATTTTTAAAATAATTCATGGAAATAATACCCATTAAAAGAATATCTATTCTTAAATATATTCATATCTAATATTATAATATTAGAATATGCAATAATAGATATTATTGATTTTTATTTTTAAAAATCTGTGCAGTGCCAGTTAACTTTTGAAGTGAAGATCAGGAGATTTGGTCAACTCTTTTTTTAGTAAATCTGTGTTATTCTGTAGGGCTGACAGTGAGCTGGAGGATGCAGTTGTGGAAGTAATTGACCATCACCTCCTACAGAGGCCCACATCCCCCTCCTGCTCTGTCACTGTGGAGCCCGTAGGCTCCTGCGCCACCTTGGTTACAGAGCGCATAGCCCAAAAAGCACCTGAGGTGCTCGACCAACAAGTGGCTCAGCTTTTATACGGTGAGTGTCATGGCGATGTGATAAACACCGAGGAATGTGAGCTCTCACAGCATGACTGCTATTCAATCTGTTAGACACTGTTGTTAGACATCAGATGGGCTCAGCATGGTCTTCAGTGGCATTTAGCCGGAGGAGATAGTCAGTTTGTTCATGGTACCCTCTAGATTTGACTTGATAAAGATGTGAGATGTCAGCAGAAAGATAAAATCTTGTTAACTTGCATAATGTATGTGTTGACAGGTGCCATTATCCTAGACTGTGTTAACATGGCACCTGAGGCAGGCAAAGTCACCCCTAAGGACAGCCAGTACGTCGTCTTTCTGGAGAAACGTTTTCCCAAACTGCCTCAGAGGGGTGCTTTCTTTCAGTCGCTACAGAATGCCAAGTTTGATGTGTCAGGTGAGAGGATCTTTTACTGTGTAGGTTAATGAAACAAACCACTTGATGTAGACATAATAAACAGTATAATTTGAAAGCATGCATTTATCAAAAGTAATTTCACGGTACTGTTCTGTATTTCAGGCCTCTCCACGGAACAGATGCTGTTGAAAGACATGAAAGCAGCATCTGGTGGGGATCTAAATTTAGCTGTCAGTGTCATTTACATGACACTAGAGGTCAGTGCTGTTATTAGACATATTTCACTTGACCTCTAATAGCTTCTACAATCTCTGAAGCTTGCAATGTCTTGATTTGATTGTTTTTGGCTGATACCGCTTTTAACAAAAATTATATTTTTGCAGATATATACAAATTCTGATATTTTGTCACTTTATTGCATGTTTTTTTTTGTCACCTGATTGGTGTTTTGTGTTTGAAGTGTGTTTTTAAAGGATCACACTCTTTAAGTTTTTTTTGTAACTGTTGTAGCAAAATTCTATAATGTCTAATTTTTTTTCTTTCATTGCTTTTCTTTCAAACAGACACAATGTCTGTTTTTTTTTAATTGCAATATTACATAGGAACAATGAAAGAAGTAATATAATACTAATATGATCATTTCAATAGAGGTTTTAAACAATAAAACTCACTTTTTTTTGTGATGGAACATTACAAATTACTCACACCTCCATCTATTTTATTAACTATTAAATGTGATTCAGTACTGAACAATTGCTTGCTATACATGCAGAATGTATTCTTGTTTTCTTAAAAGTAACTTTGGATTTCATCTTGAAATTATAAAATACTTTTAGCGCAAGTCTCTGAATAAACAGCAATGTGATGCATGGTCAAAAACAAAATATACTTGTTTTATGCCTGTGTATACAGTGCTGCTTGAAAGTTTGTAAACCCTTCAGACTTTTCGATATTTCTGCATAAATATGACCCAAAAAATAATTAGATTTTCACACAAATCCTGAAATCAAACAAAGGAAACAAAAATATATACTTGGTCATTTATTTATTCAGGAAAATGATCCAATATTACATATCCGTGAGCGGCAAAAGTATGTGAATCTCTATGATTAGCAGTTAATTTGAAGGTGAAATCAGAGTACATCTGTTTTTCAGAGTTGTTTTCAATAAGTGAAATTATTACTATCAGGCGTCAGTGTGTGCCCTGTTTTATTTAAATAACAGGGATCTATCAAAGTCTGATCATGTTTGTGCAAGTGTATCATTGCACAAACAAATGAGATCTCTGAGGACCTCAGAAAAACATTTTGGTTTAAATGAGCAGCGTTATGTTTGGAAAAGTAAACACTGCATTCCAGCATAAGAACCTGTCCCATCTGTGAAAATGGTGGTGGTAGTATAATGGGTTGGCCTGTTTTGCTGATCTGGTTCCGAAAATAATTCTGAATTATACCAGCAAATCTAAAGGAAAAAATGTTAAGACATCTGTCCGAGAAACTGAATCGCAAGAGAAAGTGGGTCATGCAGCAAGACAACGACCCAAGCACACAAGCTGTTCTACCAAAGAATGGTTAAAGAAGAACAAAGTAAATGTTTTGGAATGACTGAGTCAAATTCTGGACTTTAATCCAATTGACATTTTGTGGAAGGACCTGAAGCAAGCAGTTCATAGGAGGAATCCAACATCACAGCGTTGAAGTGGTTCTGTACTGAGGAAAGGGCTAAAATTGTGTGCAGGACTGAGCAGCAGTTACAAGAAAAGTTACTTGCAGTTATTGCTGCAAAAGAGGATCACACCAGATACTGAAAGCAAAGATCCACATACTTTTGCCACTCACAAATATTTAAAACCGGATAATTTCTCTCAATAAATAAATGACAAAGTATATATTTTTGTCTCTTTTGTTTGATTGGATTCTCTTTGTCTTTCAGGACTTGTGTGAAAGTCTGATTATGTTTTGGGTCATATCATATTTATGCAGAAATATATAAAATTCTAAAGGGTTCACAAACTTTAAGCAGCACTGTATATATGGTGATTTGTACTTGGTGAATCTCTATAAAGCTATAAGTTATGTAGGAATCTCATTGCATACTTGCGCATTCTAAAACTCTTCTAGCCAGGACCTATTTCTGATGCTTATTGTAAATTTAGAAGACACTATGGGATCATATTCCCGCCAAATGTATTGCAGTCACGGATAAAAAAATAACAAGCATGAAAACAAAATAAAAAAACGCAAGTAAAAAATATATTGCACAAAATGTAAAAATTAAAGCAAAGTTTTCAAAATAGCAAACAATAGTCACAGATCAAAACATAATAAGTGTAAATCAAAAATTGAATAACGCATTTAAAAAAATAAGCATGAATCAAAACTTTAAACACATTCAAAATCATATTGCACAAAACTGAAATATTAATGCAAAATTATCCGAATTGCACACAAAATCATGTTTTCCTTGGTTATATTTCTGTTTTTGTGCTCTCAGACATTTTCTGCACATATTTTTATTTTTTGTATGCTTATGCTGTTTTTCCCTTTGCTCTTTATTCAACGTTCTGCGCTTCTTCTTCCAAATGTTGCAGTTAGAGTTTTATGTAAATTAGGGAGGGTTAAAAAAATCATCATTGGTCCACTAGTTCTAGACAGCTCATCCTCTAGCCAATCAGTCGAAGAGGGGCAGTGACATCACTCCAACGCGCCTCATTAGCTGCCGATGCTCAGTGTTCACTTGTACAGGTGAAAATGGACAACTGTCGGCTGGGGGGGAAAGGAAACCTCTTTACATACAGGACACTGTTATTGTGTCTGGTCTGCAATGCTGTACGTTGCTCTTTCTGAAAACTAGCTTTTATTTTGTGCAATATAATTTTACTTGCGTTTTTAAATTTTGGTTTCACGCTTGTTATTTTTTTATCCGTGACTGCAATACATTTGGCGTGAATATGCTCCCATGAGTCAGGGGTTTTCAACCTTTTAGGGCCTGCGCCCCCCCCAGTTGTGAATTTCACCGCGCCCCCTCCAACATCCAAACATGCAAATCCGTGGTTGGATTTCCGACATGGCTAATCGTAAATCATTTTACACTGTCAATAAGTGTGACCAGGGTTGCCAGGTTTTCACAACAAAACCCGCCTAATTGCTACTCAAAACTAGCCCAAAACTACAAAAACGCGGCAAGTGTTAAAGAAGCCCAATTCCGCGGGAAAACCGCGGACTTGGCAACACTGAGCGTGACTGATACTCGAGCCAACTCTGCTCTAACTGTCGACTAGCAGTGGGAGTCAGATTACCCCCTAGTGGATGGCTAAAGACTTGTTAACTCATATTCATAAATTCTCAAAAGGAACGTCTCTGAATTAACTGATGCTCCCGCCCCACAGGTTGAAAACCCCTGCCATAGATCACATGCAAATTACATGTTTCCTCCCAAATTAAGTGAATCTTGTATTTGTGCTATGCATTTAGCGTCAGTACTTGATTCCACAAAGAGAGAGAGGAAATGTAGATTCTAAAATGTAAGGAGCTACTGTTATGGGCACAAAGTGTGCTCATGTGCCCATCCTCGTGACTCATGTGAATTCCTCATTAATACTGAAGCACAACTGATTCCAAGTCAGACACACCCGAACTCACCGCAGGGTTGGGCGGCCGGTCTCGCACACCCACTGATTACACCAGACGTTAACCTCCGTGACAGACTCTACACTTCTCTTGTTAGTACACATACAATATTAAGACATGATGTTGCTGAATCAGATGTGAGAAGTATCAAAACTTTATTTGTTCACACTATAGGAGACTTTTTATTTTTTATTTTTTTTACATTGTATAGTATCCAAAAAATAAGTCCCCGATATTTTAATTATAACACTTGAAAAATAAATGATATTACCCACAGAATCTCAACGATTACTTCAAAGTAATAATGCCACTTATTTAATGTTTATTACATAATTATTTTAACTGTCAAATTACCAAAGAAGTTAATCAGAAATATTTGTCAAATGATTCAGAAGAGATCAGATATGTCATAAAATGAAATGTTTGATCTGTGCATATTTTAAAGATTACATTTTTCAGGTGTAAATACCTTGCACTGATAAATGTTATTACATTTTTTATTTTTTTATTTTATGCACACTTCTTAAAAGTGCTGTTCTGTCTTTAGGCTTTTCTTCAGAGGCGTGGACTACAGCAGGACCTCTGTGAGTTCTGCCACAATCACAACTACAACCTGGTGGTTGCCATGACAATCTCTTTCAATGACAACAAAGAGCCCTTCCGACAGTTAGCCGTCTACAGTTCCAGCACTGTCTACAGGGAAGAGGTACTCAGTGCTTTATACCAAAGACTATAGAATACCAAAGGACGTGTCTCTCTTATAGTTTTGAATGGGGAAAAATGCAACGTTCAATATGGCCGCTCAATCGCAGGAAGACCCGCCTTCTGAATGAAGGAGCCAATTGCTAATCGGTAAAGTCAGCCCGTCACTGCAGCTGCCGTTAGAAGTCCCCGTTGCTATAGAAACAGTCAGCGCTCTGAGACATGCACTCAGGACTGCGCATGCGCACTGGCTAAATCTAGCCTGAAAAATATGCTTTTTTAACATTATTTGAGCATAACATAAACACAATTATGACACAGTTGATATCAGATTCTTTGGTTGATTCAATATGCAAATTTATTCACCAAAAGCTTAGTGAACAGTTTGTAGAATTGATATGTCCCCATTTCAAAGAGAAGGGAGTTGCACTTGATGTCCGGAGGCATTTCAAAGATGCCGCCGCAGTGACATGAGACTTGTCTTAAAGAGACTTTTTTTATACCTTTATGGGAATGGAAGGTTCAAATGGCGCGCGATAATTGACTCATGATAATGACATACTTTTGAGACCAGAGCACCATTCGTCATTAAGAATTCAACATGTCTTTATCAACAGTATTTTATGTAAACCTCAGCCAAGAATTAAGATCAGAAAAGTCTTTCTAACCAGTTTACCAGGGGTTTCCCAGTTTGTCTTTATTGCTTATTTCCTTTGTTTTCTTTTATGTTGTAATGAATAAAAATGGGGGGGACACCCATTGCTTGATCCATCAATTCTGATCACTGAAATATAGTTTTTTACAATGGAAATGAATACTGTTCAAAGTAAGGATGCTTAAATAAGGATGCATTACATGGATCAAAAGTGACAGTATATGACATTTGTAATACTACAAAAGATGTTTATTTCAAATAAATGATTTATTTGAACATTCTATTCATCAAATAATCCTGAAAAAAATGTATCACAGATTTCACAAAATATTCAGTATCCCACCACGGAAGGAATAAAAAGGAATGTTTCCTGAGCACCAAATCGGCATATTAGATTGATTTCTGAAGAATAATGTGACACTAAAGACTGGAGTAATTACTGAAAATTCAGCTTTGCCATCACAAGAATAAATACATTTAAAATATATAAAACAGAACAAAAAGATTTTTAATTGTAGTAATATTTAACAATATTAACTGTAATTTTGCTAAATAAATGCAATATTAAATGATGAATAAATGAAAAATGCTGAGCATAAGAAGCTTATTTCTAAAATATTGAAAATCTTACCGATCCTAAGCTTTTCAACAGTAGTGTATAAAATAAAATAAATTGTGAATGACATTTCCAGTTGAATTGAAGATTTTTCTCACTTTACTAATTGATATCTGTATTTTCTTTTTTCATAGATGAGTAAAGCACTAGAAAAAGCCAAAAACAACAGTCTGGACCTTAAGCCAATGAGCAGTTCATATCCGGATGTGAAGGCCTTTTTACAGGGTAACACATTAGCATCCCGCAAGAAGGTAATGCCCATAATCACAGACTTTCTGAAGGAGAGGGAAAAGAAAGCATATCAATGTGGGAACATAGAGGACCTAGATCTGGACGATGATTCCAATCAGGACCAGAGTGAATCACAACAATGTCCCGAGGACGCTGGGATTGAGGATGATACCCATGTTCCTCCAACGCCAATGAACAGTCTGGTGGAGGGTTGTCCCTTAGACAATGGCCTACCAAAAATCAGTCCTGAGGTTTTGGTGGAGAAAGTTAGCAAGATGGCCAGCATGGAGGACACGTCTCCTGAGGGACAGTGATGAGAATCTGTTGTCAAAGAGAGTCTTGAATAAGAGCTGGAGAAGGAAAGTCCTTCTGCATCTTCAAGAGGATGAAGTGCATATCCAACAGTGCTGCATCAGGGCATGAGAATGAAATGGCACTTTTTTGATCTGGGTAACTCACAAAGGTACGATAGTCTGAAGAGACCATTCGGTTAACTGGTACATGATCATTCGAATGGAGCATTACATAAATGCATTATATGTACAATGTTTAAAGTTTGGCTGCCATAAAAAAAAACAAATTCAGGTTTAGGCTGTTTATTTATAGTTCACAGTCATATTCATGTTTGATCTTCTAAATTAATCAGAAGTCTCATTAAGACATATAAGCACATTATCTAAAATTGACTATAAGCACCCAGTGCAAGCTAGCTACTGACAGTGCATAATGAATTTCTGGTATTATACAATTAATTATAACATGGTAGCTATCGTTGCTTTTGATGTCAGTAACATACTTCATTCTTCGTAGTGTTAATTAAAGAAGTTATTTTCAGCTTGTCTGCACATCACCTCTGTGGCATGGCATTGATTTCCCCAGAAAATCGTTTTGACTTCTCCCTTGATTTATAAAAGCGAATGGAAATTGCATTTACAGTAAGACTCTCACAGTATTATCCTAGCAGGCAAGCAATTTTTTAATCTCATGTGGATACTGAGCTAAACTACCAGTAACACCCCCTCTGTGGCCTTTTGCATGTTATAGGTGTTAACTGACCTGCTCCTGGTTAGAATCAGGGCACCTGCATTTTAGTCATTGAGATTTTACCGTTAATTACCAAAGACCTCAGTTATATTTGTGTGTGAGGCATGTTAAACATTTGATCATTTGAGATTTAAAACTTCAGTATTCTGTTCATTTATATTATTTTGTTACATCATTTATTTGATGATTTGATGGCTTTGGGTATATTAGGGTTGAAAAAATGTTTTTTCATGAACAGTCAGGTTGATTTGTTATATGGCCGTGTAGTTGGCTGAACGATAGGACAAAAATCATAATTTCGATTATTCCCTTGGAAATTGTAAATTGCGATTTTAATACGATTATTACAATACACTGATGATGTTCTAATGTTTGATGCCAACTGCCTGCCAGATTTATATGAAAAGTAACCGAGCAACACTTTGTTTTTTAGTGGCTTTTCTATAGTATTAAGCCTTAAATGTTAACTATACATCAGATTGGTTTCTTCTTTAAATTATAAAAAAGTAAAAATATGAATGGTATAATGTTATACTAAAACTAAAATTAAAATAATGGAAAAAACCCTTAAGATAACACGTAGAAAGAAAAAAACACATTTTAAGCACGCAGAATAACATAGCTTTAAACCGATGTAAGTAATTGTAGCATCATAATTGTAATTGCGATTAGAAATTAAATTAATTGTGCAGCCCTAGCCTGAGCTTATTAGCAGATTCATCATTGCTGGACTATCACCATAATTATAATATTCATTATATTAATAAATACAAAGGTTCAGTCCAAGGCATTTTAAAGGCCTAATTGGACGAATCTTATATAATAACATGTTTTATCGGACAGTTATATAAAGATGTTTTTTTCCCCATAGACAAAAAAGAGCTAATTTAGTTATGACTTAAGAAAAAAATTAAACAGTTAATATTGGACTTGAAACATATAAGTGGTATGTTGGTGTTTTGAGGTGTTTTTTTTTTTTTTTTTTCTTTATTGTGTACGCCCTGTGAAGTAACCTGCCCAATAGGTGATGAGATTTGACATGGTGAACGCAGGGATTGCTGCAGGCTGCCTAGGAGACTAAGAACATTTTACTTGTCGATTCCACTAAACTATATAACAACAATATCATAATAATGTAATTGATTTTGTATGAAATGCTGATTTAATCTAAATGTATTAATGTGCTATGGTTGTGAAACAGGACATTCGAGAGAACATCCTCTGTCAAGTATTTTATTGCCGAGGACTTTTTTTATTTTATGTTCTCTGTGACTGAGTATGAATAAAACATTTTCAAATAGTTCTATATGTAATTTGTGAGCTTTTTCTGTACAAAGACACAATTTCATTGCAGTCTCATTTTTAATTTTTCTTGGACTAATAGTTCGGGGTCAGCAATATTTTGTCATGTTTCTTATCCTCATCAAGGCTGCATTTAATTGATAAAAAATACAGTAAAAACAGTATTATTGTGAAATATTATTACAATGTAATATTCAAATACAAATATGTTATAAAAATGTATATTGTCAACATTCATTGCTAAAGTTTTCAGTGTCACATGATCCTTCAAAAAAATAATTCTAATATGCTGATTTGGGGCTCAAATAACGTTGTTATCAGTGTTGAAACCAGTTGTGCGGCATAATATTTTTGTGGAAATATCTAAAGATTCTTTGAATAAAAAGATTAAAATAACATTTATTTGAAATAGCTTTTATTTGAATAATGTAAATGTCTTTACTGTCACATTTGACCAATTTAATATGTCCTTGCTAAATAAAAGTATTAAATTCTATAAACTTGTGTCCAGTAGTGTATGCACCTAATTGAATACAAACGGCTAAATACATGGAGTAGCTAATAGTCTTTTAAAGAGGCCTGTAACCTCAAGGGTATTAGGACCATGAAGCCATGCCTGTCTGTGGCATCTTCCTCCACCTTCCCAGCCTTCCCTGTGGGGGAGCTGAAGTTCTCAAAGCAGCTGAGCCAATGGGAGACAGACAATTCAGTCAGCAGAAGTCAGAAATGTTGAAATACCTGTACTGACAGTCAGGGTGAGTTCCCTTACACAAGACACAAGATACAGACACTGAAACTGGCTTGCATTGTGGCGAAGCTCATGAAACACCTCAGGTCATGGTCCTCAACTGAGTTCACTGAATGCATTTCTAATCTAAACACTTTCTTTTAACGACTTTAGACATGGGGACCTACTCAGACCAGAGGGAAGGGTACATGCAAAATGGGTAAGTCAAAATTTAGATTACCTATTGTCATCATCAGAAATCTGTCCCTAAACACTGAAGTAACAATAATAAATTAATGGATTTGTATACAGTGTAATGATTAAGTTAAACTGACCTCTGTTTATAAAGGTTTCAGTTACTAATACTTGGACAAAACATATTTATAAGATCAAAACAAGTACCATAAGAGGTCATACGCACATACTGGATGAGCCAGCGACTAACAAACGAGTTGTTAACGTTCTGTTGCACTCTGAAGTGTACAGCAGAAGGACACGAGAGAACTCCTTGTACCACTTGTGTGTCTAGTTATTTAGAAAGAGGATTTCAGAAAAAGGAAGTTGCCATTGAACTGATTTCTGGTATTTTTGCCAATCTTCTTGACTAATATTTGAGACATAACGACCACAGAAAGACATCTCCCATATCCTGTCGCCTGACGGACCAGCGGATTTTCTGTCATATTTGACACAATAATAAGGATTCCACTGCTGTCATGAGTTAAAAATGCAAATATAAATGGAAAAACTTGACAAAAATGTAAAGTTTAGTAAGTTTCTATTATGTTTTAAAAGGGGGAAATACTTCTACTCCAATCTTTTCCATTGCCACCACTAAAAAATATATATGTCATTATAACTTTTGATGCTTTTAGACTGTAAAAGTGTCATGATATTAAAACTGTTATGCAATATTAATACTACTATAATCATAGAATTGGTCTTTTGACTTGTTAATTTCCATACCAAATTCCAAGTTCATGTCCGGACAAGAAGAGAATGCATGAAAGTTATGTCATAAAAACCCTCAGTGTTTATGTGATATGACTAACAAATAATGTATCCTTAATACAGTAAGTTACAAAATGAGTTACTGAAGTATTTTACCAGCCAAGACAAGGTTTTCAAAACAGGCGATTACTTTACTAAATCTTCTAAGAGTTACATCAAGAACAATTGCTGAAACAGTACACACCTCCATGCTTTGCAGTGGATGTATCATGTTGTCTGCCACAACTTTATACATTGTTCTAAAAAATGCCCTACATATTTCTTATAATACATTTTGACATCTGATAAGGTCTCAGTCAACATTGGGCTTGAGATTACGTGCAACAGTGTCTTGGTGCTGTATTGACTCACAGAGAGTCAGCCAGTAACTAAAAACATACAGCCTCCTGTTTCAGAGCATTTAATGTTTGAAATAATGTAGTCTCTGAGCAATCTTGATGGATACTAGTGTATCGTGTATGTTCAAAGGTTACAGGTTTGAAGCAAAGACAATACCATCAAGATCTGAATGAATTAGATACTGGCTTCTCATCAGAAACAGGTTGAGTTACGTGGCTCATATGTTGCTTACCTGCCCGGAACCAGCTGAAAACAAAACTAGATTTTCTGGTCATTTGTGCCATGTGTAATTACCACATGTGCTGACGTAAAGAAATACTTGAGGTAGAAACAGGAAACAAAATTATATTTGAGTTTGCATTTGACAAGTTTGACGATATTTCAGAATATATTTGAATAGTATAGTCTAGAATGGAAATTACAAGCTACAATATTGGGGAAAAGTTTAAATATGTAGATAACAGTGCATGTTTTGGATAAATCTGTTCAGCATGTATAGAGATGTTTGGGTGCATATGCTGCTGTTTCTATTTTCTCACAAAAATTGCTCCTTGTATGGAAATATATTTCTAAATTGCACTGTCAGACACAAAATGAATGTCAAATATGAATGACAAATATGGAGAAACCTTGCAATCACTTCAATGCATAAAAGACTACTTGATGGCTCCAAACTGATTTTCAGTTCAGTAAATTATCATCATCAGAAAATTTGACTGTTGACTCAAATTTTGCACATCACACATGTTGTAAATGCAGCCATCATTTTGTTTTATGGTTTTTAGGACCTAACTAACATGAAAATAATAATTAATAATAATAATTTAAAATCCCAAACAATTTCTTTAGTTTGTGTCACAGTTGACAATGTAGTTGTGGCTCAGAAAAAAAGGCACAATTACTCAAAATTGTAAAAGCTTTAAACAACTTTAAAACTCACCAGAGCTTGTGTGAAGCTGTTGAACTCATAGCAGCTGAAGTATAGAATGAAAACTTTCGGGATGAAGACTTTGATTTTGAAAGATTTCATAAATGTTTCTGTTTTAAAAACTAATGACAGACTAATGGTAAACTAATAACAACTAAGGTTAAAGTTTTGCCCCGAGCTGGTCATTTTATTTTTATTTAGCAGAAACTATTGGAATTGCTGGATCTAAATCCCCGCAGCTTTGGACGTACAGCTGTCGGGTTGTGGGCGGGGCGTTGAAACAGCTCTCTCAGGTGCGGAGGCTGCGTCATCAGGTGTGACGCGCCCTGATTGGCTGAATTTTGTGTTTGGACTGAAGGTTATTTTGCTTTGGTGAGGAAGAGGAAGAGAAAGAGAAAGAGAAAGAGCCGCTCTTGTCGTTGAAAGGTAGATGGCGAGGTTCAGTGGCCTATGATTCGGAAGTTTAACTATAGCGCTTGTAATGTTCTTAGGCAATACTTCTTTTTTTATCAAATGAACTAGCGGTTTGTTTTTACGCATCTCCCGTACAAGGTTAGTGAAAAGGTGAGCTTAGCATGTTTACATATCATTATTTACATATGTCCATAAAGAGCGATGTGATGGGCGTTAGCGAGGTTTCAAGTGTACACAGCCCTGTTTGTACGTGCAGTCTAATCCAACACCTATCTATCTATCTATCCTATCTATCTATCTATCTATCTAGGGGTTAACTCACATATTATTTGATCCTTTGCCATTTACTAGTAGTGTGGTTTTCCTGCCTTTAACATCAGACTATAATTATTAGTGTCAGTCAATCAGTAACTTATTCTATACCGGACATGTATAGGTGAGAATGATACATTATTACATGTCAAAATTGTTTCCAAATCCTTGAACTTTCCTCTCTTCTGCTCTTAAGAAGAGATTAGTTTCATTGATGACAGTGAAAAAGGTATTAAAATGTAAATTATGGGATATAAAATGAGTATATAAAATATTTCACATAAGTTTAAAATAGTTCAAAACAAAATGATATATTTTAACAGATTTGCTGTTGATTTTTTTGGCATCTAAAATTCTTGCGTGAGGTGCAAATGTAAGCATTAATAAAATATCAAAGACTAAATCAATCTCTGTCGGCAGTAATTCATTTAGAAACATTTCCAAATTGCTGGAAGTTAAATCTTTTCTATACATTGATCTTGTGCTGGCCTGTTCCGTAATTAAAACAAACAAACCTGGAATGTTGTTTTGACAAAATTGAGGAGTAAGTTACTGTCCTGCAAAGAGTTTCATTGTTAATAACTAATAATATGTAGGGACCAAGAAGCCCCTTTGCCTTCCTTTACATTTTCAATTTATTCCTGCAGGTATTCAGGAAACGGCAAGACATCAGCTTTCATCTCCGACATGGAGCTCCGGGAGGAATGGCAGGATGAGGAGTTCCCCAGGTAAACTGCGTTAACAGATTCATGCGCCTTATTTATGTTCATCTAGAGTGCATATGGGATTAAATAATGTGATCTTTGTAGACCTCTTCCTGAGGACACACAGAGTCCTGGCGATGAAGAGGAAAGCCCTGGAACTGAGGGAAACAGGCCTGGTAACCTAATTTCTCCATTTAGTTACTGGCCGAAATATCTAAAAACAGTAATATTTTGAAATATTATTGCAATTATTTTTTAAGATTATTACATATCTCTTTCTTTTAGCTACCTTTTTCAAAATGTGCATTTCTTATATGTGATTAATTCGTAATGGTAATTTATTGTGCTGGCAAAGCTGAATTTTCAGCAGACATTTCTCCAGTCTTGAATGTCACACGATCCTTCAGAAATCATTCAAATGATTGATGCTGATTTGGTGCTTAAAAATATTTCCTCATAAAAAATAATATTTTCATCAATGTTAAAAACAGTTGTGCTGCTTAATATTTTTTTCCACAATTTTTGATTAATAGAAAACAGGATTTATTAGAATAAACGTACTGATCCCAAACTTTTGAATGGTAGTGTATATATACAGTATATGTCTTTGTAATGCCTGACCTCTCTTTTTCTTTCTTTCCACTAGTCCCTCCAACTAGCCTGGCCCTTACAGGTAATACCGTCAGGAAGAAGCGACTAGTGGCGCCAACTCTTAGTTTAACACTGGACAAAACCTCTACTGACCGGAGCATGAAATCTGACGAATTTGATGCTTCTGCCCTTTCACCATCTCCTGATGATGACCCAGAGATGGACATTAACCTGGAGGCCTTAGAGACCCCCTCAGACAGCGAGTCTTACAACTTTCCAGACAGCATGCACGACTTAGAGTGGGAAGGTATTCAGTTATTTTGACACTCATTAGGGTTGTGTCATTTATTGGTTTCACAAATATGAGACAGGGAAATCTACACAGAGCACTGGTTTACCACTAGTACTGTGGTCATTGCAGATGATCTTCCCAGGATGGGCAAAGCAGCAATCAGAAAAGCCAGTTTACTGGAGCACGCAGAGATGGGACACCTGGACTTGGATCAGGTGGACAGCGATGGGCGACGATGGAGACGATTTCATATTGGCGGCCAAGACCATCAAGTCAACATGAGCGTTCTGGAGCCATACCTTCAAGTTCTTTCCCACGGAGGTGAGCTTTTGTGGAACAAGCTGAGATGAACATGCTTTACTGAAATTACCAACTAAATTTGACCTTCTTTTTTAGGATATTATGGGGATGGATCGACAGCCATCATTATGTTCACCTCCTGCTACCTACCAGAAAATACAACAGAACACTATGAATATGTAATGGACAATCTCTTCAGGTAAAACCTGATTGATTTGGTATGAATTTTCATTGCAATGACTTATTTTCTAAAACTTAAATGCTTATTCACGTTTAATGATTTATTTGGATTTAGGTACATTATTGGCACATTGGACTTGATGGTGTCTGAGAATTACATATTGGTGTATCTGTGTGGAATGGCCCCTCGCAATAAGATGCCTGGGATTAAGTGGCTTCGACAGTGTTACATGTCCATCGACAGACGGTGAGCTATACTAGTAGTTACTATGGTGTATCATCAAGTTAAACAGTTTTATAATTGAAGACAACAACAAATTACACATTCAACTCCTGTAATGTGTAATGCAGAATATTTAGCAGGCAAATTATGTAGGGCAAGACTTAATTTTATCCATCAGGATTTGATTTCTGTTGTTATATAATGATATTATTGATTAATTCTTTTTTTCTCCTCCCATGTGGCCAACAAAAAATTACAAATTTGATTATGATTATGAAACCAAACTTTCTTTTTGTGATTAAAAAAAAAATCGATTGGTTAAATTTTGATTTCATATGGTTTTTAAAGACTCCATGGAATGGTTTGACAAATGAAATTTTCTTTCTTATGTTGACATATTTACTTTGGAAACAGGAAGTTGTGGCAGATCAGATAGCCAATAGACTTTAGTTTGGGACACAGCCTGGAAAAACCAAACAAAACAGAGCTACTTGCTGTTGCTAATTGGTGGCAGGTGAAATTTAGGGATGAGATGTTCTCATTCTAGAGAGTATGTTATTATACAAAAATATGTATGCACCCCTGAGCAAGAGATGATGTCATCAATATTTTTGGTTCACTTTGCCAGAAGAGAGAGACTAATTTTTAAATGTGTATATCTGAAAAACTAAAAACTATCACCGTTTCCACAAAAATATTAAGATTTTTAATAATATGATTTTTTTCTTAAGCACCAAATCGGCATATTAGAATTATATGAACGATCATGTGACACTGAATTCTGGAGTAATGACCCCTGGAAATTCAGTTGCCATCACAGAAATAAATTGCATTTTAAAATATATTAAAACAGAAAACACTTACTTAAAATTGTAATAATATTTCACAAAATTGCTGTTTTTACTGTGTTTTTGATCATTAGTTTAGACAAAAACACATGCACTAAAACAGCCACAAAACATATATTTTGACGTCTCATGAAACTACAGTGGCACGTTCCATCAGTTCCAGAAGAGGGCGTGTGTGTGTAAGCTCTGCCTGTGACAGTCTCGCTTTAGTTAAGTTCCTGTTGAACATGAGAACCCACCTCCACTCTCTCTTTCTTAATGCCCCTCATATGAAATATGATAGGAATGCTGTGGACTCATACATAGAAGGCCATGTTATCGGAGTTCTTCCAGACATTCCTCAGATAACCATTGACCTCTTCTCAGCTGTCATGTGTTTTTGTTGTTGTTGCTATATTTAGACATTTTTAGATTTCATACTTCTTTGCACATTAGTTGCTTAAGGTTTATAACTCTTGTGTCGGCTCTCTAAGGCCAGTGTGGCTGTTCTCAATGGACGTCAATGTTATTTACAAAATCTCGATGTACTCAATGTATTTTTTGGTTATGTACAGTCAGCCAGTCATTATCCCAAAATAAACCCGATGGGGTGATTAGGATCAGGACAGGGTTCTAAAAGGCCCTGTTATGCGATTATTGACCAGCAAAAGAATTACCATAGTAAATTCATGTTTAATTCTGGCATAGCTATTTCACAGTTGTATTTCATTCTTCCAGGTGAAGGTCAGTCTCATAAATGTTTTATGTGAGGAATTTGTAAACTCTGGAAATTTAAGGTCGACTTATCATGTGAGATCAATTTGGGAAATGAGGAACTAAGGAGTGTGGGATGCTCTTGAAAGCCCAATTTGTCATTCCTGCTGGCTCTGTTGCGTCACTGCATGAAGTTTCCTCTGCGATCACTCATAAGCTGCTGACTGTACAGACGCCAACTGAAAACAACAGAAATAAACAGTCAAGCATGACTTCACACAATCAAAGAGGAACTGCGAGGGGGGAAATGAACTCATGTGAAATGCCAGTCAATCTAAAGGGAAACTTTATCCTGCGATAAAGTAAATTTAGCTACACTCTTTACAGTTTCAGAGGAAACACTGACCTTTTCATGGAAAACAAAACATTCTGAGATCGCATTCAAAATCTGAGATCAAAATTGAATTGAAAAACATTTAGCATTTTGCATTTAAACAAAAATGCCAATAAATCCTGTATGAATACAAAACATTGATCAAATATCAAATAAGTGAATGTTTGTTTCCGTATTGCTTCCATTGATATACAAAGATGCACTTTGGATCTTTCTGAAATGTTTAAAGCAAAAAAAGAGGAGAAAAAATATATTATATATATATATATATATATATATTATATAGATATCTTATATATAATATCTATATATAAACTCTGGAATCATGGTGATTTTTCAATTCAGTGTGTCACTTGAATGTTAATGTTAAAAAATTAAAAAAAAAAAAAAGTTTTAAAGTTAGAATATGTATTTCAGCTGTAATTAAATTGTACAATTTAAAAATGTAATTTTAATTACATTTAAAATGCAAAATAAAAATTATTTTTACTGACAGTTTGACTTTTGGACCCCACTGTAGATGAGAATAAACAGAAAAAAATGGTTCAATTTGCGGATGATTTCTGAGCTAGGAAACCAGTGGAATATGTTATAAACAAACTGTCATCTCCAAGTTTCTGGCTGTCTGTGTCCCATGATTCAACACCCTGCCTCGCATGGTTTCACACGGGTCAGGGTGGTGCTGGTGCCAGTCGTCATGTTCTGCTGGCATCGTGCTTCTCCAGTGGGAGAACCAACCAGTTATTGGAAACAAAATAGATTTATGTGCTAATACATAGTTATTTGCCTTTGCTTTTCTGAGCTATTAACTATATTTATATTTTCTGATAAACCCTCTGCAGGTTAAGGAAAGACTTGAAAGGGCTTTTCGTGGTTCACCCTGCCTGGTACGTGAGAGCGTTAATCACCATCATCAAACCCTTCATCAGGTGAGTGTGGGTGATCATTAGTTCAGCAAACAGAGCTCAAAATGTCATAATCATTATTAATACCTAAAGCCCTCAGTCTGACTCCTTTCCCTCTCTCTTGCAGTGAGAAATTCAGCAGGAAGATGCGCTTCATCCACAGCTTGCAGGAACTGGCAGAGTTTGTTCCTGTGGCCCAGCTGCAAATCCCAGACTGCATCAGACAGTGAGTGTCCACATCAAGCCACAATAGTGCGCTGTCATTATTCCAAAACCTGGACTAAAAAGAAAATTCATGTATATATAGAGAGAAATATAGATATATAATTTTTATTCATTTTAAAAATAAATTCTTTCCATAAATGGTTTTTATATTTGAGTCCAGCTTCTATAACAAACTTCTTGTCATTCTATATAAAAGAAATATGTATCGATCATTATTAATGTAAATTATTTAATGAGAAATGACCAGAAATGATGGGGGAAAAGAGGAAGAAATAGGGTAAGGAAATTATACAAGTTTGACTTAAACATATTACATTCACTGGTATCATGCTTTTCATTAAACATTACATTTACTGATAAAATGTATTCGTAAAATAAATATTTGTTTTTTTTTAATTAAATTAATACATTTATGAATAGATCCTAATTATTACATTTAAAATATATTAATTGGATGTTTTCATAAAATAAATATTTTTGGAGCATTTTTAATGAAACATTTGATTTGATAATTTTAAACAAATAAAAAGTATACCAGTGAAAGTGATATGTCATATCATATCTAGTCTTTTCTCTGTAAATAATTTACATCAAATGTATCATTAAATGCGCAATTCATAAATAAATATTATCAATAAATCTAATTCTTTATTGTTTCAAATAAATGAAAAATTAGATACCAGTGAAAGTGATATGCTTGAATCTAACTTGTATATTATTCACCTTGTTATCCTACCTGGGCTTTTTTTTTCTGTAAATAAATTACATCAAAAAGTATCCACTGATATTGAAATATTTTCTAAATAGATTTTAGCTACATTTGAATTCTTAATTGTTTTCACTAAATAAAAAGTGCTACCAGTGATGGAGATGGTTTGTTTTGTTCTGCAGGTATGATGAGCAGATGAACAGGTGAAGGTGTCTGATAGACAGACTTCACACTGGACTGGGGTGAAATGCATGTGGCTGGGGTTAAAGGTCAAGCTTTAGGGCAAATGCCCTAATGACAGAAAAACAGCTTCCTACCAGACGACTCTTTGATGAAATACAAAAAGGCAGTGTTGTGCTTCAGAGAGACAAGAGCTGTGTCATGCCGTAAGGTGGGTCGGGAGAGTTCTGTGAGCAACATGAAAGCCTGTTTGACGTCATTGCATTTAAACTGTTACACAAAAACAGACAACCTTGTCATGTTTCCCAGACTGTAGAAAATGACATTCATTAATACCAATTACTTTTCATAAAACCTATTATATTTAGGCATGATAAATACCAACTACTTCTTTTGAAACATTTCCTTTTGGACTTACAGTGAACATACCCAAATTAGGATAAATATTAGTTTTAATATTTGCACTAAATGGTTACAAAATCTTATTGTATGTTATCTGAAACCTGTATGAACCATCATATCTATATGGTTCAAACTCTTCAAACTACTATCTGGCTGTTTTTATAAGTCTTGTAAAGTGGTATTGACTATTTTATTCAAATAGTTATCATCTATTCTGTAAAATGCATTGTACTTGAGCATTTAATCACGTGTGAATGTTTTTAGCACAAATGCAGCAATGCTCAAACTCAATGCAAAATCAGAAAGCTGTTACAAACAAAGTGTGTAATATTGCTGTAAGAAGCCGCATTGTTCAGTTTATACTTGTTGCAAATATAATCGTGCTTGGTTTTCTTCTGGAATATGGTTGGGAAATGTTCTCTAATGATCAGCTGCTGCTGCCTGTAAAGTGGCCCATTGAATGTGCTTTCATTTAATAGACTCCTATGTGCAAATATTTATACAAGGCCACACCTGAACAACATGAGCTTTCAAACTGCACATACTACATGTATGTCTTGTCTATGATATTTAAGGAAATAAAGGGTTACATTAAAACACCTGCTGTGATTTACTTTGTTGTGTTATGCTGTTAATTGTAATGAGGAAATAGTGGGAGGGGATTTTTAAATTTTTTTTATTGCGAGTCGGCATGGAGATATCCCTGCACCTTTCAGGAAACCGGCTCTGGCAGAGGGAGGAAGTGAGGTAGCTGCATTGAAGTCACAAACCGGAACAGAGCGAGAACTTCTGGAAGGTTAAATAACAGATTCCTGTTGTAATGCTTTATGTGCCAGATGTTGGGTTATGCAAGTCAATAATGTTTAGTAGAAACTAAAGTTCATGTCTTGGATTTGTCTAAGCGAATAATTCTCTTATATAAATGAATCAACTACAGAATGGTAATTTAACAATAGTACTTCAACAGAGCTGATTTTCAGATGCATCTATTGAATGCACGACAGAATGAAACATAAAATCTATGCATTAGTATTCAATGCAAAAAACTAACTTATATATATTCATGGCTACTATAACATCCTATTCTAAATAAGGCAAATAATCTATATATGCATTTATATTGTCATGGAACTAACAAAAATAAACCAGTTAAAAAAAACATACATATAACTTTTTTTGAATAATTATATAGAAAATGTTAAAAATGGATAGTGACGTTGATATTGAGTTTGCCGTGAAAACCTTGTATATTTTTTTTTTTTTTCTTTTCTATACCTTGTATTTATTATCAAATGAACTTAGGATAAATTTATCTTTAGAATCTGTGGCATCTATTTCATTTATTTTGTATCCTATCTTTTTAATAAAATTGAGAAAATTATATCCTTTATGAATTTCTGAATGAGGAGGCATGTTTAGTAAATATAAGCAACTGAAATATCTCAGGTGTACACAATTAGTCTGTGACGGCCTGCTTTACTGTTTTTCAAGCCATTGTGAGAAAAAGGAAATTACGGTAAAATGCAACATGCTCTGTACCGGTCTGAGACCTAAATAATCTTCGTGCCAAAGGTTCATTGTTTTTGTAGGGGTCTTGTGCAACCTTTCACGCAGTGCTCCATGAGCTGCTTTACTAACGGCTGTTACAGTTGATGTTAAAACATGCTTTAGGGATCAGCTTTGATTTCTTAGCCCATAAATTTAAGGTTTACATTTGTACAAACACGAATGGCAAGGAAAGCAAAACACCAAGTCAAGGCACAGCCCTGAGCCCTCACTAAATGCCCTTAATATATTTACAGTAATAAGAAAATCCTGTTGAAATCCTTATTTATTGCATTAGTTATGCTCCTTTTTGCAGCCATGAACATTTATGGAAGTTCGTTTCTGCCACGGAATAAAAAATTTAAGGTAATTTCAACTTTTTTGTGAGAAGTCGCAATTATCTTTTTTTTTTCTGTAGCTGGAGGAAAAACCAGAACTGCGACATGTACGTATGTCAGAGGGAAAAAAGTCTGAATTCTGAGTTTAAGCTTACAATTGACTTTTTTTCCCCTCAGAACTGAATTAGAAAATTATAGTTTTTATTAAAGTCATGCAGACACAAAGCAAAGAGCAAAGAAAAACTGTCAAAAAAAAGATATATCATTTATCAACCTTTCTCAAATTATCTCAAGAGCATTTTTGAAAATACACATTAGATAATAATACTGTGCGTGTCTCAATAAAAACCCAACAGACTGCTCTTTGTTCAACTGTATTGTTACGAACCAAAGCACAACAAACACATTCATCACCATAACACCATGCCATATGAACAGAACACTATTACTGCTCCCATTTAATCACAAAATCAATCAGTTGGACTAATAGACTAAAAGACGTTTATAAAAAAAATTTAAAAAGTAAAGAAGAATAAAAGTATTAAAGACAAAAAGAGCCTAATGTGCTTTGCACAAACATTATGGTTTTAATAACGACCGTACTTTAAAAAAAAAAAAAAAAAAAAAAAAAGCAAACAGTCACACAAACAAAACCAAAAAGTGAGAAAATCTGCAAGAAACATGCATAATTAAGTTAAGGGAGCTGTCGAGGTCTTCGGCTGAGATGCAAACATCTGCACGTTTCTCTACACTGTCAGCTAAGAATGAAATGCAAAAACACTGGATTTCTAAAGCAACATGAACATTCTGAAAGCTTTCTCTACGCACATTTTTTCCTATGACATTCCCTAACAAATTACAGCAAACACAAAGTAAATTACAGTTTGGGATCTTGCAAAGCAATGCATTCAAAATAAAACATCACAATTAAAAGCAAAAACATTGTGTTTAACATTTCAGCCCAACATTGTGCTACATTCAAAAACAAAGTACAGAGTAAAGTACACAAAGTGTGTGAAACAGTGATTTAATCGTGGTGCCGTGTGAGGACTGGAAACAGAGAGTGTGTGTTTGAGCTTGTGTGTGGGGTGGAGCTTGATGTGTGAAAGTGAGACTAAATGTGGTTTCAATGACAAAGGGCAGTGGCTCGCTACTGGCAGGAAGCCACCGTTCAAAGTCTCCACTCAGATAAACAGATAATAGCCTTTTTCTAATACTTAGGGATTAAAGGAATAATTAACCTAAAAAAATTATTTACTCATCCTTGCATCCTTCCAGACTTAAACGCGGTTATTTTTTTTACAGTGGAGAAGTTTTGAAGAATTTTCATGCAGTTTTTTTTTCAATACAACAACAATTCAGTGCCTGTTAGTTGCTCCCCCACCCCAAAAAATTTAAATAAGCACAAAATATGGTCCACAAAAGTCATTTTATATTCCAAGTCACCTTGAAGCCCTACGATCGCTTCCGACTCAATGTTCCTGTAGCATGTAATTCTCAAGTTAAGAGTTCACTTGAGGGGACGATAATCAATGAATAATGACACATTTGGTCTGTTCCTCACACAAAGCAAATGGAAAACTTCAGAAAACTTGGAATATGAGCCACTTTTCGATATTTTTATTTTACAGCTTAAACATTGTCAATCCGCATTGATGTTGTACTGAAAATCACTGTATGAAAATGTATCATTTTTCCCCACAGATAAAAGAAACTTATATGGGTTTGGAATGACTTGAAGGTGAATAAATTAGTATTTTTAAACTATTCCTTTATAGTTATAAAGGCCATTATTTGTCAACGCAATATCAGACATGTGGAAATTTAAAAAAAAAGCCATATTTTCATATTATATTCATCTTCTATACACATACCAGATTGCTTTGTATAATGCACTAATTTGTGCAACTGCTAATGCAAGCAATTGGAGACACTATAATGGTATTGGTGCACAAACATTTCCATTACAAAACAAAAGCAAACACACACTTGCGCACATCCTTATCAATGACAGACTGTGACAAACATGCCAGTTATAACTTTGGAAAGGCAGTCAAATGGTCCCCTGTGTTAAAGCGATAAGAGCCTTTCCTCTTCCACAGCAAGCACAGCCAGTGTCTTAAATGCACACGGCACACATTCACACTCTTTGTCAGGCGTTCTCATACAATCCGGTCATAATTAAGAACAGTCTTAGAGTGTGGGGGGGCGGGGGGGGGGGGGGGGGGGCGGGGGGTAAACGTCTCCTATGAGACATTCAGAGGGACCAAAACATAAGAAACCTGCTAGAGGTGGAAGCATGTTGGTAGCTGCAGCAAGGAGGTTGTCGTTTTGGTGATCAGGATCTGCTCTTTATCTCCTCCTCATTGGTGCAGTGCTGCTAGCTGCACAGGTTCTGCTGAGGACACTCTACGGGGCTTCGGGTAAAAAACAAAAAAGCCTGGAGAACAGATGAGGGTCTGTGGTTAAAACGGAGTGAAAGCGAGAGGATGGAGAAGAGGAAGGTGTGTGAGTGTTCATACTCACAGGTAAAGAGGCTATAACAAGCTGTTTCGTCCATTAGCGTGAGGCACTTTGGATCTCATTTGTTCCTGCATTGGGCCAGACTGCAAAAGGAAGTGACACAATCAGGTTATTGGCATGGAAAACATGCGTAACTATTAACATCAAGTCCACTTTAACAAACACAACTATACTTTTAGAAGCACAGTAAGTTTTCCATTTATGATCCAAGTCTTAAAGTAGTCAAAGTGAAAATTTCTCTCTTCAAGTGAGGCCAAAGAATCTGATATACTAAAAAAAAACTGTTACATTCAGACTTCAAAACTTCCTCCGGAGTCAAACAAAAGAGCATTTATTGAATGTTACTGCTATTTAAGAAGCATTAAATTATAAGAATAATATACACACACAAGTAAAAAATAAGTAAAAATTAAAAATCATTATAGTAATAGTAATGATGATATTATTTTCATAGTGTTATATTATTATTTTAATATTATAAAACAACACATAAATACTATTTAAATATAATACGGAAATAAATATTTTCAGGACTATATACACAAACACTTATATAGAAAAAAAATATACTAAAAAACTACTATTAAAATAATAATAATGGTATCATAACCCATATTACCAGTAGATCAATTATTTTTTACTCATACTGAAGTTATAAATACTCAAACATTTAATAAAACAACAAACTACTATTATTAACAAGTAAATATTTTAATATAATAATTTAAATAAATTAAAAAATTGTATATACTTTGTCACTATATATACAATAAAGGCATTATATAGCAAATATTACTACAAATAATAATATCATCATCCTATTACTATAATTTTTTTACTCATTACTTTTATAATATTAATGATAATATAAATAATAATAATATAACAACAACAATAATAACAAAACTTGGAAAATAAGGAGTGTCATCTATGCAAATTAGGGCTGGGCGATATGGGCAACAATTCATATCTCTGTATTTTTTGGCCGATTTGCGATATACAGTATACATCTCGGTATTTTCGTCTTTGTAATTGGGATATATATATCGGAGAATCTCAAAGCAGAAGGCTCATGCACATAGGCGGAGCGTGTGTAAAGCTAAGCCTTCCCCTGGCCACATACGACAGGCAAACACGCGAAGAACCTCCGTGGGGCAAAAATGCCACTAAATTGGACAAAAATGCCCCTGCACAAACAAATTAAATCTATTACGACTGTTGCTAACAAAATAAAAATGAATAGAAAGTGTCGATTGCGGCATTAAATTAAGATCTGCTCATGTTGCACCGTATTTCAGTTTAGGAGTTTATACAGTGTTCCGCATTATAACCAATCACACACGATTATGTTGAGCTTAGGAATGCAATGGCCAATCAGAGGCGTTCAGATGAGTCATCGCTGAAACTCATCAGTTTTGAGTGCGCGCGCGCGTTCGCTGACTGATTTCCGGACGCGCAGATGTATGTACAATGTAAGTAAGAGATTCATTTCACAGTGCAGGCAAGACAGCTTAAATGATTATAACGATAGGTTTTTTTTTTTAGAGTGCTTAAACTCGCGATAGATCAAAGTTAGTGATAATGTCACCTTCTGTATAATAATTTATTCGCGGTTTGAATAACCTTGGAAAGGAAACGTTTTATAATTACCAATTTCTAATGTTTTTTTATTAAATTGTAATCACGTTAAATACAAATTCAGTCCCATTAAACATTTTATTAGCCTACATGACACCCATGTCTGGTTCTTGCCTAAAAAGACGGGTTATGATGTTTGTAGTTAATAGATTTGGCTGCTTTTAGCCTTACCCTGGAGTTGGTCCACCCTCCGCTTAAACTAATATGCCAAACGAAACTATAACCTATGTCTCACCAGTTTTTAAAGGCCTTAATATGAAGCTTGTCACACGTTTAGAGCAAATTGGATTATGCACTTTCTCAGCAGCAGCTCAGTCTGTGTCCTCCGCTATATTTTTTAGATGCGCTCATATCAAACTTCTGTATATCGATATAATTCAATTCAAGTTTATTTGTATAGCGCTTTTTACGAGACAAATCATTGAAAAGTAACTTTACAGCAAATTAAGTTTCTACAATATTTAGTGGTAGCTTATCAGTGGTGACTGTCAAGTTGATGTAAATATGGCAGAAATGTACGGTAAAATTCAGGTAATGACGTAATCAAACAGATGTTGAACACTATTAACAGCAATTATTATTATGCAATCAAACTTATAGCAAAATGTGGTAGTTCTGTATGTTGTTTCAGGGTTGGCATCATCTGAGGTCCTCTGAGGGGTTGGCATCACCGTTGGATATAAACGGTATTGCCTCATATCGAATCGCTTATAAAGAAAATATAGATATATCGTAGGATACAAACTCGATACCGCCCAGCCCTGTGAATGACAAAAAGTCAACGCCGTTGCACACGCGTGAAGCGGCATATAGTGTTCATTAGATAGAAAGACTGTATTGCTGCATGATGTATAAACAAACAGTAAAAGACATTCACACTTCAAGAGGTGGAGCTGAAAAGAAAAAACATCCTTCATGCAACAACAAGCCTGTTTCACACACACACACACACACACAGAGCTCTTCACAGCGTCACACCCATTGTTACATCATGTGTCTCAGGAACACAGCATCTAGCAGCAGAATGAGGAGGAAGTCTATTTCACTAGGCCGTTCTATACATAATTTCCCAACACAACACAAAAGAACAGAACCACAAGGGAAAAGCCGGCGGGTCAGTCACCTGTGCTCATCACATGGACTGTGAAAGGCTGATATAAAACAATACTGCTTATCACTAGACGTTTCAGCTATCAGTGCTGTATTTTTTTACAGGGCCAGCCTTTTCTTTGATAAAAGTGTTAAAGCCGCCATTGAATAAATAGCTAACTTCTTAAGAGTTGTTCCACTAAGCGCTGTACATTTTGCAAACCACACATGAAGCTATAGATTGGCACAAAAATAAAAATAAATACATTTTTAAAAAATCAGTGACCGCTGCAAAGACCTTGACGAACATTTCCTCATTTAAAGAGCTCTACTCTGTCTCTGACGGGCCACCCGCCAACATTCCTGTGAGCAAGTTGCAGTCTGCTTGATTCTGCCCAGGTATTCAGTCCCTGTGTGAGCTGCAGGATTAGGCAACAACTCACCTTCTTATTTGACAACACAACAGCCCAATGAACATGAGCTAAGACAGCACACAAATCCCATCTCAGGATCACATCTTACACATGCAGCATGCCTACCTTATTCAATTGATTTGTTAATTAAATTGATCGGACACCTTAGAATATAAAAGTATATATATATATAGGGAGACAATAATATTTTATTAGTTTTTTTGTGTATATATATATAATAATTAATATCTAATTATATTTCCAAAAAAATAAATAATATATCGCTCCCTATCTATTAGATTTCTTCTTGACCTTTAGAGGCCTTCCATACTCATATAAATAATAAGTAGCAGTGATTATTAAAATTAAAATATGTATTGTTTACAAACTCAAAAAAAACAAACATTGAACTTGTATTGCTCATCTAGCTCATTAATGTATAGTTTTATCTTTACAGAATAACAGTAATGATGAAATATGTTTGGTATATTTTACTAATAAATAAAATTATTAAATATATTACTCCCAAGCTAATTCGAAGTCTTGACCTTTATGATGCCTTTAATTATAATAATGAATACATTTTATTCTTAGTAGCATCAGTATATTCTAAAATTAAAATATTTGTTACTTTTTTTTACAAACAAAAAACATTGATATTGTATTGCATAGCTCATTAAATTTATAGTCTTGATATTTATGTCTTTACATAAAAATAGTAATTATAATAATGGTAATTGGTATATTTACCAATATAAATAAATATTACTACTCCCAAGTTCATTAGAATTCTTGACATCTATGATGTCCTTACATAAAAATATATATTACTGCTACTACCAATTGTCATTATTATTGTGTTATTTGAATTATTTATTATTCTAAAGACAAACTGAAAAACTTGGCAGCACAGGCTAACCAATTTATCAGGGAACCTCCAACATCCACGTCAAGCATTAAAAAATGACATTCATATTTGAGGGCAAAAACGTATTTGAGGGCAAAAAACCCACCAACAGGGATTTCGATTACAAAGATCCCAGCAACACTCTTTGGATTTTAATCTGTTGCCTGCGACAATCTGGTATGAGCCAGTATTTCAGTAAAGAATCCATGTAGAAGCATTCATTCTGTCACTGTAAATTAATTATAGCCATGCCATAACGTTAAAATGGGAGTCTCACTGTACCAACAGAATAAAACATGTCTTACCGGCTGCATGCCATCTGCCATTTCACCAGAGCCTATGTGTGTCAGATGAATGAAGTTTGTGGGCTCTCCAATCATGCTACGGTCAATTCTCCTCCGTTTCTTCTTCTGTGAACATATATGCTTAAATTAACAAAGGTCCAGCATAAAGATACAAAGCACTTGATCGGCAAATTGGTGAAACAGCATGACGTAAACCCAAAGTGTTGAAAATACAAGCTCAATGAAGCCTGTGTCATGTGACCATACAAAGAACACACCAGAGTCTGGGTGATATCACACTAATGTTTCCCTATGGAATCTATTCCTGGATACATCCTGAAGATGAGCAGGATTCATTGAGTTCCTAAAAATCCCCAACTGTTATACAGTTTACAGTTTCTTTTCTGTGTTTCCCATAACTATGCGGTAGAGTTAGTCTGAGATTATATAAGTAAATCTAAAAAAAAAAACCTTGGATCAACAACCAGAATAATTATTTGATGAGATCATGTGCCATAGTAGGGGTGTTGGCATACATGCCATTACTTATCCGTCCAGAGTGAACAAAGTGCATTTTACAGAACATACAGCACTGGATTTATATTGTCAATCATAAAATACATCTTCTAGACTTATCTGAAATCTCACACTATAGTTTTTGAAACAGACCAGACTAGAGTTTGTTCGCTGTCAGTGTTCAGATCATTTGGTTGGTGTAAAGGTGGATAGCAAAAAGAACCAGTGCATGAGAACTCTGGTATCAATTACAATTTGTATGAACCATCCTAACTGCCGAAGTGGGGAGTTCACGATCATTACATTGTAACATTTGCATAATAATAATAATTATAATACTTTTTAATGTCAATATTCTTATCACATGGATTGTTAATTCTTTCTAAATAATAGCAATAAGCTTTTTAATTAAATATTCATCAATATGAATTAATGAACAACTTTAAGGTACAATTTTGAATAAAAATGGGGCTTCTACTATTTATTTTTACGTTTATGCTGATGATGAGTATTGAAAAATTCACTGATTAAACTTCAAAAAGCTTTTTAATCTATATATACTCGTTTTTTCTTTTTAAAATAAGTCCACAAGTAAATAATCATCCCTACGACAAATCTAATGAACACGAGATCCGAGTTGGACATAAAACGGGGCTAATAAAATTTTTGTATCTGTAAGATGTTAAAAATAACTATTAATTAATAATGCTTTTTTTTTTTACACATTATATTTTATGATACAATATTATTTCTCAATAGTGGTAATCCATTTTCTATTTAACATAATCAATATGATCGTAGTCAATACGATAAATTTAATGAGCACTTTGAGGTACTATTTGATGCTGAAGTATTTTTAGTTTCTGTATAATAAATAATAATAAAAACAACACAACACAACAACAACAACAAACAACTAAATAATAATAAGAAAATAATAAATTATTGAATAACAAAATCATTGTTCTTCTTATTGTTTTTATTATTTATTTTTGTAGTTAAATTACATACCTATTATTCAAACTTTCACCTCTGTGTTCATTAGACTTATGAATATTGTATTGCTGTTAATTATTCATTAAAGAATATTATATATTAGAAAGAAAAAAAGATAAAGAAAGAAAGATAATTCTAGCCTTTTAAATGCAACATCTCTTACGTAACTCCAGACATCCTTGAAAGGTGTTTACTTTCATAATCTTTATATAGTCAATGGCCCATATCACAGCAAACCCTTGGCACATGCTTTAGTCCTTATCACCTTCTCTGACGCAAGGATACACTTTAAATGTAATCATTTTATCTAAATCAGTCTAAGAAAATTGCTCTTGCACTGGGAAGTAGCATTGGTCCGTTACAGATGCCCACTGCTGTCTAACCTAACCCCCCACCCAACAACAGAACAAACAAGAACCTAAAAATAATAAGAGGAAGGAGGGAGAAAAGAATGAGCACTCCCAGCTCGGAGGAGCCAGCTTCCCTTCAGAACCCCCTGTCATTGTTACAGGAGACCATGGTAAACCTGGGTCACTCGTCATTGCCTCAGAACCCCAATCCAGATAGAAACAAACCAACTAACAAAGACTGAATTAAGCCAAGTAATCTGTCAAATATGCAAAACTGTTCTAGAAAAATAAACAAGATTCTTTTACTTACAGGAATATTAAAGGGATAGTCCATCCCAAAATACATTTTTGCTATCATTTAGTCTTTTTTTGCAAACTCTGACTTTCTTTTGCTCATGCAATACAAAAGGAGATGTTTAGCAGAATGTCTGAAATGAAACTGCCATAAAAGCACCATAAAGAGATCCATATGACTCATGCTCAATATTCAAAGTCTTTTAAAGCCATACAATTGATTTGTGTGAGGAACAGACTGGTATTTAAGTCATTAATCACATAAAACTGCTTTTAAAACTCGCCACATCATGATTAAGCAACTTTTGAGGTTAAAGCTGGTACAACGCATTTTGTGGTGCCACTTTGAATAAGTACAACCATGAATGAGATTTAAGAGCTAAAAATAGCAATAGAGAATATCAAGCAACCTATATCAAACAATCATATGGCTTTAGAAGACTAGTATGTGTAATACAGTATAGAAATATATGGTATGCGAGTCATATGCAGTACTTTTAAAATGTTTTTTGACAGATGGTGGTGGTCACTGTATTTTCATAGTATGAAGCTGAAGAGTCAACATGTTAAACTTCTATTGTGTTCCATTTAAAGTCAGTCATACAGGTTTGGAACAACATGATTGGGAGTAAATGATGACAAAACTTTCATTTATGGGAGAACATAAAAAAAAAAAGAAAAAGAATAGCACATGATACACCACTGTTCAAAAGTCTGGGGTCTGTAATTTTTTTACAATTTTCTAAATAAGTCTCTTATGCTCACCAAGGCTGCAATTATTTAAACAAAAACACAGTAAAAGAAAAGGAATATTGTGAAATTGTATTACAATTTGAAACAACTGTTTTGCATTTGAATATATTTTAAATGTATTTCTTTGATGGTAAAGCTGAATTTTCAAAAACCATTACTCCAGTCTTCAGTGTCACATGATCCTGAGAAATCATTTTAAAATGCTGATTTTATGCTCAAGAAACATGTTTTATTATTAATAACAGTTGGAAACAGTTGTGCTGCTTAATTTTTGTGGAAACCACTTTTTCTGGATTTTTTAACGAAAAGAAAGTTGAAAGAACAGCATTTAGTTGAAATAGAAATGTTTTGCAATATTACAAATGTCCATATTGTCTGATCAATTTAATGCATACTTGCCAAATAAAAGTACTATTTTTTTTTTTATCTTACTGCCCTTGAGCTTTTGAACTGTGGTGTATATTCTTGATAAAAGTCAAATACGCATGTGACGGCACATTTATCAGACTTCCTCACATGCAAAGTGGTTTGGATCCATACCTCTACATGTTCACCCGTTCAATGAAAGAGAATTCTATGTCCATCTGTGTTTCACGTCTGGCTTCACTCTCAAAAACACATTTACACTTCTGACAAACTCCCAAGACTATCTGGGTCACATTCACATCAGCTGAAAGGTTTCTTTTCTGCCCTAGACCAGCGTGAGTCATTCTTCGCGTGATTAGCGAACACAAAACTCGCATGAGCCACGGGGAATGCCTAATTGACAAAATTAGTCCAGATGTTGTTCTCAAAAGGAGCCTGACATCACAGTACCTGTGATTCATGTAGATTCTTGAAAACTAGGCTTTATTGTATTAAAATGGCTTATGGTGGAAGCCTGGGAAATAAAACTATAAATCTCTTTATGATAAATCTCTAAATGAGACACTTACCGGAGGAGGTTTGGCTACCACGCAGCAGCCGATCTTATGCCAGAACGCACTCATCTCCGGCAAGCACCGGTTGGGTTCCCCCCTCTCTCTCGCCACCCTGCAGGCCGTTTAGAGACAAGATAGAGAGAGAATCTAATCCTCAACACCCAGCGATATTAGCCGTGGCTCGTCCAAGAAGCTCTGTCCTGATCACTGACAGAATCCTTGTTGATGTCTTTGCTTTAAGTACATATACAAGACCCCTTATTCCCTCAGTTATTCTGGGGCCCTAATTTCCAGTTGATTCTGTAGGACTATGGGGTTTATATGAGGCAGAGCTGTTACAGATGAGTCTGTTTAATGAAAGAAAGAAAAAAAAAAGATGAATTTCAGTGAAGCAGCCCTGAATCCTTCACACAAGCACACCATATATCATACATTTAACATACTACATACAAAACAGTAAATTAAATATCTTAAATAAATTAAATAAAAGACGCATATCTAAACTTAAATTAAAGAAACAGACTACCATTTTGTAATCTTGTAATTTCTTTCTTTGGCACTGTGATATATACCCTCATAGCACACGTACATCACGGAGACATCTATTTGACGTCTTCATTTACATCTGCAAAACGTATTTTTTTAGAATGCTTGCTCATCTGCAATACGTCTATAGGATGTTTCCAATCAGATGTCAAATAGACGTTTAGAGAATGTCTTGAAGAGAATGTATGTAAAACTATCTTAGAGACATCTATCAGATGTTTGTACACAGATGCTTTCCAGATGAAGCAATCTTTAACAGACATCTTGCAGTTGTACCTGTGCTATCTGGGTAATATGGAACTGGACAATAACCATATTAATTTACCACAGTATTTAGTACAACAATTAACTTAAAGGAGACATATAATGCCCCTTTTTACAATATGTAATATAAGTCTCTAGTGTCCCCAGAATGTGTCTGTGAAGTTTCAGCTCAAAATAATCCACAGATCATTTATTATATCATTTTGAAATGCCTATTTTGAGTGGAAACAGAAACAAGCTGTTTTTCACGCCTGTGTCTTTAAATGCAAATGAGCAGCTGCTCCCCGCCCCCTTTTCCAGAACAGAGCTGTGCAGTACAGCTCGTATCTGCTAAAAACATCTGTTTTGGTTCTTCTGATGATCATGTTTATCGCGCTGAAATCATGCGTTTTAAACCATATGCTGTTTAAACTTTTGATATAAGGTTTTCTGAGTGCACACATCCGAAGCACACGGACAGAAAGAGGCTGTCACAGCATGTGAGTACTAAAAACTAAGTTCTCATTCACACACAAGATTACGTTAAAAACACACATGAGTTACAAAAAAGTCGGTTATGTCTGTCTCTGAAGGTTAACAGCTGGGAAATCTGTGTGGCAGCAGCAATATACAGAAAATAAATCAATAAATACTATGCTCTCTTGTCTCCTGTGAGGCTGGGACTCTAAATAGTGTTCTGTGCTCGTCTGTGCAGCCAAAGACAGAACAGTTAACATGTTTTGTTCAAACTTTCGCCATGGCATTAGAGCTGGTACACCCTTGTCGCTTGCGAAATCAAAATGACAGCGCCATGGGTGGAAATTTACAGATCAAGGGGCGGCAATATTATAATGAGATCCCTTTGCCACGTCACCAAGGGAGCGAAATCAGATGCGCTCGTTTTCTCAGACGCTTGCAGGAAAAGGATACCAAAAACAAAGGTTACTGGGTAATCTTTTTCACCTTACTTAGTTGGTAGATGCAATGGGGGAATATTATAGCACTTAAAACCTGGAAAAGACAGATTTTCATGATATGTCACCTTAAAAAAAACAATGGTGCATTTTTTTGTAAAAGAAAAAGCGCTATAGCAGTACCATCATGCAGTGATATGATATTATATGAAGGTATATTACCTTATCATGTTGTAATATCATATTGATATATACAATTGTGCTGAATGATTAAAATATCCATGTTGATATTAACATGACACCCCAATTCATTTCAAAGAATAGCATATGGTATTATGATAGTATATTGTAAAAAAGTAGTACCATGGGAGTTTTTTTTAAATAAATAAACTAATTACACAAACTAATCTTTGCAACTAATCTTAAACTGAGCTGAACTCTCTAACTAGACATTAATCATATGGCTCTTTATGCTGTCTAGGAAGGCAGTTCACTAGTTTAACTAGTTCACAGCACTTTCTTGGACACCGAGTACACTTCATAGTGCTAAACCGATACAACTAAGTGAAATACACGGAAAATCAGTGTAACAAACGCGTTAAACTGACAGCTACTAAACCACACCTGAAATAAACAATTCAGTAAACGAGTAAACACGGTTTACGTTACAATGAAACAAACCACTCAGTCGCAAGCACAGCCCAGAGGAAGTTAAGGAAAACAATACAACAGTGTGTAAAAGTTTAAAAATGCTTTTTCCCCTCTCCTCGACTAGTTTTAACTCGCAGCAGCTCGATGATTAAGTTGTCAGAGAGTCATCCGACTGAAGTTAAGTAGACTATCAGCGTCCATCGCTTATCTTTCTCGTCTTTATTACTCAAGCACACAGGCGCTGTTCCTATTCAGACTCAACTATAACTGAAAGTTTGGCACAACAACCGGCTCGATCGATCCCGGGCCATGTTAGAGCCTCAAATGAATTGATAAAGTCCACTCGAGACTTGGAAAGTTATTTTATTTTCTAGCATAAATTAAAATAGAAAGAAAAAAGTTACCTTAAAGGCAAACGAGAGCCCCAGTGAGCGGCTGGAGTGAAGCAACTCTTGTGCGGGAGAGCTGTTGGTGGAAATGACTCTGTTTAGATCACTGAGGTGTGGTTGAAGTTTCCCCATTAATGAGAAAACAGTTCAAACCAGAGACCATCAGCGCCACCAACGGGCTACGGATAATATTGGATGAATGGCGTATGCACTCTTACTTTTTTTTTTATTGCAATTTTTAGAACAAAGAACATAGAAGGGCAATAACATTTAAACTGAATGAAAACAAATACTTAAATAAATAAATAAAAACAAAATAAGAAAAGCAATTAAAAAAAAATCACGTCTGTAAACAAGTACAAATAATTACAAATTATTCAAAGAATAGATTTAAGGCTTTAAAGTAATTTCCAGGTTTTTTTTGTTGCTTTGTTATTTCTTGTTTCTTTTAACGTATACAAGTAGTGACCTATTTCTATTCTGAAATGAGTCAAATTATGGGTTTTCACCACCCATTTACATTTGTGAATAAAGAATTTTCCATATATAATGAGTAAATTCACAATATACCAAATCTTGAAGTCAACATATACTCATAAAAAATAAAACATCCTTTTCTTTGAGTTGCAAAATTAGTACTTTGTTTAACAAACAAAAAAAATCACACCAAAATAATTTTGTATAAATACAATCATAAAATAAATGAACAATACTCTCATTTTCCTCTTTACAGAAAACACACTTCAAGTCAATGTCTTTACAAAACTGTGCAATTACCTGTTTTATAGGATAAATATGATGAACGATCTTGTATGATACTTCTCTCATTTTATTTGTGATACAAAAACGTCTGGAGATCTTAAAGGTTTCTTTCCAGTTGACAGCTTGAAATTGTGATCTCCAAAAACCAATGGCTAAAGGAACACCGGAAATTTGGCAAATCGTTCTAAGATAATTATTATTACATTTTTGTTCTTTTATATTTATACCTTCCAGTTTAACACTGAAGTCTAAATTTGGTTGTATGCATTCTTTCATGTTATAGATTTGTTGATGAAAATTGAGAGGTTTATGCAAATAAATTGTCTCCAACTTTTTATTTTACGCCATATAAATCTCTCCAAAGGTTTCCAGCGGTCAAGATTTAAAAGCAAATCAGTGTGTACTTTCGCAGTAAATTGTGTATCAAACATAATGCAGTGTGTCACATTTTGGAAATTATTATTATTATTAGATATTATATTGCATTTACTGATGAAAACACAACAGTATAGAATCTATTTTAACGCAAAATGTTAAATTCATTAGAAATATATATTTAAGCTATTTTTCCAGGAATATAAATATTACAATTGCAAAATAATAATAACTATTTCTCTAAAGTGGCACAATGCATTATAACAATCGAATGCAAAATTGCACATGACGGATTTTAATCTCGAACATTTTTTTTTTTTGCAATCTCAGCAATCCTATCGTGAAGAGAGAGATTTAAATTGTAAAATAACAAGTTGGAGGAAATGTATTTGCTTAAATCTCTTCATTTTCAAAAGCAAAGAATGGGTAAGCTCTCTTTCTATTTCTCTTCTGGTGTATCTCGTCGTGTACTGGTTATGCAGCAGGGGGCGCTACAAACACCTCAACTTTTAAACACTACCAAAGAAGAATCACTCAAATATTTGTACTTCCGGTACCGTTCGTGCGCCATCTTTGACAACAAATAACCCATCTATAATATTTTTGTTTTCAAAAAGTATCGAAAAGTATGATAGAACACTAAATCGCTATAAATAACCGAAGCATACGTCTGGTCTTCACCGTATCTAACGCGTTATAATACATTCAAAGTCTTCGGGAAACATTTGTGGCGAGGTGAGCAGCAGAAGTTTTGCTTTATTCTGTTTACTTGCACCTGACTGCAGGAGTTTGATTAACTGTCATTAAAAGAGATTTTAATGACATATTTTATATGGTATTGGCTATATAGTAACTGTAGAGAATCACATCACAATATGAAACGTTATTTTCTAACTTAAAAACTTAAGCGAAACTTAAACACAACTTGTAGATGATAAATGTAGTCATGTTCTTAATGCCATATTATTAGCGTGCTCATAAAAATAATATATGTTTACTGTATATATATATATATATATTACGAAAATCTCGTTAAAGATAACTAAGGTAACGATATTAGCTAATTGTTATGATATAGAAATGAAACTTATTTAAAATAATAACACTGCATAATTGACATTAAACCTGACTGTGCGTGACTAAAAATGATGAAAATGTCCGTCCAGTAATTTTGTCAACAAAAGCATGAAACCTTCCCCCCGGAACTTGCCTTACTATAAAATGATGACTATTTCCTGTCCTGTCACTGATAATGAATTCTGTATAACATTAATGTACACATCCGCTTCCTGGCACTTAAAAACACTCGATCCTTGTGGAATACAGTCTTATGACTAATATAACCACAGTGTCATTCAGCATACAGTGTATATATGGAAACCATTTCCTGCTTTACATCTTTTGGGCATTTTCTTTGAAACACTGCACCTGGTTATTAAACACCCCATGAATGTAAACAGGTGGCTGTCAAGAAATTTCAGCATCAATATTCACTATATTCTGATGCTTCAAACCTTATTTGCATGATTAGATGTCGCTTGTGGATTTGGGTAAGCGTTTGTTGGAGGCAGCACGCAAAGGACAGGATGATGAAGTGAGGTCACTTATGGCCAATGGAGCTCCTTTTACTACAGACTGGGTGAGTCATATTTGCTGTCCGTTGCTTATTGTCTGCAATTTATAATCAGAATTTTAATATAACATGAATATGGTAATATGTTTTAGCTGGGAACCTCGCCGCTTCATTTAGCAGCGCAATACGGGCACTACTCCACTGCTGAAGTGCTTCTCCGTGCCGGCGTGAGTAGAGATGCCCGCACTAAAGTCGATCGGACCCCCCTCCACATGGCTGCTACAGAGGGCCACTCAAGCATCGTTGAGCTATTGGTCAAGGTAAGAACAGATGAATGCAGAATAGTATTGGATTTTTTTTATATTTAGTCATTCTGACTTTTTGTTGAGTTATTATATCTGTTATATGTGGGACAGAGTGGAGCAGACATCAATGCCAAAGACATGCTGAAAATGACCGCCCTGCACTGGGCTACAGAACATGGGCACAGAGGAGTCGTGGAACTGTTGATCAAATACGGAGCTGATACTCATGCCCTCAGCAAGTTTGACAAGACGCCTTTTAACATTGCGGTGGACCGAGGAAACACTGAGCTGATGCTGTTGTTACAGGTACAAACGAGACTGCATTTTTAATGATGTGTTGATCATCAAATATCAAAGCACAATGTAAAATGCACCAGCTGTTGTGTATTTAAAGTTGATAGGCAAAATCAGGCTGCAGACTTACAACTTGATGGTTTGTTTTTTATTCTAGGAGAGAATGCAGAACCAAGTGAACATGAATCCAGAGAGGACTATCCTAAGCAGCACATCACCCGCCACAGCCAGCCCTCAGTTCATCATCTCCTCCTCTGGAGTCGTCAATCTCTCTGATATTGTTCTCACTAATGCTAAGGCTAACACAGGTATGAGTTTCGTTACATTTTGTTTCCATGCTTGTCAATAGCGAGTGAATGACAAAATTATTGAAATTGTGTTTTTCATCATTTTTATTTAAAAAAAAAAAGTGTCCCTATGACAATGACTATGCCAACCTGTTCTCTCCTTATGAATCGTATTTTTTCCCCTAGTATATTCAGTTTGTTGGCTTAATGTAAGGAATTTTCCCACATACACTACATTTTTTTAAATAAAAGAATCCTGAAAATGTATCACAGTTTCTACAAAAATATTAAGCAGCACAACTGTTTTCAACCCTGATAAAAACAAATATTTCTTGAGCACCAGATCAGCATACTAGAAAAATTTCTGAAGGATCATATGACTAAAAGACTTTTCAATTCAGCTTTGCCATCACCGGAATAAATTAACATTTAAATATATAAATATAAAATTATAAAATATGTAAAACTAGAAAAGCTATTTTAATTGTAATAATATTTCACAATAATACTTTTTTTTACTGTTTTTTTTTATCAAATTGGTGTATCTTAGGTGAACATAAGAGACTTCTTTCAACAACATTAAAAACCAACCTCACACTTTGGAACAGTACTGTATGTATTGCCTCATGTTTGAAAAAGAAAAAAAAACTTTAGGCATACTTTGTATACCTATGATGATTTATTTTTCCTTTGGGTACAACTTAGAAAATGCATGAGTTGCAACGTTTCTTTAGCAGGTTTGTGTGACTTTGATTTAAATTGAGCTTTAAATTTGATTAATTTAAACCAATTTTATCTCAATTCATAACAAAATTACCAGCCAACTGTTATTTTATTTACTAGAGCCAATTTTTCTTGCATTTCATGCTTGTTGAATGTTCATTTTGACATTGATGTTTTGCAGCAGTATTTAATTGACCAGTTTTATTTAACTTTAATTTGAATAGGATGCACATAGCGAATGTTATCATATTTGTGTATTTCTCCTTTGCAAACAAACTGCTGCTATATCCCAGCAGGAGCTGCAGAGAGTGTGATTACTGCTGATTCGGTAGATTCTGCCATCCAGCATCTTGTAGGGGAGGATGGCCAGAGAGTCATCACCATAGTAACCGACCAACAGGGAAACCTGCAGACTGGCAACTTGGGACAGAAATTCTTTGTCACAATGCAGGGGCAGCAAAGTGAGTAGATTGCTAATTTATAGTTTACAGACTTTGATGCAGTATTTATATTGTAACATGCCTGTATATATTTAGTGGTTGCAGTGCCAGCGGGTCAGATTGCAGAAGAAATCATAACAGAGGTCACCAAACCAGTCCCAACACGGAAGCGGAAATTTGAATCAACCGTCAACCACACAGATGTCAAACATAAGGTTTGACGAGCAGAGATTCCTATTTAAATCTTACTCTTTAGAATGCAAAATCAATTTGACAATTAACTATTCAGTGTTTTCTATAGGAGCCCACTGAGAAGGACAGTCGGGAACTACTGGAACAGCAGCTAAAAGAAGCAAACAGAAAAGCCCAGGAGTACAGACAGCAGTTACTAAGAAAGGAACAGGAAGCTGAGCAGTACAGGCTTAAACTAGAGGCCATTGCCAACGGGCAGACCAATGGTACCAGCACAGAGCCCCAAGAGGAAGTGGTGCTCCAGGAAGAGGAAGAGGAGGAGGAGGAGGTGGTTGGCGAAGAGGAAGTTGTCATGTTGCCAGAAGGGGCCATCATTATTAAAGAGGAGCCCCTTGACTCAACAGCAGGAGAAACAGTAACGTTAGTAGAGGCTGCAGATATTAGAGCTACCTCAGAGGGCACGCCGTAGCAGTGAACCCAGAGACTCAAACACTCAGGAATTGCATACACTCTAGTCTGTGTGCCTGGAGTGTGACATTGTATTTATTTATTGTAAATCATAACCTTTTGTTTTTATCCTTTTTTACTCATAGCATTCAGTTTCTGTACAAACCTCTACAAAGATGTAGCATGAGTTATATTTAGGTGGCCACAACGATGCTGAGTTGCTCAGATTGACAGAATAGGAAGACCAGACGTGTCTTTTTAACATACAGCCGTGCAAGTTATAGAAGATTTAGTGATAATGCTTTTCAATCAAGCCCTGTTATGCACCTCTAATGCATACTGTACTGTTAGTACACACCATAGTGTACTGAATGTTCTGGGTACACACAATTTTGACTCGTTCTTTAAGTTTTATTAAAAAAAATGCAAGTTGTGGTTATTATAGTAATGCACTTTGATAAAAAATAAACTGGGACAGTGTTCTGGAGGTTTTAAAAACATAAAGGTGAAGCTGATATTTTTGTAAAATGACCTGCATTAATGAATCGGTATGAAATGTATGATTTGAGATGCAAAATATGCCTTTTTAAACTATATTCAAGGTCAGTGAACCATGAAAATATTGTGCAAAAATTACTAGGTTTACAAGCGGAATGCTTATTGCCTGGTGCAGTGTTGTGCTTTATTATAACCACGATTTTTTTTTCTTAAAAAAAAAATGAAGGTCAAGTCAAAATTGGAATTGCAAATGCAGTTGGTAGAGCTTAACTTGAACTTGGAACATTCCTAAAATAGTGACATAAGAAATTTAGAATGAAGGTTAACAGTAGTTTATATAACGAACAATACTAGACATTATTCAAGATAAGATGACTTATGTTATGGCTTTGTGTAACATTGACCTGCTCCTACAGTGAGAGGCATGTCTTATTGATGCAGACGGCATTGGGTGGTGTGATAATCAGTAGCTTTGTATTTGCTTAGTAAACAGACTCATGTATTGTAATACTTTTAGCTGTTTATAAAGATAATTGACTCCTTTCAGATTTCATTGGATGTTTCACTTTTTTTATTTTATTTTAATCTTACATAATTTCCTTTGTTCTGTTAAGACACTAAATCACGATTTGCATTTCAGTGTTTCATGCTCTAAAAAATATGCAACATGTCTTTGCTTGCATTTCATGTGCCTGTTTTGACTTTCCCTGTAAATTTTCCCAGCTGCTTTCTTTATAGATGTTAGCAGCTTTTACCGTCAGTGTTTAAGTGAAGTTATATCATCGGTTGCGCTCACGTTCTGTATGTCAAGTTTTAAAATGTGAATGCAATTTTGTTCAAATGTTCTATAGATTTTCTTCTCATATAAAAATTGTTTTGCATTATCTTTGACATGTTTTCCAGGTACACAGCTGATGATTAACATTCCATGAATTGAATTTCAAGGGCTTGCATTACCATTATTGTGCAAAACTGATTTTTGCTCAGTACATATGCAAATTTACAGTTTTCTTCTATCGAAACCCATGAATATTACGATTTTGGAGGACATGATTACACTATTTATTGAATAATGGGGGATTCATTTGGTTAAGACAATGTTTTTCCCTTATATTTTTCTTGCTTATTATACATTTAGGATTTCTGTTGTATAGGATGTCATCAACAGTGCTTTATAGGTAAAAACATTGATAATCTGTTGAAATTAGGCCTAAAGCAAGTTATGTTTACACTTTTATTTTGATGTAAAGTTTGAAGGGCATAATTACTTGTATTTCAGTGTGTTGGAAGCAAATGCTTAGAGTTCTAACTAAAAGTAGACCCAAGTACATGATGCATAACAAAGAACAAGTTTGTTCCTGAGTTTTCTTGTTTGCATATTTTTTACACATATATTTTTGTAATGAAACACTATCTGGGCTTTAGTGCACTTGCAGCTACATTTTTATCTCTGGTCAAAATAAATATTTTTAAGGTTTGGTATATCTACTAGTTTTTTTAAAGGGAAAAAAATCTTTCACTGATTTAAAAAAAAAAAAATTATAATAAATTCATTCATATTTCCTCACGAGTGACCAAAACGCGTTTTCGGAAAGATTGCCTTCATGCGGCTTCCGTACTCGCGTTGACTAGCGTAACAGGCAAACGTGAGATATTTCTTCATATTAATTTGACATTTTAAAAGAAAACTATGTAATTGCAGACGGTGCAGGTATGTTATTATTATTTTATTTAATTTTCGATACTTTGAATACTTACGCAACGCTACTATTAATTTAGCATGCTAACTGCGCTACATACACACAGGAATGGATGCACTTTAAAAGTACATGCTTTGCTTTTATTTACAATTGTGTTTTTCCTGCCAGCATGAGAAATACTGAAGATCTGGAGTAGTATGGAACGGAGGCGGTCGAAGCGAGACATCATCACGTAATACCATGGTCAGTGTTGTCAAGTTAGTCTCTCTCTCACAAACATGTTTAAGAGTTGAATCGCAGTTATTACTCGACGAATTCCACTTAGCCAGTTTCACTCGGTAATTACATCTCATTACAGGCTTGAGTACAATATACCACATGCCCCAGCTGATCTAACCGATGTTTACTTGTACTGTGTTTATAGAGGACTTTCCTTGGGTTGTCAAGACAGACCGATGAATGACTGCATCAAGCTCATTAGTAGTAGCACCATCAGAAGATCTTGGCTCTTCTATTACCGTACGCTAAGGTGAATACTATTGTTTATAGTGAGGAAAATGTATTTATTTCAATTCATTTTAAACGTGTATGTTTCCAGCTGGCTGTAAGGTGTGTTTTCTGGGTCTTGTGCAGTCCTTCAGTCACTACAGTGCTGTCAGTCAGAGGCTGGTAAGGTTACATCAACTTGCTCTGTTTAGACGTGTTGTTGATGACATTTACAGGTCTTGATCATAATGTTTCTGGGCAGGGAGTGAGTCTGGCCCGGGCAAGAGAGAAGGGCCAGCTAGTGTTTCTTGAAGGACTGAAGAATTCTATCGGAGTTATATTACAGGAGGACACCAGTCAGGAGACACAACCCTTGAGTTATCTCAGGCATGTATAGTATGTTATTAAAATCTAGTTTAAATACATTTGATCTCAATTCTTTCTTCCTGTAGTGTTATATAAGATTTTGCCTTCTTTTTTTTTTCTAGGACCCCAGGTGCTGGACTGGAAGGTCTGTTCAGATTTGTGGAACGTTCTGTGCGTCAGAGTGGAGATGGTGATGCTGGTGAATCATGGGGTCCTCCAGTGTTACTCATAGATGATCTCAGTGTGCTCCTGAGTTTAGGTGTTAGTGTTGGAGCGATACTAGACTTTACCCTCTACTGCCAAGCCACTGTGTGCTCTGAGTTACAGGTGAGTCAGCGTTTTTTGCATCAGTGCCTAAAATAATGTCAGATGCATTAACTATAAACGTTTAATGATATCCAGGGAAATGTGGTTATTCTGGTGAGATGTGAGGAGGAGGATGCAGATGATGATGAAGAGGGATCAAACCTGCTCCGGAGGGGACTAGTTCATCAGTGTAACTTGGCATTACATGTAGAGGGGTTACCAACGGGCTACTGCAGGGACATACATGGACAGGTGCCCCCACAATTTTTTTATGCAGGTTAAAGTGTTTACTGTCTTAAATTACTGGAACATATGTATTGGCTCGACCCTTCGTTGCCATTGCTGAACTTTTTAAGCTGTTTCTTCGTTCGTAGATGGGAGTGTTGGTGGGCGGACATCTACAACCAACGGAAATATATATTTCATGGGTTTAACCATTGTATGTTCCATGAGCTTACATGTCTTAAGATATGGAAAGGAAGTACGTGTCTCTCGCCAGACCCAATGAGCGTGGACTTATTGTGCTGTGTAACTCATAAGTGCGGTTTCAGTAGATTGGATGAATATATATGTTTTTCACACAATTTCTTACTGAAATGTCATTATGTAGTTTGTTTTATATAAATACATATATTTGTTTGTATTTATCACCAGTTGCTGTTGATTTGTTCACTTGTTTGCTGAGACAATTTAGTGTACTAATGTAATGAGTGCTTGTAACATGTACATCAAGATCTGGAACGATGATGCTAGTTGATGTTGTTGTTTAAAGGAACACAAGAACAAAGAAGAGCTCAAGAAAATATCCATACCTAGGTTAGAAATATTTGATTTCTCACCGAATGAGAACTAATGCATACAACAAAATTTCAAAACTAAAACATTTAAATGAAAAAAAAAAAAAGCTCCAAACCCATTCAAAATATTAAAGAACCAAAAGGTATAAGCAGTATAGTAACTGTTCTAACAACACTACTTAAGCTGCCAAAAACCGTAAAAAAAACAAACTACCAGATCTGTGTAGTACAACCATGCCACACAATGGCATTATATATATATATATATATATCATACTATAGGATCTATACAATACACATTCTTAATTTAAATCTATGTATTTCATTTCATTTAGTTGGTTGAAGTATTAAATAACTCACATGAACTAAAACTTAAAACTTAATATGAAAATACCTAAACAGACCATAATAAATTCCGACATAATCGAACTAAAATTAAGAAAATACAAATCACAATTAAAGACAAATCAAAACGACAGTAGTTTACAGTAATCCTAAAAAATAAACACTGCAGAACTTACATGGCTAAAAAACAACAACCTACTTACACATAGTAAGAAATGGTTATAAAAACTGAAACAGAAGTGAAACAAGTAAAAGAACTGGAAAATCAAATATGTAGAAATATATTTGTTAGATTTAGATAAGCACGTAATACTGCACAGTCGCTTATGTAAAGTTGTCACCGAGGTCGCAGTTGTGCATTTGGTGATTGTAACAACCCACTATTGTGATAAAAAAAAAAACTTTATGTGATTCATTATGATTTATTTATGCAAATCGGTTCCTTTGAACAGTTCGGTTCATGGCTCATTATGAATCGGACATGTAATACATGGTTCTCGTTTCACTCCGGACTGATTCGTGAGCGAATCGTTTATGGTTTGAAAAGATCCGACTCAAAATTGATTCGTTCATGAATCGGACGTCGCTACCATCAGTCTTTGACCATCACTACCATAGACATAATAAATACCTAGACACCTCACTGGCCGCTTTGGGAAAAAATAGGCACCCCTGTTTGGCTGCGATAAGTCAACGCGTGTCCGCCGTTTGTAGGGCCATGAAGCCTTAAAATACAGGTTGAAGGTGAACCGGACTATTCATGGAGACTACGGGTCCCGCGAGCTTTCAGGACAGAGTCACGGAGATATTTCTCCGTTATGGGAACTCCTTCGCTTCCAACTTTCCTGAAGTCCTATGGCTCACGTCCAGTAAAATGAAATCGGCCAATTGGACGCGAAGATGCAAACGCATGCAAATATAATGAGATAGCTCAATGAGGGACAAGTAATAAAATGCGGGGCAACCGCGACAATTACAGTCGAATCTTCTCTTCACTGGTGAATCACTCTGGCAACAATCGCAAGATCGGCGCGGGACCGATAGACGACGGCAGGTCAGCACGACTACGAGTCGAATGCATGGCAGGCACACGCGAGGGTCCGGCGCGGACGAGCGTCCAACTGCGGGCAGTGCAGCGGAACTCCCCGGCCGAATGCTCCGGACCCGCCGCATGTGGCTCGCGCCTATTCGGGGAGGAGGCACACACTGCCGCAAGCGTGCGCGGTGGGCACTCTCCGGTGCCGGGCGAAGGTCTTGGGTCGTGGTTTAGAGCCTCCACAATACCCCAACGGTCCACCCGTCCCCGGTCTACTACAAACGAGGAATGCTTACGCCCCTCCTTCCAAAGTCGCGCGAGGTGAGGTTTTAGTCCTTCAGCGCAGGACGGAGGGGGATGAATCGTGTCCATCTCGGCCTGGAAGAGGGAGGATATTTGGGGCCTGGGACCGGAGTCGATCGCGGACCACGCATGGGGCCCCCAGGACCTCCAGGAGGAGCTCGAGGGTTATGGTCAGGGCTGTCATAGGAGTTGGGAGCTTACTGGAGGTCCTCCAGAGGAGCCGTCAGGCATGTAAATGCGGATGCTTTGGTATTTAAGGTCCACCCACGGAAAAAAGCTGAACTCGGATGGGACGGTCGGTCCCTTTTTCGAAGTACCGAGCCAGACGTGGTTGAAAACATGGTCTGCGACCCAAATTGCTGCCGAGTTCACTTCTGCCACACAGGCCATTTTTTCCCACGTGGATGAGGTGGAGGCCCACGGGTATGTGCGCTCTCCCCCAGTCGAGGAGACTGTCGCTTCGTACCTGTGTCCTGCAGCAGCCAAGACCCTTGGCTCAGACATCAGCCTCCCTCAAAGCCGTGCAGAACCACCGCCCACCTTGCCAATAAAGCATATGCGTCTGATGGCAAGGCGGATTCCGCGCTGCACGCCATGGCAGTGCTACAGGTTTTTCAGGCGAAGCTCCTGCAAGCAGCGGAGGGCGGAGCCCTCACGGCAGAGGCCACTAAGGATCTGAGCGCGGCGACGGACTTCGCGCTGATGGCAACGAAGCAAGCGGCCCAGGCCGTGGGTAAGGCCATGGGTTTTATGGTCGTCCTTCAGAGGCACCTTTGGTTGAACCTAGCTAACCTCAAGGATGTTGACCGTAAAGTGCTGCTGAATGCTCCTGTGACTCCCTCCGGCCTTTTTGGTAACGCCGTGGAGTTCATTACTGAGCGCTTCGCGGAGGCTCAAAAGCGCGCAAAAACCATGAGTCACGTGATGCCGAGGCGCGCATTCCAGCAGCAGACTGCGAGATCCAGATCCTCGTCGGCACCTGGCTCTTCCCAGCGGAGGGATAACCCAAGGCCAGCGACCGTGGCGGTGACTACTAACGTTACTGCTCCTCGCCAGGAGCCGGATTTCCGCAGGAAGGCGCGGGGTCCCGGGAGGAAACGCCACGGCCAGCGGAGGAGCCCGCGAGGTGACTCTCGCCCGCCGCCGCCGGCTAAGCCATCGTCCTGACAGTCTGAAGAGAGGAGGAGAGTGCGTGAGCAGCCTTGCTCCCAAGCGCCACAAGTTCATGTTTTAAAATGTTTGTGTGTTGGACGTTCATTCAATAAAAATGCATACGTTCTCACAAAAGAGCTATTTCCTCCTCACTCAGTCGTGCTCGGTGTCCCGCTCGCAGCGCATCAGGAGCAGGTCGAGAGCCGCCGCCCACACATCGCCGGAGCATGATCCACCGACAATGCCGCACAAATGTCCGATATGTCGGTATCTGGTGGGCGTGGGAAGATTATTACGGGAATTCTCGCAGCTTGGCTACTCGTTGTGTAAATGTAGGGGTATACCCTTTAATTATCAGACGAACTAGACCACCCGTTCAGTTGGCATGGTGCAGCTCCTACACATTACCCGAAACGCATGGTTCTGATGGGGGATGAAAGAGGTATGCAGGAGCCTGTCCTCGAATACGATGAGCGATAGAACGCGTCCCCTCCCAGCGCAGCTGGAGAGGGGTTTACAGAGGCTATTTCTACGGTATCCAAAAGAAGACGGGGAGTTTCGCCCGATTTTAGATTCAGACCTCTATCACCAGATAGCGCTTCTGCAAGCGTCGTTCAGGATGATGAAACGCTCTGAAAACAGATGCTGGCGCAAATTCGCACCGGGACTGGTTGAGTCGGTTCCGTGGATTTAAAGGGCACGCTGTACACTTGTTCGGCGAACAATGTCACATGGATTGTGATAGCACCGCATCATAGACGCTTTCTGAGGTTTGCTTTCGAAGACACAGCGTACCAATACTCTGTTCTCCCGTTCAGGCTGGCTTTGGCCCCCCGCACTTTCTCAAAAGTGCCACTGAGGATTTGACGAGAGCAGAGAGTTTCCCGCTCTCAATGAGCAAGCGGGCAGTGAAGCGTTCAATATGTGGACGATTTGGCTGATTTTTGGTGCTCCAGGAGAAAGGGACACTGTAGTCTAGCCAATATAAACACGCCTGCTTCGTCACTGGAGCTCTAGGGCTATGTGTCAACAAGGCCGGAAGACATTCATCCCGCAGTCGGTCTTAACATAACTGGGGTGTGCTTCGACTCGGTGCGAGATGAGAGGCCGCCTCTCTCGGGAATGCGCTCGGGCGGACATTTGTGTCTTCCCTGCGCCATTTAAGATCTGGGCAGCTTGGCCTGTACGGACATTCGCGGTGCTGGGTGTCATGGCTAAGGTCGCTGAGCCGGCGGTTATGTTCACATGGGCTTACTACAATGCGCCCCCGCAATTATTGGTTGAAATCTCGAGTCCTTGGACAGGCAGGGGACTTTTTCTCGGCCGTTTGCGCGCACAGCGGTCTCCGCTTGGGCATGCACTCGAAACGATCTGCGCCTGCACAACCAGATCTTTTCAGCGGCGGGGTCCCCTGGGCTGGTGCTCGTCACGCGTTGTGGTCAACGACGGATGAATCGACTGTCCCTCCCCCCCATGGCTGGGGAGCAGTGTGCGAGGCCATGCGGGCTTGCGGTGGCTGTGGTAAGAACCCCAGAAGAGCCGGTGGCACATAAACTGCTTGGAGCTGGGAGCAGTGTTCTTAGCTCTAAAGGATTTTCGGCCGCAGCTGGAACAGCGACAGGTACTGATTCGCACCGACAACATGTCTGTGGTCTCGTACATAAATCACCACGGAGGCGTACGTTCCAGGGCTTTGTACAAGCAAGCAGAGAATCTCCTGCTATGGGCGGACCGTCACTTTCTCCCCATCAGAGCAGCGCACATCCCCGGTCTCCTGAACCACGGGGCGGACATGCTTTCGAGGAAGGGGATTCCTCAAGGAGAGTGGAGGTTGAATGAAACCCCCGAGTCGGTTCGGATGATTTGGACCCGCTACGGGAGAGCGGAGGTGGATCTGTTCGCCACGAGCGAGAATGCGCACTGCCCGCTGTTCTTCTCCCTGTCTCACTCCCCGCTGGAAGGGGACGCTCTGACATCGCACTGGCCAGCAGCCAGGCTGGACGCGTTTTCTCCAATCAAGATATTGCCACTGGTGTTATGCAAGATCAGGGAGGAGGGGACTTCGGTGATACTCATCGCCCCGAACCTGGTTCCCGAAACCAGCATTGGTTCCGCGACCTGACCAGAGCTGATGGTGCGCGGGTGCTGGTTTCCGATGTACCTATCAGCCGGTCGGCGCTGTCCCAAGCGAGCGGAACGGTGTGCACCCATACCCGGAGTTATGGAGCCAGTCATGTCGTGCTGCTGTTATGGGGGATATCAGCGGCGCTGACTGTCTGCATTCCCTTGTGCCGACTACGCTCTCAGGAGGGCACGGCGCCCTCCCGAGGGTTTTTGTATGCTTGAATGGGAGTGTTTGTGAAATGGTGCATGATGTTCATATACGACACGATGCTGCTCTCGTGTAGGAAATTATGGGGCTGTCGTGTTCTACAGTAGAAGAGTACTGGATAGGGGATCTCTTGCCATAAACCCGGAAAGTCTATGTGGCCGCTAGTGCCTCATTTAGTTCCCCAGAGTCCCTGGGCGGGCAAATCGAGTCGGTAGGCACGCGCTGGGGGTGAGTTTTCTTAAGGGAGCGAGGCGATTGCATCCCACGTCCGCCTTCAGTCCAGCCCTGGGACCTAGAGGTGGTGTTAAGAGCTCTTTCACAGCCACCATTCGAGCCTTTAGCATCCGTTGATATGAAGGAGCTATCTCTCAAAAGTGCACTTCTTCTTGCCCTCGCTTCGGCTAAGCGCATAAGGGATTTACATGCGTTTTCTGTGGACAGCGACTGTATTCACTTCGGACCCGGTGACTGCAGCGTCACTCTCCGGCCGAGGCCGGGCTACGTGCCTAAATCACTATCTACCCCCTTCAGAGCGCAGACTGTTTCGCTGTTTGCCCTGTCTTCTGAGTCACCGACCTGCGGATGCGGACGTCAGACGTCGGTGTGCCCAGTAGGGCTTTGAGGAGGTCCATGACAGTTCGGCCAACTTCGGCCAATTGACCAGCTTTTCGGGTGCTACGGTGGTTGTGCGAAGGGCCAGGCCGTGTCAAAACAGAGACTTTCCCACTGGACTGTGGACGCTATCATGGCTGCTTATACAAGCCAAAGTTTGGAATGCCCTTTTCACATTAGGGCCCACTCAACAAGAGCCATCACCTCCTCCTGGGCGTGGTCGAGAGGTATGTCTATTCAAGATATATGCTTTGCAGCCGGCTGGTCTTCTCAGAATACCTTCGCCAGGTTTTACAAGCTGGACGTTCAGTCCTTAGCCTCCCGAGTGCTGTCGGTGAGAGACTGATTCACGTTTATGCTACCTCTATTCATGTGTTGCTGCCTCGATTATCATGTTATGTGTTATGCTGTTTAACACCGTTATCTCTGTGCAGCCCCTGACAATAATGTTGTTGCTTCTGCCCTGTTTTCAGCGCAGCCGACGTTATTAATGACCAGATATGCAAATTTTGTATGCCTGGGCATTAGACGCTCATTGGGTTATCTCCACCTATCAGCTGCGAGCCCGCCTAACAAGCGTCGCTATTGGTTGGGAATTGTGTGTGTTCTATCTTCGCTGAGTGTGTAACTTGTACAGGCTGCTTGTAGCCTCTCTCACAGCGGGATTGAATATCATTCCCATAACGGAGAAATATCTCCGTGATGTCTCGTGAAAGCTCGAGAGGGAACGCTCCGGTTACTGTCTTAACCTCGGTTCCCTGAGAGCGGGAACGGGACATCACGGAGGTCGCCGTTTTCGCTACCAATCAGTTATTTTTTTTTATGAGCTGCGGTCAGTATCCGATTCTGAAGAAATTGGCGGGTGCCACCGCATTTGTACTGACGCCGCGTGAGCTCGTCGCAGTATGTGCATGCGGTTTGCATACTTCGCGTCAATTGGCCAGTCATTTGACTGGCGGGAGCCAATAGGGGGTGGAATTCATGAAGGTTGGAAGCGAAGGAGTTCCATAACGAGAATATCTCCGTGATGTCCTCGTTCCGCTCGCATGGTCCACCGAGTTACGGACAGAAACGGAGCGTTTTTTGGATAACAACACAATACGTTGTAATTTATCAACCGCTTCGCGGTTTGGTGATCTACATGGAGTGTTAAAATACTCTGCCTCTAGTATTAGTTCGGGTTGGAAAATTATTAATTTTCGTACGAAATTGGGCCCACCTCACACTGTCTCCCTGTTGATTGATTGCTTTTTTTGGTGTACAATGCGAAGGTAGGTCAGTGAATGTGATATTATACATGTTTTTGTATATTTGATTGACCCTTCAACTGAATAAGTACGTGTTTATTGCTTGCTGGGTCTTTACTGACTGAGAAAATCTAAATAATACATCTTTAAGCACTAATAACTTACCATCATTGAGAAAATTGAATAAAACCAGCAAATACAAATCAAAAAGTGACACTCTTAGTAGTCTGCTTTTTATTTTGATAGCAATCTATACAGATAAACTCCACAACAAAAAAATGCAACTGATAATCCTTTATGGATACAGTAAAACTTACAGTTACAGTGGTAAAATATTAAAAGTGATATGTAATATTAAAAAGTGTATGTAGTACAAGTTGTAGTAAAGTGAATAATATAAAAAGAGAGTACAACAGTATATAATAGATTTATAAAAGAATAAATTATATGTATAATACCAAAAAGTACAATAACTGAATAAAAAGATGACTATAGAAGTAGAAATATGTCATATCAAGGTGGAAATGAATAATGAAGAATAAATTAATGGTAAATTATAAAGTAAAATAAATAATCATGATATGTAGTTTTATAATAGTATTTGTGTAATAATTATTAAACAAAGTAAGACAAAGTAAGAAACACGTAAGGGGGGGGGAGAGAATTATGAGGCAGCGGTCCAGTCGTGGCCACTGTCATCAGGGCTATTTGGGTTTAATAGTCCCTAAACAACATTAGGCAGTGGAAGTAATAGCGTATCTAAGTAGACACTAATGCAGAGAACAGGCTTTCTCAGCTTCCTTAAGGCTTGGTGTCCGTTTGAATTGGCTAAAATGGAAAAAAAAAAAAATAATAATAATATATGATATATAGTTATAAGATCTACACCATTAATATTATATATTATATGAGGATATTATTATTATATATATATATATAAATCCACAGATTTATGATAAGCTATGCAATCCTTATAATCAAGTGATGATAAACGTACTCTTTGTAAATAATTAACGTTAGTGAAATTAAAGAGAGATTATTTAGCTCCATCCCTAATCCTGACACTGTCTTATCAAAGTGCTCACTGTACATATTGTGCTCATAACACAATTTACTTTAAGATATAAACTACAATATAAAGTTAAAACTTAAGAATTCATTTAAACTTTGATTTTTTATAAAGTCTCAGCTTTCACAGCTTACTAGGATATCGCTAGCTATTAATAGTCTGACACTGGTGGCTAATTAAGCTGTCAAAATAAAGCTAAAAATGACCAAAAAACACACAGAAACAACTGTTCAGTCTTACCTATTAAAGATAATACCCCGAGATCTGTTTTTATTATTGTGCGACGGTTTGTAGATGCCCAAGCTGCCGACGAGTCAGGTATGTCTTCGCCTGTCCCAATATGAGTTATGGAGAGTTGCCCGCACCAATATGGCGGCGACGTTGACGTGCGGTCGAGCGGCCAATGAGGCGTCTAGGTATTTATTATGTCTATGATCACTACCGTCTCGAGAAGTCGGATTGTACTTCCGCCTTGCAGTGAGTGAAATGCAAAGAGATTCGCAACACGCAATCCACTGGACAATTATTACTTATTACTTTTTTAATCCCTCTAAACCATTTTTGGAGTGGACCGTGGAAAGACTAAGATACAATTTTTATTTCTTAAATATTATATATGCTGTGTGTGTTTTTATGTGTAACAGTCGATAATATAATGTAAATAAGGATAAAATTGTTAAAGTGCATGAAATCACGTGTTTAAAGCAACCGCCCTCTTTTCTGGACTGGAATGAGCTTGATATTAGACTCCTGCACGCCTCAACCTGCTGACGAACATATACCAATATAAAGGTTTCTATTAGACCTGTCAGTTCTTATCATGGGCAGTTTATATCTCTCAAGAGGTCGGTGTATTCTCCAGCAGGTGTTCTCTGGCTTACCCAGCATGCTGCAGCGGCCTTACAGCCTCGACGTGTCAGCGCAGCTCCTGCGGACTGAAGCCTTCATAGAAGGGCGCTGGGTCTCCGCTGCATCCACATTCCCCGTGTTAGATCCAGCCACGGGAGAAGAGATCGCGAAGGTGTCCGACTGCGGTACAAAGGAAGCTCAAGACGCTGTCAATGCTGCGTACAAAGCGTTTCACCTGTGGAAGAGTCAGACAGCCAAGGTGATTTGTGGGAAATGTTTTAAATGAGCATGACTGTCATTCATAGCTCTTCTATATTAGGCCTTACTTCTTTACAGGAACGCACGAAGTTAAACATAATGACAAAATACCTTATTTACTATGAAATCGCATGGTAATACCTTGGTATTTACAGTGCATGGTACTCAAAGGTACTTGGGGGGAAAAGACCATTTACTTAGAGCTGTGTTTTGCAATTTGTGACAATTGTGATTATTTTCATGACAATTTTCCCTCACAATTCTCATTATTATAATGGGAAAAAATAAACATTTAAAATTAAGATTTAAATAAATGAAATTAAAAATATGTATTAAAAAGAGTTAATTGAACATAAATCAGTTATGAACAAATACAAAAAATGATAAAGTAATTTATTTTATGTTTTGATGTAATATGTGCTTGCTCTTTGCGGTACGAACTTTTATTTAAAGTTTTCCCCGAAATGGTTTTGGTAAGATTACTACTTATAGTCAAAAGGACTGCATTAAATTAATCACCATGACAAAGCGCTTACCATTGTTACAAAAAAAAAAAACTATATTTCAAATACATGCTGTTTTTTTTTTTTTTTTACTTTCTAGTCATCAAAGAATCCTGAAAAAAAAAAAAGTTTACTCAATAAAAGTGTACAAATGTTTTCAACAGTGATGATAATAATAATAATTATAAATGTTTCTTGAGCAACAAATCAAAAAAAAAACACTTATATAATAGAAGAAATGTTTCTTGGGCAACAAAGTCAGCATATTCGAAAATTGTAATGAATATTTCACAATATAATAAAATAAAAAAATGATGAATTTAATGAAAAAAAAAAAACGATTTAGTAATCATAAGTATTTAATCATGCTCAGAATTCGATATACATATTGATAATGCTCTTGCAGGAAAAGAAGCATTTGGCTGCGGACATGGTTTAATCGATCAATGACGAACATTAGGAAGATCTTGCCAAGTTGATCACAGCCGAGTCTGTAGGTATTCTGACCCATTACATACAGGGTACATCTAACGTTACTATTTACAAGGATTCCGATATTAGAATTGGTTATAACTCAAATGTGTGTACAGGGGAAGCCCATGAAGGAGTCTGTTGGTGAGATGACATATTCTGCCTCCTTTCTGGAGTGGTTTTCTGAAGAGGCCAGACGTGTATATGGAGATATTGTCGCACCTCCAGCCAAGGACCGCAAGATCCTGTTATTCAAGCAGCCGGTGGGAGTGGCTTCCATCATTACACCTGTGAGACTTCCTCCTTCATTCTGATAACATAACACCATCAGGCTGTAGGTTTAATGAGCTAAACTAAAACTGTCAGCTCCCAGTTGAGATTTAAAATTTTCCCTTTTCACAGTGGAATTTCCCCAGTGCCATGATCACCAGGAAAGTGGGCGCAGCGCTTGCGGTGGGCTGCACTGTGGTGGTGAAGCCGGCTGAGGACACGCCTCTCTCTGCTCTGGCCCTTGCTGAGGTCTGTCTGTTTCCATGAAAGCCTGCTTAACTTGACATTTACCAGTCTGCAAACTTTATAGATGAACTAGTTTGGGGTCTGTAAGATTGTAATTTTTGAAAAACCTTTTTGAAAGAAATTAATTATTTTATTAAAGAGGCATAAATTGTTCTAAAGTGACACTACTTTGTAAAGTACATTGTAACCCACCATGCTGGTTTTTTATTTGGTATTCCACAAAGCACAAACTGTTTTCAACATGATAATAATGGGAGAAAAAATTTCATTCTTTGAACCTAATGTGTAGAAAGAGGGAATATGCCACATTGTATTTCTTGTCTAGCTGTCGGTTCAGGCTGGCATTCCTCCTGGGGTGTTTAATGTGGTGCCCTGCTCAAGAGAAAAGACCCCTGCTGTTGGGGAGCTGCTCTGCACAGACCCTCTCGTGGCCAAAATCTCATTTACTGGCTCCACAGCCACTGGCAAGGTAAAGATCTAATTTATTTGCGCAGTCGATATTTAATGTTCAACATAATTTTATAATCGCTCAAGTAAATGCTTTTGCAGGTACTACTAAGACATGCTGCAGGAACTGTCAAAAGGGTCTCTATGGAGTTGGGAGGACATGCCCCCTTTATTGTATTTGACAGTGCTGATGTAGATAAAGCAGTTGTCGAGCGCTGGCCTTCACACAATCAGCAACTCATGCACGCCCGCCAGCGAGGATACGGTAACACTCCACGTAAAGAGTTAGTTCAACCAAAAAAATGAAAATTCTGTCATTAATACTCACTTCATGTCGTTCCAAACCGTAAGGCCCTTCAGCCCCATCACTCTTTGGAACACACCTTAAGACATTATTTGATGAAATCCGAGATGCTTATCTCCTGCACCCCGCTACGACACACGCCACCCCGCCATTCACGAGGGAGTCCCATGATGCATGTGGTGACGATGCGACTGATGAAGGAGCTGGCATTCGACGTAGAACACTTGTTTACAAAGTCGTTATTTGTGTTCTTTTGCGCACAAAAAGGATTCTTCTAGCTTCATAAATATTACGGTTTGAACCAATATGATGTCACCTGGATATTTTGTCCGATGCTCCTAATACCTTTCTGGGCAATTAAAACTTTTAAGTTGGGCGTGATGTCTATGGAGGGTCAAAAAGCTCTCGGATTTCATTCAAAATATCTTAATTTGTGTTCCCAAGATGAACGGAGGTCTTATGGGTTTGGAACGACATAAGAGTGAGAAAATAATGACAGAATTTTAATTTTTGAGTTAACTATCCATAGTAAGAATTTATGTTATGCAAAAATATTGCTCGCTTATTTTTCCTGTTTATTGTGGGTGGAAACTCTCGCACCTGTCCTGACATTTCACAAAGGAAGAAAAGTACATGTTTTTCATAAATAATGAGTGAAGTAGTGAACTTTAGGTACTCATAAGGTTTCAGAACCATGGCATTCTTTGAAGTACCTTTGAGTACCATGTAAATACTATGGTGTACTTGACATTTTTGTAACTGTAAACAGCTGTTTTCCATGTCTCACCTGTAATGTGTCTCTCTGCTGTAGACCTGCGTGTGCTCCAACCGCTTTTTGGTGCAGAGTGGGATCCATGATGCGTTCATGGAGAAGCTGGCGAAGGCTATGGATGCCGAACTGAAGGTTGGCCACGGCTCAGAGCCCACCACCACACAAGGGCCGCTCATCAACACCCGCGCTGCAGAGAAGGTGCCTCATGCCAATAGCAAATACAGTAACTGATGATTCTGTTGGATACAAACACTAATGTCACTGTCAACAAGCACACGTACAGATCATGTGGTTAAGATGATGGGTTTAATGGTGTTGATCAGCTGTTGTTTCTTTCAGGTGGAGAACCAGATTGTAGATGCTGTGGCACAGGGAGCAGTCATAGTTCGAGGTGGGAAGAGACTGGAGGGCTCCTTCATGCAGCCCACCCTGCTGTCCAGTGTCAACACTGACATGCTCTGCATGCGAGAGGAGACCTTTGGACCCCTTATTCCTGTTGTTAAGTGAGTATTTACTGTTTATTGTATTACATGACTTCATGTTAACTTCAAATTTTATAATTTAAAACACATTTTATATTACATATTTCTCTACAGATTTCATAATATACTGTATTATCAGCATAACAATTTTAAGTTTAGTTTCAATTGCTTCTAAAAAATATTTAGGTTTCATTTGATTATTAAAAAAATTTAAGATTTGTAATTATTTATTTTTTCATTTTTATAACACTTTTTTTGTAAATGAGTATCAATGGGCTACATGTTTCAGCATGAATGATTTGTCTGATGATGTCTGGTTGTGTCTGCTGCTGACTTTTTTTTTCTTCACCAGGTTCAACACAGAGCAGGAGGCACTTGCCATTGCCAATGCTTCTCCTGTTGGTTTAGCAGGTTTGTCCTTCTGTGCAAATTAATTTCATGTTAATATTTCACATTGTTATCGTTTTTACTGTATTTTTATTCAAATAAGTGCAGCCTTTGTAAGCATAAGAGACTTCTTTCAAAAAAACAAAAAATGTATTATATACATCCCGAGCGATTCGTAAAATTCTTGGTCTGGACAGAGAATATATTAAATTTTTTTTTTTGTTTTGTTGGGGACCCCAGAAAATCCATATCTTTCCTTAAGACCATTTACTTCCCCCCCCCCCCCCTCCCCCGTTGGTTCCGTGAGTGGTGTCTGAATGGTCAAGTAAAGAAAACAGCAGCTACATACCTTTTATCACATGGCTCTTTCTACGGAATTACATTCAAAACTGTTTTCTTTTATCAGGTTACTTTTACTCCAGAGACATCAGTCAGATCTGGCGGGTGGCTGAGCAGATGGAGGTGGGCATGGTTGGGGTCAACGAAGGTCTGATCTCCACCACAGAAGCCTCTTTTGGTGGAATCAAACAGTCTGGACTGGGCAGAGAAGGATCCAAATATGGCATTGATGAGTATCTAGAAATAAAGTACATGTGTTTGGGGGGACTCTCCCTTTAAAGACAATGGTTACTGGCAGGCAGTATGTCATTATTCAAGCAAGACCATCATACAAACATTAATCCACAAAACACATGATCCATTCTCTCTTTTAATCAGATGTAACTGAATAATGACTATACAGAGACATTTCACTGTCAGGATAATTTAGATATTTGCTGTAAAAATGGGTACAAATTGTCCTTTTTGTGATTCCGTCCATCATAACTGATTGATGTAACAGTTGCTCTGAAACTAAGATTGGATACATGGGGGGGGGGGGGGGAGTTTATTTGTATGATGTAAAAATATCTAAACATCCTTGAAGCAAGATACAGTTACTTTTGTGTAACTGGGTAAGATGAGATTTTTCAGAGAATATTGTTTATTTTTCTTACTACATTTAGATTGAAAAGAAGACAAAAAAATATCTGTTTTATACGTGTTTTTTTCTTTCTTTCCTTTTTCGCTGTGTAACTTTTTGCAGTGTAAATTCATTTAGGCAGAGAAAAAGAAAACCCAATTTACAATTAAGTGCAGTATGTTCAAATATAGGCCTAGGGGTGGATCCGGTGAGAAATCAAAGCATAGTCTTTCTTTAAAAGGGGGGAAAAAAACAAACAAAAAACCCCCAGTTTAACTTACTAAGGGTTCTATTTTTGTAATGAATGAGACTATTAAAAATGAACTATTGACTGTGATGGGATGTTTTTGGGTGCTCATGCTTCTGGATAGATAATTCTATTTTGAAGTATTAAAGCATAGAGATTAATCAAGCAAGTTAACAAATTTGTCTTTGTGGCCAAATGTTGTAATTGCAAGTGTATTTAAAAAAAAAAAAAACTGTTCTTTGTTTAATGTTTTTTTGTTGTTGTTGAAAATATCAATTCTCTATTAATATACCTAATTGTATTGTGAACTGTTATATGTATGAAAATATATTTAGAAGTATATTAATTTTCTTACCTTAGGAGTGAAATTTTTGCAGATAAAAGCACATGAAAGTACAATGACTAAATATACAGCTGAAAGCCTTGGTAAAGAAACGTGAAATCTGGACATTTCTGCTGTTCATTTAGTTGTGCTATTTTCATTAATATGCACACTGTTGTTTGTGAACTCAATTTCATTGCATTTCTGCCACTGATACTATAAATACTGAACTTTTGTATTGGTTATAAAACAGTCTGACCTCTGTAAAGGGCCACATGTCTTTAATTTTTTGCATCTCCAGCATTAAAACAAAAAAGAAAATAGGTGAAATGTATCTCCTTGTCACAATATGCCTGATACAACTGGCATCTATTGCAATTCGAGCTAAAGCAGACATTTTTAAAAGGTTGTAAAACCAGAATGCTATAAAGACAAAGACCAGTGTACAGTATCAGTATACCAACAACAAAAATAATGCATTTCAATCAGGCACATTAACATTCAGAAAGTTCAGTACAAATAAAATGTTTTGCATAAAGAAGAATGGTATTTGCTTTTTTTTATTATTATTATTTTGCCTTTCTCTGCATCAGTTATTTGCAACTTCTTCCCAAATTCTATCACAGAAGCATATAAATAACAAAATAACCAATGTAAATTGCTTGCACTGCGTCACTGAACATACAAGCATTATTAAGAACATAGTGAGATCAACTGCGATTATGTGAGTTGAATGCACAGATCTTTTTATATTCAAAATGAATATGCGATTGGTAATTGACAGTATCATTCAGCAAACCGGTGAATATTAATTACAAGACCAACTGCATTCAGTAGTCGATAAGTTTAGCAGCCCATTCATTCAGCCAGTCTATATCTGCATCTGCATTTGTGGAATATTCAACAATACCCTTGCATTGTAAGTATCCACTATGAAGAAATGTCCATGTGTGCATGTGAGACTCAACCCTCCACAGGACAAAGGCTGAGAGTGTCTCCATTTCTGACCGCTCCATTGGCTCTGTTCCGAGATTTCCCGTAATTGAAAAGGTTGTCCTGCTCACTGTCCAGCTCTGATTCTGACATCATCAGGCTGGAGTTGTGCTCTGTGCTCCTGTGTTTAATGTCTAAAGATGACAAATGCAGAAAAGTGAATGCAGTAACTGCAATTACAAACCTAATGGTCTGCCTTTAAGCCACCATGGGCCAAAATACTGTGGCATAAAATAAATCGGGTCTGAAACTTACTTGTACTTCGATTCATGACAAGCTCCATCCTTCTGTCGTCATATGTATGGGTATGGTAAGTTGGTTATTCTTGTCCTCCTTCACTTTGTGGCTGTACTCCCTGCTACACACAGTACCAAAACAACACACATCGACGGTAGCACTACCCATGTCCACCAAAAACCAGTTATGACCCCTAGTATCATGACCAAAATGAGAACACATAAACTTCTATAGGAGAACCAGCAGTGATGAGCCCCCGGTATCTATAATTAATACTCATAAAAATTTAAAAGGTCTTCTTCTGCATGTTTGAAGAAGGCGATACAGGTTTGAAACCAACATACGGGTGGTTCCACCGTCACTGACACAACTGTACATTTTGGGTGAACGATCCCTTTAATACTGGACTTGCATTACTGACAGGAAAAATACACTGCTGTTCAAAAGTTTGGGATTAGTAAGATTTATAAGAAGAGGTTTTTCACTGCATCTTTGCATATTTGATTAAACTCAGACAATACCGTAAAATTATACTTTAAAAAAACAACAGTAGTCACTATTTGAAATAAAATTACAACTTGCATAACAACTGATACCTTGTTTGTGTAATTTTTTCTGTGATGCAAAGCTGAATTTTCAGTTTTCAGTGTCACATGATCCTGCAGAAATAATTCTAATATGCTGATTGGGCGGTCACAAAATATTTATTATTATCAATGTTAAAAACAACTGTGTTGCTTAATATTTTTGTGGAAGCCATTTTTCAGGATTCTCCGATGAAAGCAAGTTCAAAATAACAGCATTTGATGAATAGAAAGTTCAAAAGCACAGCATAAATGTCTGCACTTTGACCACCCTTTATTTGTCCTAGCTGAATAAAAGTATTAATTTCTTTCAAAAACATTTTTTTTACTGACCTAAACTTTTGAATGATAGTGTGTATAACAACTCATGCCACATATTTCAATAGGCAGTTTGTCTACATGCAGTAATGGAATCTTTATCACCTTTTACAGCAGCAGACACAAATCCAGCTGATGGACAAGAGGAAAATGATTGTCACGAAACAAGAGATTGTGACATGCAACACGCTCCAGTCTGTGAAAGGAGACAGAAGATTAGCCCTCAGCCTTTCCATCACTGTAAAACATTCTAATGTTTTCATGACAGAACATTAGAAATATCCTCAGATTATTTAGCACAACAGAAAGCATCAATACAGGTACGTCAGGTTAGCAAAATTTTGTGGGCAAAAAAAAAGGTCCACTGTCAGTAGTATAGCGCTGCATGAAGCATCTCTCACACAGAGGTCACTTTCCAATCAAGCAGCCTTCTGTTGGTTAACGTGGCAAATTTGCCTGACCAACTTGAACCCAATGTGAAATCTATGCCCTCACTCGAAACTCCTGTTCATGTGTATTCCTACTGAAATAAGTGGATTTCTAATGCGACATTTCAACGTGCAAAAGTAAATGTACCACACCTTATGACTGAACCTGCTTCTTAATCTTAATTGAAATTTCTCATTTACATGAGAAACCTTGTTGGGATGTCACACTGACCACAATTGCTCTCGCCATCATCAAGGAAGCGTCGAATGGGGTTCTCCATCCAAAGAGGGTCACAGGAACAGCTCCTTGTTATGGGATCACACTGACCACGTCCAGAACACAGCAGCAAACACACTAAAACCGCAGCAAACACACTAAAATATTCAGCACAATGGTCAAATCAGAAAGACTATATTATCAGCCTTTTTATTATATCATTTACCGTTCTCAGTTTCTCAGTGAAAGTAAATGGAAAAAAGTCACTCACTGACTGTGTCCACTCTTAAGACCTTAAAGAGCAAGAAGTCGGTTTTCTCTCGCAACAGCTGGTTTCTCAGCAGACGAGCGAGTTTAGGCCCTGGAATCGTACCATCAGGACCCTGCACTGAGAACCTAAATACTGTGCTAAACACAACAAACACATGTAGACTTCAACTAATCTAGGCTTAGTCTCTAGTAATTATGATTAGTTTAATTTAAAGGGGTCCTATTATGCTCTTTTACAAAGTCTTGATTTTGTTTTGGGGGTGTACTAGAACAGGTTCTAATACTAGGTTGTTCGAAAAACATATTTTTCACATAAATTACATTATTAAAATACGCCCACGTTGGACACGCACGGCTCGAATAGTTCCTGTATCAAATGAAGGTCCGCCTTCTGAAATATGAAATGTGCTGTGATTGGTTAGCTGGGCCAGTGTGTGCTGTGATTGGCTACAGGGACAGACCTGGCGGAAATGCACGGCCCCTTACCATAGCCGCCTGCGAGCTTCAGTGTAAATATTGCGTCCAAAATTCAAATCCAATTTGGCAAATTTAACATGGATAATTGTAACCACTCTAAGTTGTCTGTCCTGTGAAAGCTAGCAGTGTCTTAAGCGTCTTTAGTGAGAAATTAATTATTTGTGTGCCTCTCTCTAGTGCAGCTCAAAGTATAGTTCTTTGTAGTTTTCATATTCGGGCGGGTATTTGTGCTATGAAAATATGCGTTGTGGTCCAAAAGAGTTGTTCGTTGTAGTTTTGAAAAGTGATTTCTGTTAAATAAAATATCTCCTTTTGAAGTGGACTTTGAGCTTTGTAACTTCGCAGATCTTTTTTATGCTCAAACAGCAACATTACAGACTAACTAAAGTTGAAAAAGTGAAAAAGCATAATAGGACCCCTTTAAAAACAGAGGTCAATGAGAAGTTCTCATTTAGATTGGTTTGGTGAGTTTGGTTATTGTATGTGTAGTACCTGATGTCTGACTGGCCGTGCAGGCCCTTCAGTGCAATGTCTGAGTCCAGAACATGCAGTAATGCTGCCAGCTGTCTCACCACCGTGTCCTTCTGTTCCTGACTGACCTGAGCTACGCCCACCTGCAGCTCAAGCTCCACCTCCTCTCGCTCACGTGGATCTGCACACAAATATCATTGGCATCAAACAAGCAATCTAAATTGATAAAAAGCAAAATTACTTAAAGGGGTAGTTCACCCAAAAAATTAAATTCTGTCATTGTTTACTGTTTGGTTTTGGGGGTCAGTTTTTTTTAATAGAAATTAATACTTTTATTCAGCAAGAATGCAATATTTTTTTCAAAAAGTGACAGTAAAGACATTTATAGTGTTACAAAAGATTTCTAGTTCAAATAAATACTGTTTTTTTTCTTTTTACTTTCTATCATCAAAGAATCCTAAAAAAAGGTTTGCAGTTTCCACAAAAATATACAGTTTATATACCGTACATACTTCAGAATATTACCATCTTTTACTGTATTTTTGATCAAATAAATGCAGTCTTGGGTGAGCATAAGATACTTTTTTCAAAATCATTCAAAAGAATCATGCCAACTCCAAACTTCTAAATAGTAGTGCATTCTAAGCAGGTACGACATGCCAAATAAATGATGTATTTTGAACATCTAGCAAATGTTTTCTACTATGAATGAGTAATATCTTACCAGGGCATACTTCCACAGTGGCTGTAGCCATGCTTGATCGGCCCTGGACATCAGTGACCCGAAGCTGGAACAGGTACGTTCCTTCTACCAGGTTGGCGAGGTAAAGGAAGGCCTCATGATCTGAACCATATAACACATCCTATTCTCAGAGTATATGAAACGAGAAAGAGAGACCACCAGGTAAAACACTGAGCGGCGGCAAATTGTATAGAAAGAAATACAAATATCTCACTCACCCCAGCAGCAGGGCTCTGTTCATCTCTGACCCAAAGAAAAGACACATTTGCCGTTCCGCTGTTGGACACGGAGCCCCTGAGCACCAGAGAGTTGTTGGGTAGAGTGAGTGTGTGGCTGCCGCTAGCATGGGTGACCAGTGGCAAGCTTTTTGCTGTGAATTTTATAACACACAGAATTGCTGGAAACTTCCTAGAATACTTTATGTCTTTATTTTTTAACAGAATATCTATTGTTTTGTCATTTAACGTCAGACAGCCTTCTTTTCATGACATATTTCTCTTCAAAAGTGTTCTTGTTATGTCTTTTTTTTAAATAAATGCCATTTGGTTTGCTATTTTCTGACATGCATGCATTTTAAATGTAGCTTAGGTGTTCAAATATTTTTGGGGGTCAATGTATCTACACAAATAAGAGATAAAAAAACATTAAAATTACAGAAATACATGAAGTAACATATTTTCACATTTGCTTGATTCTGCTCACCTTCTTTAATGGTGATGGTCAGGACTGTGCTGTCTGTTTCTCCTTGCTGATCTGTCACAGTCAACCTGAACTTGTAATTCCCAGATCTCAGGCCAGTTGCTATGGCAACTGCTTTATTGGCATCTTTTATCTTCAAGCCTGGAGGGCCACTTCACCGTTACATGAGGGGAGTAGTGATGGCACATCAATACACTTTTCAGCAAAATCCATCACTATTCATGCAACACTAAAAGTGATTTAAAATTAAGAACCGTTTTGAAATATGAGAGTCTGTAAGGTAGTTATTAAGAAGCAGGATGACGCAATAACAGCTCCTACTGAAGCAATTTTAAAGACAATATGCCACGTTTGTTCTGTTATTTATGCAGTTGGGAAGTCTGGCTCATTTGTGTGAATCGATTCTTTTGAACAGTTTGATTCAATCGAGCAAGTTCATTAAATTAGATTTAATGTTATTGTAAGACTTTACATGTTCCAAGATGTCCTGTGATATTTTACATGATTTAAACATATGTTAATAAAATAAAACATATTTTAATAAAATGTACACTGCTGTTAAAAAGTTTGGGGTCTTTTTTTGTCTACTGCATGTAGACAATGCTTTTACTCAGCAAGTATGCATTAAACTGACCGAATTGACTGAATTGAATTACTTTTAAATTGTTTAAGACTTTTACACTATTACAAAAATGTCTATTTCAAATCATTGCTGTTCTTTTGAACATCTGTTCATCAAATAATTTGGAAAAAAGTATCATGGTTTCCACAAAGCAGCACAACTGTTTTCAACATTATATATAAAAACTGTTTTTAAGCACCAAATCAGCCTATTAGAATGACATCTGAAGGATCATGTGACACTGAAGAAAGGAGTAATGATGCTGAAAATTCACAGAAATAAATTACTTTATTATATATATATTATTTATATCATAATCAGAATTTTTTTTTTATAATTGTAATAATATTTCACAATATTAATCTTTTACTGTATTTTTGATCATATAAATACAGCCTTGGTGAGCATAAGAGACTTCTTTCGAAAACATAAAAAATCTTACTGACCCCCAACTTTTGAATGGTAAATAAATGTGTATATACAATACCTACGAGAGTAATTCATTTAAATATATTTGCAAACAAATTGTTTAGTCCATGAACCAGTTCATTGTAAAGAACCAACTTGATGATTCATTCATTGACCAGACATCACTAGTTCTGCCAAGACAATGTGCTGGTACCTGATCATGTCCCATTGGTAGCTGATGACGGCCTGATCATCAGTGCTGTCGCTGCCATTCAACGTGATGCTGTTGACTGGGAGGAGGAGCTGCCTGTCTGGTCCTGTTATAGCGACTGGTGCTTTGTTTGCTACCACACAACAAAATTTCAATTCTAAAGCATGCATAGTTTTTCTTCATACACACTGATAGGTGAAGTGGGTTTGTTTTACCAGGCAGCACAGTGACCGAGACGGTGTCTGAATCCTGTTGACCTCTGGAGTCAGTGACTGTCAGCTGAAACATGTACCGACCCTCCTGGAGATCAGAGAGCTGCAGGAACGATGATCTTACATCCTGAAAACAAGTAGCATATGAAAATATCAATTCAACATCAACTGCTCAACATTTTCATCTACTGTACCTAGACACTACTAATTAAAGACTATACTTAACAGTTATCTGGAACCTGTAAGTAACACAAACTCCAAAACGTGTCCTTAGCTATGAAAGACCAACTTCAGAGCAATACTTTTATGCACAGGGCAAAATAAAGATCTTATTACCTGCATGGTAATCTTTTGGGTCAGGCTGCTGGGATGGAGAGTCCAGAGGTAGCTTGTAATGGCGTGGTCATCCGTGCTGTGGTTACCCCACAAGGTGAGATGGTTGACAGGCAGGATGACGACCTGGTCAGTGCCTGCTCTGGCCCGAGGAGGGTCATCTTTTGGTTTGCTGACCCTTACAGTGGCAGTGCTGGAGTCGGTCAGCCCATCAGAATCAGACACAGTCAGCCTGATGTGGGCCAAGCAAAAATCAGGACAGGATCAATTTAATGAGGTTAGGCCAAACTGAAAAAGCCCCAGAGGAATTTCCCACCAGAGATTTCAATGAAATCGAATGAAAATTGAAAATTATACAATACACAGGCCTATTCATAGAGTACAATCTTGGAGACAAGCTAAGTCCTTACTTGAAGGTATATTCTCCTGGTGAAAGATTTTGTAGCTGCAGTACAGGTGTATCAACAAGGCCTTCAGGTTTCCAAAAAGGGCCATCCACCTTCTCCCACAAGTAACTGACTATTCCAGCATCATCCATACTCTCTGGAAAGCATTAGGATGTACATTTGGTTAAAAATTCATGGTCTAAATGATCTAAAGAAACAATGGAGAGAAATGGACACAACAAGCTACATACGACTCCCATTAATGATGAAGATGGAACCTTCTTGGAGAAGCACATCTTGGCTCTTGGGCAGAGTGATGGCTTTAGGAGGCTTGTTTATATTCACGGCTGTAGAATAAAAAGTACCAGCCTGTTCATATATGAACGACATGCATATACTGTATGCTTGTTAAATAATATCAAAGCACGATCTAAAGAAGGTGCAAGTGTACCAGGGTGTACTGTGAAGTTCACAGCACTTTCTCCATAAGCTTGTTGTGCTTTCACACTCACTCTGACAGCATAGACACCCACGGAAAGCTGCAATAAAGGAAACAATTATTATTATTTTTTTTTTTAAAGACAATTGTCTCATCTTTTAAATGATCACTTGGCAGTCATAGTGAAAGTGACAAGGAGTTGAGTCTCACTTCTGAAAGTTGGACAGACTTGTTGTGCCGCCCCTCCATCACCCCGTGGTGTCTATCTGGTGAGGCTACCAAAGTCCACTCATATGTGTAAGGAGCTTCTGAGGAAAAATGCACCATCAACTTCATTTTAAATGCATAATTATCATTCAGGAATGTTCATAATTCAGAATGCAGAAGGCCTTACCTGCAATGTCATCTAGATTTACAGAAGCAGTTAGTTCAACAGTATCTTGAGGCAGTGTGACCTCCATAGGGCCACTAATGGACACAGTCAGGGGTCTTACTGATCACAGAGAGTGTGTGAAAAGAAAGTAATATATTATAAGATAATCCGAGTAATAATAATAGTGATGCTCGCATTAGTAAGCACCACTAATAAATGGAAATAATGCAATAACACATCTATAGCACCTGGCTCTTCTGAGATTATTTGCGGCGTGGCCTCAGTGCTGGGTGGAGCAGTGAAGGAACCACTGACTGTGCTGAACCTCGATGGCTCTGTGCTGATATCCTGCAGGTCGTTAGGTGCAGCAGTTGCAGATGAAATGTTCCATGGGACTTCTTCAACCTTTAACGATAAAAGAAAAATTGCTTTTCTAAATTTTTCAACCATGTCAATACAAAGCATGTGAATTAATACAGGACACCAGAACAAGGCAATAAAAGATAAAAGAGAATAAAGAGTTAAGTAAAAAGTGAACCTAAGAGGATAATGATGTGTTATTTCCAGATTTCACACAGCAGATGTGGCATGAAAGACTGATTAAGCACTTGGCCAGAGTAAGAGTACATTTAAAACACCATGTTTCCAAATGACGCCACAACATTAAAATAGAATCATGACATTTCAAGCTCTGATAATGAATTGGCATCCATGTATAAGAGAAAACCTGTTTCTTTCATTGTTGATTACCCTGCAAACTGCCTTGTCAATTTTATATAGATATTTAAAAAATATAATTTGCTGATTTGGTGCTCAAGAAACAATTCTTCTTATTATTACAGTAAAATTGAAAACAGTTGTGCTGCTTAATATTTTTGTGGAATCTAGGAAACTGTGATGCATTTTTTCAACAGAATTTATTTCAGAAAGAAATCTTTTGTATAAATAACTTCTCACTTTTGCTCAATTTAATGCATCCTTGCTGACCCTAAGCTTTTAAACATTTACCTGTCCATTTTTTTAATGTCTTGAAGGCATCTGAATATAATATGCATGAATCTGAAACACTCACCCTTGTGTTAAAGTGCCATGATTCCTGGGGGCGTAACATCAGAATCTGCTTCAATAAGAGATGATTTACTTTCATTTCTCATTTCTGGGAGGGGACTTGGAGGTAAGGGGCTGGTTTCAAGCGGGCCCTGGACTGTCGTTAGTCTGTCGTCACCAATTTTCTCTGTCTCCGATTGGTTGAATTCTTCTTTTCCTTGAACAAGTGGCCAATCATATAGCCCAGGCCGCTCTTCTTGTTCTACTGTTGCAGCATTTCTGTCGTCAGCTCTTTTGTCTTCCAAACTTCTGAAACTCTCAGCATACTCAACATCAGTGTTGTCCAAATCCTGAATGCCTTCCAACAACGCAAGGTCCTTCATGGGGTCCTCCGAGCCCCTGTGCCTGGGCAGGGGCTGCCAATGGTTTGGGAAAGACTCTCCTCGAACCAGGGATTGCAGAACCAGTGTCTGCGGGGGCCCACGTTGCAAAAATGCCAGGAGAGAGTCAGTACCAGGTCTCTGCTTCGGCTGGCAGTTCTCTTTGTGCTTACAACTGAGGACATAGCAGCGGCGCTCAAAAAACCAGGCCAGGTCACAGCCCGGGAGATCACAACAGGCCCCCGCACACTGGGCCAGAGACGACACATCTGGAACCCGCAAAATACTGCTGCTCCTCAGCTCCGGAGACACTACGCTCTCAGAATAGGTTGCGGCCTGCCAGCACTGTCCCGATACTACATCAACAAAACACAACAAATGCATGATGAAATAAATATTTGGGTTTGTAATTGTAAAATTCTAAAAAAAAAATCCAACTTTAGGTCATGGTACTTGTGTCTTTTTGCTGTGAAAATCTTTACTACTTTTATAAAGTAACATGAGAATAACCTTTGTATATTATTTTTATATATATTTCAGGATGAGCATTACTGATCTGAGCTACTGGACTTATTTTTCAAAATGAAATTACATTTAAATGCCCCCCCCCTGCTATATCATGCTATATGAGCCATAAAATCCTGATGTATCAAATATGATACAAAACATAAAACACATATGCAAACTTTATATATTATATACTTCATATTATAAATATTATACATATGTCAGGCTTTACAGGATTAAGTTACAGGTGTCAGCATCAACATACTTCACAACTGGGGCTCTTTAAAAAAAAAAAAAACTATTTATGGATTCCAATTAGAATCCAGAATGGCCGTGGACTGTCTGGTGTTGATACAAGTACTGCAGAAATATATTCTTGCCTCTGATACAGAAGAGCAACACGAGCGAGAGAATTGGTGAGAAATTCATGATGCCACTGCTGCCTTTTCACAGCGATGGCTTCTGACGGTCATTCCCTCTTCAAACTTAGGTTAAAGACAGGGGAGACAACACAGGCAAGGGTATCACAAACAAACAGGACAAAATAACAATATGGCAGGAGCATCAATCAATTAATAATAATTCAAAGCAATTCTAATTCCTATTTGTGGCTGGGCCTTTTGTGATTTGACTTCCATCCTTCATAGCAACCAGCCCCGAGGGCTTAGATACCTCTGGACAAATCTACATGTGATTCTAAAATACATTATATTATCTACGTTATTATTTATATTGCATTATCTAGCACAACTGCCACTATTTGTTTCATAAAACAAGCAAATCACTATACACAATGGGCCTAAATAGAAAGCCAACAGAAAGAACGTGCGCTATTATTGTCAGCTGTAGCTGTACCAGTGGGATGTGACGCTCTTATCCAAGCATCTGTTTCCATGACATCGAGAATCAGCTTCCGTACTGCAGCTCCATAGCGAACTCGCGCTGGATACACGCTGCTGGAGTAATGTTGGGATGAAGGTCTGGTATTGCGACAGTGATGTTGAGATGAAGGTCTGATATTGCTAGAGAGATGCTGAGGAGTATCTCTGCGCGAGGGAGTGTGTCAGCAGAGCGGACAGACGAGCAGGGCGGAGGTAGACACGTGACGGGATCTCTGTTATGTTGCAGAAACACACATCTCATCCAAGCGTCGTGTTTTTTGTTTTTGTTTTTGTAATAACGTCTTTTACATGATTATACTATTATTAATATACGTTAAAATCATTAGAATGATTAATTATAATATATTAACAATATTATACGCCCACGCCCAAAACATAGTAAGAAACAAAACATTAGAAGTTTATATTTTAGAATGTTAAATTATAATATATCAGTATTATTATATCACATAAACATCTAGTCACAGAAACAACAGTAACAATAATAATCATCACTATCACCATTCAAACCATAGCTAAAAGGGGCGGGTTTAGCGGCCCGAGCGTTGTCTCTGATTGGTCAGTTACGATAGGTTTCGATTACATTTGGACCAAATAATTCAATGTTTATTTCTTAGCGTCCCTAATAAGGTTATATGCAATTACTTAATTTATTTTATTTATTTATTTATTATTATTTATACCGTAAGCTATGACAAAAATGTCTGAGATTGAATAGTTTTGCCAGTGCCGAGCAGTGGTTCAAAAGGAACGAACTTCACCATCAGCACGTGATGGAGTACGAAAGCTGCAAAAACAATAAATAAATAAATAAACAAACAAAAAATAAATAAAAATAAATAAATAAATAAATGTCTGTATAAATACACACATTCTTGTTTAAAACATACATATAGAACTAATAAACCATGATTTAAAGTAGGCCAAATAATAATAAATGGAAATGGTTAAGAAATGCTAAACTCATACTATTATTTTCCTTTGGTACCTTATTTCTGAATGTAGTTCCACATTTATTTTTCCTCTGCACAACATGGTAATGAGAGGGTGTCAACCATGGACTTGCTTGGGTCATGTGATAGCTGGGGGCGCGGCTTTCAAGCTGACAGGAAATGCATGGTGTTAATCCAGTATGGCCTACATAGTCACTTTTTCTGTTTAACAGAGCAAGATACATAAAAAACTGAGCTGTATTGTCCGTACAGTATCTGTGACTTTACAAACGACCCAAAGAAATGGCCAGTGTCGTTTCCTGACGTAATTTTTTTGTAACCCGATTGAGTCTCCAGCTATAGACAACTGTAATATCAGTATCCATGGTCATCGTGGATGACCTGTTCTGAGTGGTTTATTCGAGGAACAGACAGTTTTTTCCCATTAGATATCAGAACAGAAAATACAGGCGACAAAATATGTTTATTAAGCAAATAACAGTTCAGAATTGCAATTAAGAGCTATGTAAGCATAAATATTTTACATTGGCCACTTAAAATCTTTTATGATTTAACTCTCTCATGATTATAACTACAAAACTAACCCTATGAAAAAGTTTAAGATAATAATCAGTCACCTTGACTGATGAAGTTAATACGCATGCGCAGGCAAATGCTCAAGCGCGTCACACACGATCCGCCTACTCTTGCATAATTGACACCCTCTCATTAGCATGTTGCGCAGAGGGAAAAAAAATGTGGAACTACATTTAGAAATAAATGAGTGATCAAAGAAAAACAGTTAGGATGAGTTTAGCATTTCCTTAAACATTTTCCATTTGCCCACCAATTTATTTGATTTATTTGCCTACTTTCATCACATGTATAATTATTTATTTATGTATTTAAACAAGAATACGTGTATTTATGCACACATTTATTTATTTATTTGTGTATTTATTTATTTATTGTTTTTGCAGTTTTCGTTCTCCATACGTGACACGGACTTGGAGAAATCGAAACGCAAGAGCAGCTCTTGTTGCTCTATGCAGAATTCAGACTAGAGAAAGTCTAATGCTTCATGCAAAATAATTCCTTGGGACCGGATAGTTCACCCGAGGTAAATTTAATTTAGGTTATAACCTACAAAAAAATCAAATAAATGATACGATCACATAGGCTACCTAGCCTGCGATAATTTATCTATAAACCTAGGCGTAACCTGTTGCATAATTTTCATGTTATTGTTATATTGGGCACAATGCATGCTTTGTAATGGGTTAACTATGCTTTTCATAAGCATATGCTGAAAAAAACTTGTTCATGTCAGGTTTAGCTACACTCCACAGTAATCACTGTTAGCAAAGGACAAAACCCTAGAACAGAAATTGAATCCAGAAGAGAAAAGAAAAGATCTAAGAAGAACGCAAACCTGTATTGAAAAATGTTCCCTATTAAAATGGATGAACCACCCTGTTCACCAAGGTAAGAACTGTTTGAAATAAATATGTGTATTATTAAGTATCAACATTAAAGCATTAAGAGTTGATATTATCTATAATTAATGCCACAATGCCAATTACTGCTCACAAAAGTAACTCTATTGCTTTGGTTAGACTGTATAAGCAAAACATTAGACGTTGACCTTTTTTCCTTATACAGTCATACCTGCTCAGGAGAGCCCCCTGTGGACTGTAATGACACTGCACCATGTCTTGTGGATACCATGGTTAAGGAGAAAACTGGGAAGAAGAACAAAAAAATTAATAAGAAAAGACAAAGTGCTGCATGTCAAATGAACACAGACAGTGAGTGCATTCTGGTCACTGCTGAGCAGTCATCACCCTCGCAACACTTGCCTGAGCACCTCGAAAAAAGGTCTGCAGGATCGAAGAACAAAAAGAACAGCCAAAAAACAAGAATCCTTACACCTGCAACTTCACTAGCAAGCTCCTCTCATCGAGAAGATCCCAGCAGTTCACAGAAAGCATCAGCTCAGTCTACCTGCGCCCAGTCAACCCAGACGGAGTCTCCTCAACTCCAGTCTTTCCAAACGCAGTCAACACAAACCCCTCCAATCCAGGGTATACACTCGCCATCAACAGAATCCAAGTCAACACAGACACAACATTCCAGTTTTTCCTTACAACAGGCATACTGGGGAAGATCTTTCACAGATCAATCAACGGATGAACAGGAAACCCAATCCAGCTCCAGAAGCAGTCATCTAACTGTGTTATCCTGGAATATAGATTGCCTCGATACAGACAATATCTCTCACCGGGTCAAAGGCCTACTGTCACAATTTGGAAAGTAAGTGTTACTCACCATTTTGATTTTTATGCAGATATTTTAAGAATGCAGACCAAACATTAAAAAGGATAGATTTCTCATGCACATTCATAAAGGTGAATAAATTAACTACCAAAAAGATTTTTTTAAATGAGTGATCAGGTTTAGAGGATCTACAATTGCAAAAAAACGTTTCCCAAATTGCTTAATTATTAATATTAATTTAGATTTATATTCAAAATGAAGTGTATGATTTCTGTACTATTAGCAGCACATAACAGAATTTTTAAAAACAATGATTGCTTTTAAGCAATTAGTTTCCTTGAACACTCCCCACTCTGTCATTGGTTGGACAAACACTTAGTTCAGCCCCAAACTCACAGCAATGGTTAAGGTAACATAACTAGAATATACTGCATTGTATGAGATGCTCAAACAAACAAATCAATGTTTGGACCTACAAATGTGTTAATTGTTTTAACCTAATATGCAAAGAACACAATAAGAATTTAACTTTAGTTAGATGCTTTAATCAGTTTACAAAATCATTTAATGGATGAATTATCATTTTAATACAGGTACAGTGCAGATGTAGTACTGTTGCAAGAGCTTGTTCCTGGTTGTTTGACGATATTACAGAACATTATGAAAGACTATCAGTTTCTGCAAGGTATGCCTAATGTTGCATCCAAACTAAGTTTTATAGATGCAATTCTTGTGGTATGAATATTTGATCACTTTGTGTTTCAGGCAGTGAGGATGGCTATTTCACTGCCATTTTGCTCAGAAAGGACAGAGTGCAGTTGCTCCAAAGCAACGTAGTGAAGTACCCCACCACAGAGATGGGTAGGAACCTGCTAATAGCAAACGTAAGATCCTTTTTGCTAGCCATTGAGATAATAAAGGTCACAATGTGATTTAAATCATTCGAATCATTCATCGTCCTGTTTCTGCTACTCATTTGCACAATCGTTTAGGTGAGTTTTTTAGGGCATCCACTATGCATTATGACATCTCATCTGGAGAGCTGTAAGTCCAACTCTCAAGAACGCTTGAATCAGCTGCGGAGAGTCTGGAAATGGATCAAAGAGGCTCCAGAGGACCACACAGTTATATTTGGAGGAGATACCAACCTTAGAGATTGGGAGGTTGTGCATGATACTAGCAATTTGGCAACTATCCTCTTACATATACCTTCTCAATTTTATGTCAAAATATGGTGTGTTAGTTTGTTTTTCTGTGTTTTTATGACAGGTGAAGAAGCTCGGGGGGCTGCCGGGTGGTATCTCTGATGTGTGGGAGATGCTGGGGGAACCGGAGGAAAGCAAATACACCTGGGACACATCCATTAATGATAACAAAGAAATCCCTCATTCTATACGCCTGCGATTTGACAGACTTTTCCTCAGAGCAGCTGCAGAGGGTGCCCAGTTATGGCCAGAAAGCATGACCCTGACTGGTCTGGAGAAGCTGAAGTGTGACTATTTCATCAGCGATCACTGGGGCATCCTTTGTACCTTCAAATTTGAGGTATCAGTAGAGCAGCGTGTCAATGAATGATTTTATTTTTGATGGCCTGCACATGATTATACAACTAAATGAGTCGCAGTGTTTTATAAACAAATCACTGTTGATAAATGAAATCTGAACTAGTGTTAAAAAAGTTAAAATATATCTTTATTACATAGCTTGAATGTTTGTCATGAACAAAATTACTGCTCAAGAAAACACATTTTTGCAATTGAATTCTGGTGTCCTCTATATACAAATACTAATAACTAATGTAAATAATAACCATTACTATTAAATCTACAATTTTCTTCCACTAGAGGGAGCTCGATGGACAGCTTGTGATTGTTCTCGCTGTGACTGAGAACATCAACCACAAAAATAACCAAAAGCAGTATTTATTTATTTTGTTCATTTATTTTAATTCATAGTATTCTAGAACATAGTACGTAATGTTACTACATAACATATATGATTACTTAGAATGGTTTACATTCAAGGTGGTCATCATCCACAGATTTAGAACTACCTGTTTTTGAGACCATTATAATTAAGCATCATTGCCACACATAGTTTAAATGGCAAGAACACTGTAGTATAAAACAATGTGGGTGTTTAAGACTGTGTGCATTTTGATTTAATGCACATAGCTGCTGAAAATCTGGACTAAATCTTTTGGGTGATCCAAATGGAAGGATATGAATATATTATTTTGGTGAGGAACTGGCAAACATGGCCCTGTTTTCATTTAGAGATATGAGTTGCAACACATTCTCTTTCCTACTAATGCTAAACAGAATTGAAAGGTGCCCGTACAGCTAGATGCAAATTTAGAGAGGTGGTAGGCTGACGAGAAGAATTATTTTTTTGGCATGGTGTCAGGAATTGGATTAACAAAGAGCCATTTACCAGGACAGTCCTCATCATGGCCAGCTGGATTTAGAAATTTACTGTAAGCAGAATGTGCCACGAAACTACTACACTGCTTGTTTTCATTAGTGTTTTACCCATCATCTTTGTCTTAAACATATTATCTTAAGAGTCTATATGAGAGATTCTGCCAGCATTACCCCAATGAACACTCACAGTAAACAGAATTTGTCAGTATTTGATGCAAAAGGCAAAAACCTTGACTGAAAAATCCTTGAAAAAAATCTCTCCATTAAATTGAATGACAATATTATTAATCAAATAGTTAACGCAATAAATGGATCAACGTTCTGTCATGCTAATCTATTTGCTTCATTCTAATACACCACAGAATAAGATTAATTAATTGCCATATCCTCTCCATATAAAGTATTCACATATTGAAGAATTCTATCAGCCTAACTAGAAGGCATTATTTAATAAAGACCATCATGAAGGTTGTGAAAGATCATTAGCTCCTACTGTTATAGGAAACCCTTAGTCATTTTACTACAACGAACTAAAAATATACTCACATTAATCCTTTTGGAATATTTTATGCTGTTTTTAAATTAGGTCATACCAAAAGTCTGTTTGAATGTAGTTTGTGTGCAGCCTCATAAAACTATGAATTTTCTTCACAATCTGTTGGAAATCTGGATTCATAACAGTGCAACCATGCCTCTGAATAGAATAGAATATATATATATATATATATATATCTATATGGACAGTTATTGTATATCTATATATATATATATAGGCCGTTGGGATTCATCTTTCTTATTGTGTGCAGGAGTCATAAATACCACCAGCAGACCAAATGTAACATCTGTGTGATGGCAGTACAGTTACTGGCTATAACATTTTGGAGCTTTCCAGAATCAGCCATCTTGGCTTCTTTTAAAGCATTTACCTTTTTTGTCACATTGATCACTTCTTGATCCTTTATGCATAACTTATCCTCTTATCCACTTGTACTTGTAGAGTCTAAACATCATGTTGTGCTGAGCTCATTTAAATAAAGGCCTTTTCAGCAGTTTTTCCCAGTTCAATGACACAACAGCAGGGGTCATGGCAAATAATAGCTAGCCTGACATCAATGGACATATCAGCAAACATTAATTTTAAAACACTTGCAATGACAGTGAATATATTACAAATATTTTCTAAAGTGGTCACAGTTTGTGTCATTATTGCAAAACACCGCATGTAACCAGAGAAAATTACACTCTAAAAATGCTGTGTTAAATACAACCCAGTGCTGGTAAAATAGGGACAAACCTAGCAATTGTTTTTTTTTGACCCAGCGGTTGGGTTACTACCCAGAAGGTTGGGTTAAACATTTAACCCAACCGCTGGGTCAAAACAGCCCAATTGCTGGGTTTGTCCCTATTTTACCCAGCACTGGGTTGTATTTAACCCAGCATTTTTTAGAGTGTAAGGAGACATGGCATGCTGTAAAAAGTGTTAACAGACATTTTTTTTAACCTTAAATGGGAAGTTCTTTTGGTCATTGTTTAACCCTTGGGTTGTTCCACAACTTTGTGTGTTTTTTTCTTCAATGGAACATTTAAAAAAAAAAAGATATTTTGAGAAATATCTGTTTATTTTTTTGGCCATACAATATTTGTTTCCCAAAGTTCAAAATATCTTCTTGTATGCTTCACAGAAGAAAGAAAGGCATACAAGTTTAGAACTACATGAGGATAAGTATGACGACAGCTTTTTCATATTTGGATGAACTATCCCTTTAAAAAGCCATTTGTACTTTACATAATACTTAATAACTTTTGTTGTTATTTTATTTTGTTATTTTATTTTATTATTTTGGCTTGAGTAAAATCATTTAAATTAGATTAACAACATGAACCACATTACAGATTTCCTGACAAAACATTTTCAGTACTGTACTAGCTCCCAGCTTTTTCTTGGTTGGTACCAGTAAGTTGTTTGGTGATAACGCTCATCTCACCTCTTGCAGCAGCCAGTTCAGCTTCTCCAGCTAGCTCCTCTACAAAGGCCCTCATGTCATTTCTGGCACTTCTCTTGACCTCTTTATCTTTGGCCTTGTATGCTTCCTGTGCCCTTTTAAAAAGTCTTGGTGATTTTATGGCCAGCATCTTGGCTTTTCTATCTTTTGCCAGGTTCCAGGTGTGATTTATCCACTGCTTGAACTTTTTCTTTTTGAAGCCCAGGACACTGGTACCTGTCTTGATGGCTTCCCATTTGGTGTTAGTGCTTTGATCTCTGTCTTCTTCGGCCAGGCCAGCAAACCGGTTTCTTAACTCGGTGGTGAATTTTTTGATAACTTTTGGGCATTTCAGCTTATCAATATCTAGATGTTTTCTGGGCTGTTTCTGTTTGGCTGCTTTCTGCAGTTTTAGTTTGATGGTGGCAATGAGTAGGTAGTGGTCACTGTTGACGTCGGCACTATGACAAACTCTGACATCTTGAAGGCACCTCTGCCACTTGCCATTGATTATAATGTGGTCTATCTGGTTGACAGTAATACTGTTAGGTGATTTACATGTTAGCTTATGAATATCATTGTGTGGGAAGATGGTAGAAGCGTACTCTGATCATTCTCTTACCTAGAGGTTACCATTCTAGCAAGGCGTTAACCTTCACTTTTGTGATTATAAGGGCTACACCATTTACATGTCTGCTATCATGTCCAGAGTAAAGTATGACAGAGCCGTCGCCGGGTTACTTACCGTCCGGATCCTACCCATCGGCATTCACTAACCCCTAGGATGTCCAGTCTGTATTTACTAATCTCTTTTATTACTTGAGCTGATTTTGATGTTTCGAACATGGTGCTAACATTCCATGCTCCAACACAGATACTGGTTTTGGGCCTGACTATCTTTCATACTCCTGACTTCCTTTTCATGGATTTCATCAGGAGTAGTCATGATGCCAGTTTGTTGGCTCATGTCCACGTTGGGGCTGGTTGTTTGGACAAGCAGTGTTGTTTCCGTAACAATATAGATTTTATGGGATGGGGTTGTTACTTAGCCCCACTCCCAACCCCCAACCTGGAGGACCAGGTGCTGCCTTTGGTCTGGCCTCAACCCTGGGACCTGGCTGGCTTGTCTGAACCTACCAGGGGCTTGGCCCCCTCCGGCATAGCTGCCAAGAGTTACTGAGACACACAAGCAACCCTACCACGACAAGGTAGTAGCACAGAGGGTTGTTTAACAGACCCTTTTAGATAAATCCTAAAATACTAATATTATTCTGATTAACACTCTAAATACTTAATCTCCATCCTCTTACAAACAAGATGATTTCCTAATGCACATGCCAGTTCATTAATTCATCAATGTCTATATCAGGCAAATGCTGATGACCCAAAGAACACAATTCACAGTCCAAAGTTAAACCAAAATATGACAAATGACTGACACACTATCTGGGTGCCCTGCATACCCCCTATTAAAGTGGGTGACAATTCAAGTCACTTGACAGCAGAGATGAACTAATGGCATGACGGTCAGCGGAAATAATTACATCAGAAGGCTTTCTGCACTTTACACTGGACATTTTTCAGAAATGATAAGCCTGAGCTGTCAATAAGGATAAGAGCAAGGCAGGCAGATAATACAGTGAACATGAACAACAGGCTTATAGATAGACAGATTGCTGATTTAAAAGATTTAATTAGAAGAAAGATGTATTTATTTAGAACAGAACATGTTAATTAACGTCACACTTTGATATAAATGTTCCATATTCAGCTATAATGCATAAATACACACACACACATGTATTTTCCACATACATGTATTTTCAAAACATAAAATCAAGTTACACAGCTAATAATAGATGTCTCAAATAATTGGTAACAATTTTTCATTACTTTACAATGGTAGTCTATTTTATCATACATCTAAATGTCTCACTGTAAACAAAGTAATATTACAGATTAATGCAATACAACAGAGGTCAGATAGAATGGAACACATTCTCAGACAAATTTATTGTGATTGCGTAATCCAGAGCAGGTGGCAATGTACTAATTACTTCCATTAATATCTATTCCTGGATTCTCATATTATATAAATAAAATTCATTTGCATATATAAGTAAAGAGCTCACCAGTTTATGAGTTTCGGCACCCTATTAGCCAGGGCCTAATCTAAAAATTCTGTAAGCACTATTGATAATAGACGACGGCCCTTTAATGCCCACTAATCTGAGTAACCAACTTGAACCTGTTGCGAAATGTATGTGTCTTTTGTATAATTTACAGAATTTCACACACTGACCAAAGTCACATTTACTGTTGTTCGGTGAATTTTACGGACAAAATCTAGTGATTTCAACAGAAATCCACGCTATCAGGAATTTTGTGCAAAGACAAAAAATTTAAATAATGCCAGTTTGGTCAGTTTAAACGAAATTCTGACTAAACTGAATGTGCTCGAACAATGAACCTGTTTGTTCTATGGTTGCCGCCCTGAGCGTCTTTAGCGAATTATTACATAATCATAAGCTAACTTGACTTTTCTAACCAGACAAAGAAAAAATTAGAAAGTGTGAGCTGCATTGTTCCATGGTTATATCATTACAATTATTCCCTCTCTATCCGTAATCAAGAATACATTTGAGACATGCTCCATTAACAATTAACCGTGATGTTTTGCTCACAAATCCTGGTGGTGGATGACGCACCAATGCAGTGCCATTTTCGAACACAATCATCGTAATAATCTCACAGTTCTTTTCCAACTTCATCCACCCTGATACCGAGACATTGTGAAGGAGACAATCCTACAACATATAATTAGTCAAATAAGTGATTAAGGAGGCTCTTGATGAAGTATGGCAGCTCAATAATTTGACATGCTGGACACAGTAAACACACGTTTCACCTTCAGAAACCTGATGATTAGTTTGGACTGCTTCATTTAATTCTCCTGTCTCTTCTTCCAGCTTGATCTTCTAAATTACGCCCAAAGGGCTCTCCATCTCTCATCCTGTCTTCTATAGTGTATTTGGCTTTGTGTCAAATGAGCATTCTCTTGTTGAAAGATGAGAGATCTAAGGTTTGAAAAGGATGACACTGAACACATACAATTATCAGCTAGTGGCAGTTTTGCCTATTTTTGGAAAGCAATCCACTGTGCTCGGTGGTGCTCCTATTGTTCTTCTAGGCTGCGGTTGCCATGAACACCACGCCGGCGGCGTCTGACATGGCAGTGACCTGTGGAGAAAAGGTTGGCAGATGGCCTCACACACACCTTTTCCAGCTGGTAGATGTTGTCACTTAAAACATTCACATGCTGCTTTTGCCATGCTGCTCGTGATCGTCTGATGCCCCTTCAGACAGGCTTCCGGTTTTGTTGTTCGAGAGGAAATTAGTAAATGCACCCGTCAATCAACTTGTGGGCATGAGGACAATGAAGTTGATTGTTACAAATAAAACTGCTTTTTAGCTCCAATTTGCACTTATTATTCCAAGGAGTTGTTTGATTTTGATTACTCAAAAGACAAAACTCTCCAAATTATTGCTTACCAATTATAATTCACCACAGGGGAGGATTTATTAAGGCCCATCTTTTTTTGTACCAAGCGGAAATGTAGCATGGAAATCAAATAATCTTCCCGTGAAACCTTTTGTCAATAATCATGCAGTTATTATCATCTGGATCCTCCCCCACCCCATCATCTCTCAGAGTCTGATTGGAACCTTAGGGAAACACAGGACTGATTTGATTATTTGCCTTCCTATTGTCTTGGCTCCCTGAAAAATTAATTATGTCTCTGTATGACAGGATGATAGGATGATTGAGAAAAACACTGATTATGAATGCTTTTGCTAATCTTTGAACCTCCTGAATGAAAAATGTAAAAAAAAATTGGTAGTGATTAGTCAATGACAGGTGCACATTGTTTAATTCCGTAACACAGCATGCCAAAAGAAAAAAATTAATTTACAAAATATATTACTTGCTATGGGTGCTGTGAAAATGCTTCAGGCATTAGTAGATTACTTAATTTGAGTACAAATACAAATATATTTTAATGTTCGTATTTGTATATATGAACATTAAATGAACAACCTGACCATATCTTTTAATGTTCATATATACAGATATGAATATTAAAAATTACAGTCCAATAATCTAGCTATGCCATAACATTAATATTAAAATTAAAAGTACTATTATTCACTCATCTGGTTTTGTAGCATTTTTACTTTCTTTTTTTACATTGATGTGTAATTAATTATCACTTTTGTTAAAAGCGCCAAAATATAACTCTACTGGTCAGTTTTATGGCTATGTAAGACATTATACATGACTTGTGACTATTTGTATTGACTGTTGATTGGACAGAAACAAAAAGAGGCTACAGAACAAACAGCGTCCAGTGTAATGAATCATCATCACTAGGGCAAGACAACAAATCCAGCCCACGGTGGTTGAGCGGGGTGTGCATGCATGTATGCGTGTGTGTGTGGCTCTCTTTTATCTTGAGTGCACTTGTTCGTCCACATCGATTTGCATGTGGACACTCTATTCATCACTGTGAAGAAGGCTAGTCATTCAGTTTGACTCTGTGTATTGATCACATCGCTATAACCCTATAACCCTCCAACATTGTTGCCACCTCACTGGCTCTATAGGTGACAGACAGATGTAAGGGCCGACTGGAAAAGTATACATCATGTTATTCACCCTGAGTATCAGTCTGAGCCACTTGTTCCTATTTTTCTTATAAGATGTGACTTTCTGTTTTCTGCATTTAATGTCAACACAAATTCCTATTACACTGGTGCTTTACAGCAATTCACTTTCTAAATAAAGAGCTCGGTGTCAAGACAGGGCAAAAAGGAAATGGAATAGATTTTCTCCAAGTTCAGTTTGCTGACACTTGTGCTTTAGGGGACAAAGCTTTCTGGCCTACAGATGAAATGGGGACCAAATGAAAAGCAAAAGTACTGCCAGGTTTGGAGTGACCAAAGTGCCCCCAGGAGCCTGGCTCTCATTATCACCAGCCTGTAGACGATAGTAGTGGGCACATTTGTATTCATATAGCATGACCACACATCAGGCCTTTGGGAATGACTGTTTACCGAGGTGATATTGTAGAACAAGCATACGGACACATGGAAAAGAACGTCTAGGTTACTTGTGTAACCCTCGTTCACTGACGTTACGTCAGTGACTGACGAATTGGGATCTCGCCCGAGAGCCCAATCACCTTCGAGTGTAAACTAAACAAGCCAATGACAGTTGGCGTGCGTGTTTCGCCACGCGCACCCCGCCCCGCAGCGCGGGTATAAAAGGAGAGCGCGTGCAAACGCACATCAGTTTTTCGCTGAGGAGCCGAGACTACGTGCCCCGGCCGTACAGCGGTGGTACAGCAACTGTGGCGACGTAACGTCTCCGTTCCCTCCTTCAGGGAACGAGGGTTACACAAGTAACCTAGACGTTCCCATTCAGTCAGTCACGTTCTACGTTACGTCAGTGACTGACGAATTGGGATCCGTATGGAAAACGCCACTATTGCTGACCCCCTCCAGTGCCCTGCGGAAGCCGGCAAGTCCCCCCACACCAGCTGGGGCGGAAGATAGGACAGCGGCTAGGCAGAGGTGTCCGCCACTGCTGTTCCATACAGTGGTACATTGGATAACACTGGGAAAGCGTACCCAGTTGGGAACGCTACGGAAGCCACAACCTGCGCATAGGAGGTATAATGTGGAATTACACATATGGACTGGCACAGGGCAGTACTACATATGGAAGTCTCCGCGGTAGACTCAACCCACCTGGGGTGAGATCACTACGCAGCAGAGATGGCAGTGAACGACTGCCAGGGAAAGACACAGGCTTACCATGAGGGGAGCCGTACCGTGGAAGAATACACATGTGGGATCACCCGAAGGGGGAATCACTACACACGGGCACCTAGCCCAGCACAAGGGCTGACCTTGGGCATGCACACGAGTGCTGAGCCTGGCGTCTGGCGCTCCGCTACGCCTGACTGCTGAGGGTGCGGGAGGAACTCCACCAGGGTTCGCCATGGGGAACTGATTGAGGAGCAAAAAAGCGCACGTATCAGGTCCGTAGAGGGGAATGGCGCAGCAAACGTGATCAACACCGAGCAGGTCCGGTGTTACTGCCTACCTGAGGCGAGTACACGAGAGGACACGGGCTCTACACAGAGATTATAGAATCTCGCAAACGTGTTAGGCGTCGCCCAGCCGGCAGCTCTACAGATGTCTGCTATCGAGGCGCCCCGCGCCAATGCCCAAGAAGATGCCACTCCTCTCGTAGAGTGAGCTCTCACTCCGAGGGGGCAAAGTAACCGTTGGGCCTGGTATGCCAAGACTATAGCCTCCACCAACCAGTGGGCAAGTCTTTGTTTGGAGACAGCATTTCCCTTCTGCTGACCTCCAAAGCAAACAAAGAGCTGGTCTGAGGTCCTAAAGCTCCGCGTACGGTCCACGTAAATGAGCAGAGCGCGAACGGGACAGAGCAGAGCGATGGCGGGGTCTGCCTCCTCCCGGGGCAGCGCATGCAATTTCTCCACCTGATCCCTAAAAGGCGTGGTGGGAACTTTGGGCACATATCCAGGCCGGGGTCTCAGGACAACGTGAGAGTTACCCGAATTCTAGGCACGAATCGTCGACCGAGAATGCCTGCAGGTCCCCTACCCTCTTGACCGAGGCCAATGCGGTGAGGAGCGCTGTCTTTAATGACAGAATTTTAAGCTCTACTGACTGCTGAGGCTCGAAGGGCTCCTCCTTCAGGGCCGTCAGGACCGAGGGGAGATCCCAATAGGGTAACAGGTGAGGGCGCGGAGGATTTAACCTCCTTGCCCCTCTGAGAAACTTGATGACCAAGTCGTGCTTCCCAAAGACTTACCGTCTACTGCATCGTGATGTGCGGCAATGGCGGCAACATACACTTTCAGGGTGGAGGGAGACAGCCTTCGCTCCAACCCATCCTGCAGGAAAGAAAGCACGACTGCGATCGGGCATCTACGGGGGCTCTTCCCGGCGGGAAGAGCACCAACCGACGAACAGGTTCCACCTCAGCCTGTAAGCGTGTCTGCTTTTTTATCTGTAGACGGGGCTCTAGCTGAAGCGATGGTGTTTACTACCGCTGGGGGTAGCCCACCTAGAACCTCCGCGTCCCGTCCAGGGACCACAAGTGGAGATTCCACAAGTCTGGACGCGGGTGCCAGAGGGTGCCCCCTCTCTGAGAAAGGAGATCCCTCCTCAGAGGATTTCGCCAAGGAGGGGCTGTCGCGAAGAGCATCAGTTCGGGGAACCAAGTCCGGCTGGGCCAGTATGGCGCCACCAAGAGGACATGCTCCCGTCCTCCCTGACTTTGCACAGTGTCTGTGCGAGAAGGCTAACTGGGGGAAACGCATATTTGAGTCGGCCCCGGAGGCCAGCTGCACGACAGTGCGTCCGTGCCGAGGGGCCCCTCGGCCAGGGAGTAAAACAACTGGCAATGGGACGTGTCCGGGGAGGCAAACAGGTCTACCTGAGCATCTCCAAATCAGCTGAACTGTCTCGGGGTGGAGTCGCCATTCTCCCGGAGACCCGGCTGACGTGAGAGCTCGTCGGCTGCAAGATTAAGCTCGCCTGGGATGTGAACGGCGCAAAGCAACCTCAGATGCTTCTGACTCCAAAGGAAGAGATGGCGGGTGAGTTGCGACATGCAACGGGAGCGTAGACCGCCCTGGTGGTTGATGTAGGCAACGGTTGCAGTGTTGTCCGTACGGACCAGTACAGGCTTGTCGTGTAGCAGCGATTTGAAGCGGCGCAGTGCAAGCCATACTGCTTGCAACTCGAGGCAGTTGATATGCCACTGCAGTCGGGGCCCCGACCAGAGCCCCGCAGCTGCATTCCCATTGCACATGGCACCCCAGCCCTTGGCAGAGGCATCTGTTGACACAACAACATGCCTGGATACTCGCCCAAGGGACACCCTGTCCGAAGAAAGGCAAGATCTGTCCACGGGCTGAGGGAATGATGGCAGAACGGGGTAACAGAAACCTGGTAAGTGCCGTGCCATGCCCATCTCGGGACCCGGTCGTGAAGACAACGCTGAAGCGGTCTCAAATGAAGCAACCCGTGCGGCGTGACAGCGGCTGCGGATGCCATGTGCCCCAGGAGCCTCTGAAATTGTCTCAGTGGAACCGCCGTCTTGCACTGGAAGGACCCCAGGCAGTTCAGCATCGACTGCGCACGCTCTACTGAGAGACGTGCTGAGAGGTTGACCGAGTCCAGCTCCATGCCGAGAAAAGAGATCCTCTGCACCGGGGAGAGTTTGCTCTTTTCCCAGTTGACCCAAAGACCCAATCGGCTGAGGTGACTGAGCACCAGATCCCTGTGTTCGCACAACTGCGCTCGGGGCTGGGCCAGTATGAGCCAGTTGTCGAGGTAGTTGAGAACAGAAATGCCCTGTTCTCTCAGAGGAACAAGGGATGCCTCCGCAACTTATGTGAAGACACGGGGCGAAAGGATAGCCCGAAGGGGAGGACTTTGTACTGATATGCTCGCCCTTCGAACGCAAAGCGGAGAAACGGTCTGTGTCGAGGGAGAATCGAGACATGAAAGTACGCGTCCTTGAGGTCGACCGCTGCGAACCAATCGAAAGGACGGACGCATTGAAAGATGCGTTTCTGCATCAAAATCCTGAACGGGAGCTTGTGAAGGGCACGGTTCAGCACGCACAGGTCCAGAATTGGTTGTAACCCACTGCCTTTCTTGGGTACAATGAAGTAGGGGCTGTTTGTATGAAAACTGGAGGGAACCGGCGGTATGCGTTCTTCCGCTAGCTAAGGACCGCGACTCCGCACGCAAGACAGGCGCATCCTTGTCCGGCACAGAGGTGAACCGAATGCCCTTGAACTTGGGAGGGCGCCGGGCGAATTAAACCGCGTAGCCGAGTCTGATGGTTCTCATGAGCAAGCGAGACGGCCTGGGGAGCGCTAACAAGGCCCACAGTGACCGAACTAGCGGGACCAAGGAGACCACCGACGTACCTGCAGTGGGGCAGCGAAGTGGAACACAGGGACCCAACCCGTGAGGCCGCGCGTCCCAGGGTGGGGTCTGTGTGCGCGGCGCGCCACTTACCTGGCTCTACGGCTGGGCAGGGGGCTCGTGAGGAAGCATAGCGTCCTTGAACTGAACCCTGCTGCCTATTAGCGAAGGGAGAGGGGGATGGCCGTGTGGAGACTGGGTCTCGTGCACAGCCATCCTCGCCCTCTTGGGACCCGGAAGCCAAGGAAACTGCTCTTTTATTGAACTTTTGGGTACCACCGGCTGGGTAGCCAATGGCGGAACAGAAAAAAACAGGAACAAATGTTTCTCCACCCGGCCCTCCGCCGGGAGAAGGAGCGGTGCAGTCACCATCTCCTGAAAAGCCGGATCCAAGAACCCCGGGTCGCGTCCCAGGGCGCTTCAGACGCCCCGCTTCCTGCGGCAGCTTCCACGATGCTTGTCGAGGATGCTGTGCGGTTCGCAGCTGGAGCGGACGATGGAGACCACGGGGGGCCGCCTCTCCGGCGCTGCGCCACCCGTCACGCCCGCAAGAACCAGCGAGCAGAACCCGCGAGAGGAATCCGTCGCGCGCAGCACGTTGCTACCGCTATGGCTGGGGCCGGAGAGACGGTGGGCGTGTGGACGACTCCCCCCGGTTCGCCGAAGTCGTGCCGCGCCAGAGAGAGACCGGACTCGGGGGAGCAAGCGGAAAGGCACGATGTTGTCGGTTCTCGCTACGATGTCCGCCAGAAAGAGTTCCGCATAAGGTGGTGCAGACTCAGTGGATCCCAAGCACCCACCGACGGGGACACACCCCCTAATTTTACGTCAGCCTGTCGGACCAGGGGTACCCGCGCGTGACTTTCGTCATGCCTAAGCACGAGGTCCGTCGCCTAACAATAAGCAAAGTGCGCAACCGGGACAAAGACACGACTAAAGAAAGATTCCTGGGCTAGCAACCGTGGAGTCAGCACCACCCTCGTGCAACTGATTCAACGCCTTGGCCTGGTGGACTTGAAGGAGGGCCATGGCATGCAGGGCGGAAGCAGCCTGTCCAGCAGCGCTGTAAGCCTTAGCAGTCAGAGCAGACAAGAACTTACAGGCCCTGGACGGAAGGAGTGGACTACCTCTCCAGGCGGCGGCGCATTGCGGGCAGAGCTGCATCGCAATAGCGCGCTCGACTGGAGGGATGTCCACATACCCTTGGGCCGCCCCCCGTCGAGGGTGGTGAGGACGGATGGAGGCACAAGTCTGTTTCGGGCAGAAAAAGGTACCTTCCAAGACTTAGTAACCTCCTCATGCACTTTCGGGAAGAATGGAACCGGAGGCGGCTGCCGACGACCGGCTTGCGCCTCCAGGAACCAATATTCCAGCCTCGAGCGTTCGGGAGAAGGAAGAGGCCTCCAGTGCAGCCCGACACTCTAGGCGGCCCGGGAAAGCATAGCCATCATCTCTGGATCCGATTCAGGCATTGCCACCATCCCGGAGGGTGGCAGCGCAGCCGAATCCTCATCTCCAGAACCTAGCTCGCCTCCGATGCACAGCGATCGACATCCGGTCCTATGCTCTGTGGTCACAAGATGCTGGACCCCGACCTGTCCGAGGACCCAGCACACTCGTCAGGAAACCCCAGGTGGTGCGCCATGCTCGAGGAATGAGAGGCCCGCGGAGAAGTACTCAACGGGGAAGCTCTCACCGTAAACCTCAGGTCTCCCTGACCATGAACCGAATTAGCCCTCCGAGAACCGGAAGAGCTAGAGCGGGGCATGGCAAGGGGAATACCCCCCCCCCTTTAATGAGGAGGCATCTAGACCGCAACATCGCGATGGTCATGTTCCCGCACTGAGAACATTACTCATCCATGAGCGGCTTAAAGGTGCTGGAATCCCCAGCCCGAGAGGCAGCGATCCCTGTGTGGCTCAGATGGAACCGGAACGAGAAACAGCATCCCCGCATCCCAGAAAAGCCCCCCCCCCCCCCCCCGCTCCCCCAACCCACCCCTCCCCCCCATACGAGCGGGAAGCAATCTAAAACGAAGCCCGTGCTCGTGGAGCTCTTAGACATTGCTCTTTTAGGAAAAAAAAGCGAACACATCTTGAGAGTGAGACGCGCTGCAAGCCACCCAGGGGAGGTCGCGGCGAAACGCAGAAACAGAGAATGAGCAGTGCAGCATGCCGAAGATGAGCGCAGCTGATGGCAACCACGCCTGACAAGCCTAACACCAACGCCAGATGTTTATTCCAAAACAACTCGCGGAGATTGTCCTAGAGAGGCTCGGGGGGCCTCCGAAGCCGAATAAAGGTGATGTTGCGTTTGCACGCAACTTTCTTTTATACTCGCGCTGGGGGCGGGAGAGGTGCGCGTGGAGAAACATGCAAGCAACTGTCATTGGCTTGTTTAGTTAACACGCGAAGGTGATTGGGCTCTCGGGCGAGATCCCAATGCGTCAGTCACTGACGTAACGTAGACGGGGCCCTGACTGAGATGAATGGGAATAAATCATTCATAGGAATGTTAAGGAGTAAGATTGATGTAATAGACTGAGCTACTCGTTTTAATTTGTTTTAAATTGTAATTAAATGGTTTAATTTACATTAAAGGGATAGATGTAAATTAAAAACAAAAAATAAATAAAAAAATGACTGGCAACCATTGTATTGCATGACACTGAACTGCATAAATACTGACTGCAAAATACTACAATGAAATAAAAACAATTCTAAACAAATAGTTTCTTTATATTATGAATATAAGAAAATATATAACAAAATACAAGAGGGCACAAATTTTATTTTCATTTTTTTTTTGGTTTGTGAAAGATTTTGTTACTTTAGGCATACAACTTATACAAATACATACAATAATGGTATATAATATTTTGTTCTTTTTTGTTGCTTTTTTTTTTTTTTTTTTTATACAAATAATAGATACGCATTATAAATGATTTAAATTAATTACAAATTCTGGAATGATTGAAGATTATATACTTCAGTGCCAATATGAGATTGACTACTGTCCAAAATCCATGAAGTATCTTTGTGAACAAATGTGTGCATTTCACGAGCACCAGAGGGTAAATGAAAGCTAAAGCTTAGCTACATAACTCACATGCCTTGAAAGGAAGATAATTAGATGGTTTTTACCCTCCGTGGCCGCCTCGTTGTGTTTCGGTTTTCTTGCACTAGGGCTGCAAGTAATAAATTCAGACGATTAGCGCCAGAGAAAAAACGGTTATAATGTACACATAGATATACACAGGTACATTATTATGAAACACAGATAACCTATAAACTCAGTGGAGTCCCTTAAATGCGCCGTGGCCTAATGATGACACGTGTGCGGCCTTTTCCGCTGCTGAAGTACCAGAGCCTGAAAAAACAAGGCCTGGGTGTAGCTGGACTGGGATGGGCAAATTTGAGATAAAGAGTCATGACACAATAACAAAGTTTAAACAGGGGTCATGTGATGGCACCGGTCTAGTTGCTTTCATTGATTTAAGCCTTTATATCAGGGTTCAATTTGATAGCTGTGAATTTTCCATCAGCAATGAAACAAACCAGTGCTCCAGGTAATGGGTCAAAAGGTGAAAGAATATCATGCGAATTGGAGTGTTTCGGTTCTCATGACGCCACAGCTGACTGAAGTAGACAAGAGACATTGACCAAAGATCAGCCTCAAATAGAGAGAGAGAGAGAGAGAAAAGAAAAATAAATATTTATATATACAGTATACCACTTCTGTATTTGCTCTTAGCAGATGTGGTAGTACAGCACAGCTGCTTGTGGCAAGCGCTACTTGGCCAAGCATCAGAGCATGTGTATGTGTGTGTGTGTGATCACGCGTGAAATTATAACACCGGGATGTAAACACCACCGAGATGAGAATAACAATGCACTCCCAACAGAACAACTCACTGTATGACTGAGGGGAAACTAAACACTGTCATAGATGCTAAACAACTTTGACCACATTTTAGACGTGCATGTCGTAAAGGCAATGTCGTGACAGGGGAAGTGAGATGGCTTTTTTTTTTTTTTACAGACCGAAGATGTTCTGCGTTTATGGAGACCATGATCATCAGGTTCACACAAACTTTCATGCAGCTTAGGCTGCTGAGCAAAATAATAAAATACGGTTAATATTTTTTAAAAAAAAAAATAAAAAAACTTTTTTAGGCTGATGGAATTTATAATGAAAAAAATGTATTAAAGATAAAGATGGAAAAACCAAATACTACATGTGACTCTGTGACTCACATGCTTTGTTTTATTCTAAATGGAGTATAGGCTAAATTATCATCCTCCAATTTAAAACACCTACAGAATATTCTGTAGATGGTAAATATAAATATATTCACTTATTTACCAAATGATATTCTCCAGTCATTTAGTAATTCTGTCAGACACCTGAAAGTGTCCTCTTCACTTCCAGGTCTTGTCTAACCTCTGTCTCATTTTATTTTAGCTTGAAACCCAATCTCTGTCCAAGGAAGCGTAGCTGTGGTGCACACTCGTTAAGCGTTTGGCATTTGAAGAACAAAAGCCCCCCACATCCTGAATGTAGCGATGGATCAGCCTATAACAAGCCCTGTCGCTAATGGGCTCTAATGAATTCAAAGATATGCAAACCCACGTGGGTCTCTCATTCAGATAAGGTGAAACAGAATGAATCATGTTCCCGAAATACACGACCATTAACCTTTCTTCACTTGTCAGGAATGAAATGACCGACACTTCTCGCTTTCTCTCAGGTCAAAAGCACAAAAAGGATGAATTCAAAGATATGCAAACCCACGTGGGTCTCTCATTCAGATAAGGTGAAACAGAATGAATCATGTTCCCGAAATACACGACCATTAACCTTTCTTCACTTGTCAGGAATGAAATGACTGACACTTCTCGCTTTCTCTCAGGTCAAAAGCACAAAAAGGCAACATGCGCTTCAGCTGCCTGCAGGGACTTCCTTTTGAAAAAGCTTGTACCAAAACTATTTACTTTTGTTTTTCACCTGAGGACCAAAATATCAGTTATTTATACTGAGTATAAAATACTACTATTTATACTGAAAAAGCTCAATTGCCCATATTCATAACCTATTACATATAGGGGTGATCACAATTCTACTCCAGTGAATATTCTCAGTGTGGGTTTATTATATGCCATTTTCTTTATAGAAACATCCTAAAGCCTTGGCTACCAAATCACTCATAGATTAAAAATAATAAAAAATACAGTTTACTGAACATGTTGACCTCAATTGAGGGAAAAGGTTTTCACAATAAAATCTGCCATTTAAAGGGGTCATATGATGCTTTTTTAAAGATCATTATTTTGTGTATTTGGTGTAACAGAATATGTTGACATGCTTTAATGTTCAAAAAACATATTATTTTTCAAATACTGTACATTATTGTAGGTCCCTCTATGCCCCGCCTCTCTCAAACGCTTCGTTCCCCTTCGGGAACTCGAGCTGCGTCGGAAACGCTAAGGGAACGCCTTCAGCGATACCAAGCTCCGAATCATATGTGTAATCAGTCGAACGAAGGGCGAGACGTCCGCGAGGCAGTTGCTTCATGACCAGATAATTTCTTTACAAGCACGGGGTGCACCGGCGCTTTCTTTCGTCAGTTCATGGGGCGAAGCTCTCTGTGTGGTCGGGCACGATTATGTCTGTGAGATCTATTTATTGTTGTCTGTCCCAAATCTATAGCGCCACTAAGTCTAAAGCTCATATTCAAGGACAAGACATGTTCAAGGCGAAGCAGCCAACCTTTTTAGGTTGTGTGTTCCCCCTCTTCCCCATCCCTGCCCAAGATAAAGTTATTCACAGTTGGACCCACACAGCCGTGCGTTGTTGGATTGCTAGCCGAAGCATAGGTTGTGTTACTGCTTCTTCGCTCTCGACAGGGCTCGTCTTTAGGAGGGACGTTTCAACTAGCGTCGCTCGCGGTGCCGACCCCCTTTCGCTCGAGGCGGAGAGCGGCGCTGTGCTCTTGGGTTTCGTCGTATGGAGTCCGCCAGATCCGGGCGCCCGCGTCTCAGGGGTTCGGAAAGCCCGCCTGCGGTACTTCCCCCCCGGGGAGAGGGCGCGACACTCCACCTGTCTTTCTCCAAAGAGATTGATACGGAGGGCATCAAAGAGCTCTCCAGTTGCACAAACATCAGTTAGGCACAACAACACTATTATGCTTATAACTTATAATGAGGCAGGCATTAATAGAGAGGGCGGATTTGCTGCGCGCAGGTCGGGCGGATTGTGCTTTTTTCCCCCCCGCTATTAAACTCTTGGGGGCCGCTCTCGCCGGGCACGCTCCGAGGAGTGTGTCTGTGCCTGTGATCTTGCGATTGTGGTCCCGCTACTGCTGAGGCACGGCGGTGAGTGAGATCGCGGGAATTGCACATGATCTGGCATACGGGTTGGAGACGGCTCTTCCTATCTTCACCCGTGTTTGCTAGATTTAGAGCTCGTTTGTTTGTCAAGGAGATTGATGTTGATCATGTGACTGAATGGCTCGCGCGCAGCACATATATTATATCATTTCGGTTTTTGATGTGAATCTTAATACACTAGACCGTATTTACTCGTCTGTTGTTTGATTGCATTTAATTCTGAGGAATAAAATGAAGTATTTGTCTGACTATGAGAAGTTAGATATACAGGGGCTCTGGGATATAAATTTCTTGAGTGAGAGCACACGTTAACCTCTCTTTCTTTGAGGAGGTTGAGGCGGTTTGCAGGGGTTGCTGGGCGGAGCAGTCCCAACCCACCATGTTCCAGCACCTCATTCTGGGGGCCTCACTTCTCGTACTCCGCAGAGTCTAGAATCAGAGTGGAGCTCCCAGGCAGAAGGCGGGTCTGCGGACCGTCATTTTCGCTGGATAGTCTTCATCGTAAATGTCCTGACGCCTAAGGTCTAGGACTTTTTGAGGGCCAACTCCCTCTGGGGAAGAGCGATGTACACCACATTACACGGTGCCCGTCTCTCCTCAGTGCCCTCAGGAGGTCAGTCTGCCAACCCTGCCGGTGTTCCAAGGCACAGCGGTCTCCGGCGAGCGTCTTCTCTCAGTTAGCCCAGCCGACATGCCATACTAAGAGCTCTCTATACTCAGCGAGGTATCAGATGGGTCCTGGCCCGAGCAGGCGGTGTCTAGTCTCCAAAGCTAGCAGACAGACGTGGTGCTAGGGCCGTCGTTTTTCCGATAGAGACTTCAAGTGCGAGGAGAGTCCTGATGCTGTGGCTTAGGACCTCGGAGGGCAGGCCCCTCTGTGGAAGAGTGGTGTACACCTCATTATATGGTGGCCGTCTCTCCTCAGTGCTCTCAGGAGGTCGGTCTGCCAACCCTGTCTGTGTTCCAGGGCGCAGCGGTCTCCGGCAAGCTTTTCTCAGTTACCGCCCGGAAACGTAGCCGTACTAAGAGGCTCGCTACCTCTACGGAGGTATCTAGAGCAGCTAGTATGGCCGTCCCCTGCCGGTTCGCCGCTTCAGGGCACCGTGCTAGCCGCTCTAAGTGCACCAGAGGTCTGTCTCGTGAGACTGGTTCCCTTAGTACATAATCTGGCGGTGTGGGAGCCCCTGCCATGTGTGCTTCATTGGGTCCTGCCCCGAGCAGGCTGTGGTTTAGTCTTCCTAGCAGACGACGTGGGTCTGAGGGCCGTCATTTTCAATAGGAGACTTCAGCTATGAGAGTCCTGATGCTGTGGCTCAGGACCTCGGAGGGCAAGCCCCTCTGGGGAAGAGAGGTTCACACCGCATTACACGGTGCCCGTCTCTCCTCAGTTCCCTCAGGAGGTCGGTCTGCCAACCCTGCCGTGTCCAGGGGGCGCAGCGGTCTCCGGCGTGCTCTTCTTCTCTCAGTTTCTGCGCCCGGCAACGTAGCGGCACTGGGAGGCTCGCGGCCTCTGCGGAGGTCCCAAGAGCAGCTAGTTCAGCGTCCCCTGTCGGTGTGCAGACGCTTCATGGCACCGAACTAGCCGTTCTGGGCACATCAGAGATCAGTCTCGAGAGACTGATTTCCTTAGTAGACTTTTTTGGCAGCGTGGAAACTACTGCCAAACGTGTCTCAATGGGTCCTGGTTACGCAGAAAGAGGCTACGGAATCCAGTTCGGTTCTTGTCCGCCTCGTTTCATTGGGGTCATCCCCACACTAGTGGGCCCGCGAGCAGGCTCTGGTAATGGAACAAGATGTAGATACTCTCTTGAGGAAGGGGGCTATAGAACGTGTTCCTCCTCTCGAGAGAGCTTCCGGGTTCTACAGCCGTTAATTCATTGTTCCGAAGAAGGATGGGGGGGGTTGCGTCCCATTTTAGATCTGCACCTATTGAACCGCTCAGTCATACGACTGAAGTTCAGAATGCTCACACTCAAACAAGTCGTGTCTCAGATCAGGTCCGAGGACTGGTTTGTCACGATCGATCTGAAGGACGCATATTTCCATATCTCCATCCTTCCTCATCACAGGAAGTTCCTGAGGTTAGTTTTTGGGGGCAAAAGCCTACCAATACCAGTTCTTCCTTTGGCCTTGCACTCTCAACCCACACTTTCACGACTCAACCACATTGACGATTGGTTGATATTAGCTCAGTCAGAGCGAAGGGGGTTCGGCATCGATATGTCGTTCTCGCTCACATGAAAGAGCTGGGGTTTAGACTTAACGCCAAGAAAGTGTGCTTTTTCCAGTACAGAGAGCTACTTATCTGGGCGTGGTGTGTGATTCAACCACGATGCAGGCACGTATGTCCCCAGCTCAGATCGAGTCGGTCCTCACCGCAGTCGCAAGAGTCAGAGAAAGCCGGTCACTCACTGTCAAGCAGTTCCCGACTGCTTGGGCTGATGACAGCTCGTCAATCGTGATAACTCTGGGGCCGGCACTGTACATGAGACCGCCTAGCAGTGGTGTGGCACAAGAACAAGAGGTTCGTGCTCTCCCCAGGTAAAGCCTCTTCGCATGCTTAAGGTCACAGGAGGTGCCCGACGTGCCTTAAGAGCAGGTGGAGGAAAGCCTGGGGTCTAGGCGCAGGGCCGCAGTGCGGGGAGCTCCTTGGGGCCCGCGGATGCTAGCGACGGATGCATCGCGCTCATCCCTCACTGGAGTGCGGTGCATGAGTTGTCCCACCCCTGCCCGCGGTCTTTGGAGGTGTCCCATCTGACATGGCCTTCCAAATTGTGGGAATGCTGGCCTCTGTTCGAGTTCTCCCCCCCAGACCTAAGAGGGTCACGTCATATGTTTGATACTAACGCAACTGTGGCTCCTTCAAGTACCTCAACCTACCAGGGAGTTCTGCGTTCGGCCGCCCCTTGTAACAGCTGGCGCAACCAATACTTGTGTGTGGTCGTGTGGTGGGCCAGGGCAAACTCCCCTCTCGTTGAGAGGCAGTTTACATTCGTCTGGTGCATCTCAAGAAGGAGCAGATAATACTGTCGAGGCAGGTCTTAGGCCCGGGGAATGGAGGCTTCACTCCAGTTGGTTAAGCAGATATGGAGAGTTTTTGGCCATGCTCAGGTGGACCTGTTTGTGACTCAAATGACATTGCACTGTCCCCTGTGGTTCTCTCTGACTCATCCAGCTCCACTGGGGCTGGATGCCATGGTACAGACGTGGCCGAGGCTTCGTCTGTACGCCTTTCCTCCAATTTTTATGCTCCCGGGAGTTCTGGAGAGAGTTCTGTTGTGAGTATCCCCGTTCCGGCCGGTGCCGAGTTGGGTCTCGGGCCTGATTTCTTTCCTCGATGGCGCGCTATGGGTGATTCCTGTCAGGAGAGATCTCCTCTCACAGGCGGAGGGCACGCCCCCGCCAGGAGCTGTGGGTGTGGCCTCTGAGGAGGCACAACTCATAGCTTCTGGTCTCTCAACCAAGGTTGTTGAGACTATCCTCAATCCAGAGCTCCCTCTATGAGGAAATCTGTATTTCTGCGGAGACCGCCAGCCAGACCCGGCTAACTGCCCGTTTGGTACAGTTCTTGAGTTCCTGCAGGCCTGTTTATCCGCATGGTTGACCCACTCCACCCTAGAGGGCTTTGTGGCGGCCATTGCGGCCTACCACGCCCTCTCTCGGTGGCCATTCAGTGGGAAGACACCCTCTTCTTACACATTTCCTCTGCGGTATGCTGAGGCCGAGGCCTCTGGCCAGAGAAGCTTAGGCTAAGTGGTGGATCAGGATGCTATTCTATAGCCTCGAGTCCTCTGATCTCCCCTCTCCTGTGGGGGTCAAGATTCACTCCTCCAGAAGTTGACCTTCGGGATGGCGGGCCCCGCCTACTTTAGCCACTCTGGGCTCTTTTGTTCTCTTGCCATAGCCGTGCCTTTTCACACCAGGCAGGGATTTGCAAGTCTTGCGGTGTGGACATCTCGTTCCCCTAGCGTTTCCGATGCAGCTCGAGTTCCCGAAGGGAACGTCCCAGGTTACGTATGTAATCATGGTTCCCCGAGGGAACGAGACGCTGCGTCGTAAGGCCATACTTCCGGCATCCCTACTAGTGCTTGCTTCACTCCTAAGAAGCTAGCTCCGGTGGCACCTCACGTGCTTTTAAAGCTTCCTGGTCATGACGTCACCCGCCCGTGATGTCTCGCCCTTCCATTGGACTGATTACACATTTGATTCAGAGCTTGGTATCGCTGAAGTCGTTCCCCTAGCTTTCCGCGCGCTCTCTTTCCCTCGGGGGAAGTCCCATGGTTACATACGTACCTGGTGACGTTTTCCCTAGGCAAGTCGCCTCCTTCCCAAGTCAGGCATCTGCTCTGATTGGGCCATGCTGACGCCAGTGCATTGTTATTTGGAAATGTAACGCTCCTTACCATAATCGCGAGCTTTATTTTTCAAAATAAATGTAAAGACAGTAATAATGTCATTAGTTTTACCATCAATTCAAGCCCGAAAGGGGAACAGACACAGTAATGATGCAGTACACCAGCCGCGGTTAAGACAGCTGACTCGCACTTTGATGTACACTGTCCTCTCACCACCAACACACACACACACACACACGAGGCGAAAAACTTGTTACTGAAACCACACCTTCTTTCTTCGAGTGAACATTTGGGCGGCATTATGCAAATATTCCCACATACCTCTTAAAAAATAAAGTGTGCTTCCAAAGGTTCTTCAACAAGCATGCCATAGAAGACCCATTTTTTGGTCCACAAAGAACCATTCAGTCAAACGTTCTTTAAAGAACCATCTCTTTCTTACCTATTTATAATCTGAAGAACCTTCTTTTGCCATAAAGAACCTTTTGTGAAACAGAAAGGGTCTTCAGATGTCAAAGGTACTTTATGGAACCATTTAGAAAAAAAGTTTCTTCTGTGGCATCGTGAAGAACCTTTATTTTTAAGAGGTGTAGTGAGGTAGATATGTGGGGCGTGTTAGAACGAGCCGTTTTTTGGTAGGCGTGGTTGACTCTTATTTTTTATAAAGAATATCTCTTTGGTTTGAGACTTTAGTCTTTGCAACTCAGGGATGCTTTCTATTCCAACATCGTGTACAAACTGCCAAAGAGAAAGAAAAACTTGAAATGTGGGGCATCACACTGACCCTTTAAAATAATATTCGGGGCTTGGTACAATTTAAGCTAATTGAAAGGGCACTTGATTACTCAACAAAAATACATTGAACTTATGCCTACTGCTTATTAACAGGGTAAAAGTTACAGAATATCCAACTTTTTTGACTTTGTTTGCCATGACTGGACAATGAAATGTCAAAATTTATAATTTAAAGAGGGCTTTACAGTGCATTTTCAAATAAACACACATTTAAACAAAAATTAATCAAGTAATTTTAATAAAGTATAAGCTTCACATTTCTGCTGTTAAATTCTCCAAACATTCACCCCATTCACTTCCATTTTAAGTGCCTCACTATAGCCTTTGTTTTTTTGTATGCCTTTTTTTTAAAGAAATTTTTTTGGGGAGGTCATCATTATGCCACAAATGCTGTTGATTGAGCTTGTACTGAACCCGCGACAGACTATTATGAGCTTTTCAGCTAAATTTAAGCAGTAAAATAATTATTAAAGAATAAAAAATGTAACAAAAAATTATAAACAATTTTTTGGTGAAAAAATATTGTAATTAATATAACATTTAAATTGTCAATAGAAGTGACCCGCCAACCGCATGTGAAAAATTCCATTCTCCTAAGAACCTTTAATTATGTGACAACTAGCCCTCATCAGTTTGTGACATAATATTGTGAAATATAGGACTCTAAGGCCATTATCTTTATTATGTATTTATATTATCTTTCTACCACCAGACCACTGACAGAAAAAGAGCCAATTTATCACAATTTGTAACCTCTCACACACATCTGACCACCTGATGTATGTTTCTAGCTGGACATCTTCCTGGCCATATCTCATAATTGTCATATCATGAGAAAATAATTGCTGATTTGTTGCCTCAGGGATTTTTTTCAGGCTTACAGCCATATGGACAATGAGAAGGGGAAAAAACATGTCCCTGCACAGATCTGTGGCAGAGGGAGGTAAACTGTAGTGAGGAATCCCTGAAGAGAGATTATGGAAGTACATGTTTTGATGACACGGCAGAGACAGATAACAGGTAGCGAGATGGTGAAGGCTTGATCGTCTGAACTGTCATCCCTCCAACGACATCCTCAGACAGCATGTCATCACTCGTAATCTAACCCTGTCATCTCCACAATGAGCATTCTCCATCTTTAAGATGCAGGTGATGCTCACCTGTGGCGCAAACATGCCTGAGGCATGTCATAACCATCTGCCACTAAGAAAATGATGGGAAAATCTGAGTGGACCATTAAAGCTGGTGGGCATTTTCTGATCTGATTACACAGAGATCTATTTTTCGGTTAAAAGATCTCTGCAGTCACACCTGGTCTTTAACCTGTGATTGTTGCACTCACTTGTCCTCTATTTCAAACCTCCTGTTGAGCTCAGAATGAGACACATTGATTGGATAAAACGTGCAATACCCAATTGCCTAGAAGCAACATTTTGTATGAGCTCATACAATCAAAAACCTCTATTTTTAAACACAATCTATTATTTTAAGCCATTTATGATCACCATTGATTGTACATGTACACCACTTAAACATATATATTTTTTATACATATCCCCAGAATATTTCTTTATGAGAAGCAGAGGATTCTCGGAAACTAAGTGTGTTAATATCATAATAAGACTGTTAAATTCAATGTTTCCATCCCCTAGTAGATCATGGATAGTGGTTAACTACATTCATAATTACACCATTCTGGTTCCTTTCCCTTTGACAACCATTTAAAAGCAGCTTTGTATTCTGGTAAAATAATTTTTTTTTGCAAGTGACATAAATCATAAATATAAAAGATATTATATTTATGTAAGTATGGTGACTTTTCAAATGGACTTCTACATTTGTACATTTCCACCACTTTTTAGCAATACAGAAGCCTTTTTTGTTCAACATTCAAAGAATGTATGCAATTGACATAAAAATAACATAAAAATGCTGATGTACTCAAATGACGCCATTTGCCTTTTCTTGACCTTTCCTCCATGACTCTCCATGGTGAGTAATCAATTAGCAGCAGGGGCGCCACTAAGGGGGGGAAAGTTAGGACGATTCTAAGGGCCCACGCACTTTTGGGGCCCCCAAATATCTGTTTTATTAGTAGTAACAGTAGTAGTAGTAATGTAATAGAAATTATAAATGTATCTACCAAAGAATTACAAATAAAACAAAATTGCGGCTTATTTCTGCATTTCCTGCAAAATTATCTCCCCCCATTCACAGCATGGTTTCGTCCCGTCCTACGTAACCTAGAGTCACTAGCTGTGTCTCATTTAGAAGGCTGCACCCTCCGGAGGTCGAATCCTTTGGAGGTCGCATCCTCTGTAGGATGCATATACGAAGTGTCCTCAACCTAGAATTAAATGAGACGACCTTCGTAGGACGGGTGGAAAAGGAAACCGGAAGTATCACGTTGCTATGCCAACACATTTAGAGCATCCTTGCACTCTCACACTACTTAAATGAAGGAAAATTATTTCTAAATTTGGAAAGTAATTTGAAAAAAAAATGCTTTTACTTGTTTTGTTTTGTTCAGTGTTTGAGGAGCTGCAGCGTACGTACAGCAGGCATCTAGTAGAGAAAAAAAGGAGGAGGATATTAAAAAAAAGTTTATCCTTTTTAACCGAGGCGAATTAAGGTAAGTTGTAAAAACCACATCTGCGCTTGTGTGTACGTTACATCTGCCGGCGCCGGCCTTTTTCAAATTAACAACGGTTGTTCACGGCGACGCAAAGAATTGTGGGTTATCTGTAGCAGCGAAGGATACACCTCATGCATCCTCCGAAATCCTCTGAAAGAAGGTCACATTCGAAGGTCGCATTCAGAGTGTCCTACTTGCTTTTCCGAAATGAGACCGCCTCCGATGACGTAGTCGAGCCTCGAATGCGACCTCGCGGAGGACGCAGCCTTCTAAGAGACACGCTACTGCGTGATCTCCGATGGTAAACTGTCAAATTAGAGATGTCTTCGAGTTCGAGTTCGGCAAACCGAGCCGGACGACTTGGTCAGTCACACTTTTAAACACATTTAAGTTTTGCTATCCACCTTTTTCTTGCTGTAAAAATGTGCGCAGCCATTTCTAAATTCTATGGGTCTAGCTTCCGGTCTCATCTGAGTCCAGCTTTTTTTAGCTGTACAAAACAGTTCATTTTGCTGCTTGATATTGAAAGTTGGTGTGTCTCATATTATTTTAATGTATTATTTTAATTATGAACACACTGGTTTGTAGTTTTACCGTTTACTGCACGTTGTTGTTCTCCTCGTTATTTACCTATAGCGGCCAATGAACCGGAAGTCTCACCCCCATAGGCTTATTTCCGCGTTGAATAAAAAGGTGGATAGAAAATCTACAAATTCACACTCTGATTACATAGAGCAGCAGTAAGCCGTGAGGTTGTCATGGCAACCAGATACACCGCACGCGAATTAGGCTGCGTTTCTATTTTGACACACTAAACTTAGCAATGAACACGATGGAAATAATACAAAATAAACATGTCTGTCAGAACGATCTCAAAGGAGGCTTTTATTAGCAAATCAAGGAGTGAATTACTCATCCACTGTTTAAAAAATATATACTTTAGCTGGGTTTCCGCAGGCAGGGTCACAGTTATCTGCAGTGTGTGAAGCTAAAGGTTTTTGGGTTAAGGTTCATAATGTAGAACATTTTTAACATTGTATGTATGCTGTATGTGCATAGATAGCTAGCAAACAAGGAATACAACTGTTAAGCTAATAGTCACAATTAGCTGAGTAAGATCATGATTGAGAAATGTTGGATACTGCTGGAAATGCTGGTGTTATGGGGTATCCTATTTGTTATTTTAGGATTTTTTTTGTTTGCCTGAGTGAAGCATTTCTATTAATATAACTAATTAAGTTGTCAAATTCATTCCATATCAGCAGAATAGTGTGATACAGAAAGTCTATGTCCATAAAACATGTTCTGAATGATTTATGTTACGGATACCTATAGGTCAAAAGCAACAGCAAAAGTAATAGGTCAATATTATTAAATTGCAGACAAAGATTTTGAATAGCTATGTTGGCTTGTACACTATATTGCCAAAAGTATTGGGACACCCCCTTCTAATGAACAGGTTTGACTACTTTAGTAATTTCCATGAGCACAAATCTGAATGTTTAAGCATATGATGATATTCTAGTGAATTGTGTGCTTCTAATTTTATACCAGTAGTTTGAACAGGACCCTTTTCTATTCTAACACGACAATGCCTCTGTGTATAAGACAAGGTAATAAAAAAAAAGATTGATTCAGTCAGTGCGTAAGAACTTGACAGGTCTGCATAAAGCCAAGTCCTAATCCCAGCTGAACACCTCTGGTGTGACTTTAAATGCAGACCTTGAGCCAAAAACTCATCACCAAACACCAATGACTTGTACATATGCGTACAATCATTTTAGACACTTCCAAAATTGTAAATAACATTTTTAAATACATGAATTATGTTTCCATCTTTTTTGCCACAGTTTTGGAAGTGCCTTTTTCTGTTCTAAAGAAGGGGGTGTCCCAATACTTTTGTCCATATAGTGTGTGTACAAGTCATTGGTGTTTGGTTGGTGTTCAGCTGGGATTAGGACTTGGCTTTCTGCAGATCAGTCAAGTTCTTCCACATTGACTGAATCAATCATTTCTTTTTGAACTTTGTCTTATACACAGATTTTTTAATTTTTAGAATAGAAAAGGGTCCTGTCCAAACTATTGGTATAAAATTAGAAGCACACAATTCCCTAGAATATCCATATTTGCTTAAACATTAAGATTTGTACTCGTGGAAATTACTAAAGTGGTCAAACCTGTTCATTAGAAGGGGGGGGGGGGGGGGGGGGGGGGGGGGGGGGGGGGGGTGGGGGGGGGGGGGGGGGGGGGGCGGGGGGGGGGGGGGGGGGAGGGGGTGGGGGGGGGGGGGGCGGGGGGGGGGACAATATAGTGGTATGTTTGGTGAGGTAGGGGGCCAAACCTCATATTCTTTCATAGGGCCCAAGATTGCTTGCGGCGCCCCTGTCCTGAAGTACTAGTTTGATGCTCTGTAGCAGGGGTTTTGGAGGGACGGTGTGCTGCAGAGTTTAGCTCCACTTTCCTCACCCACCGCTGCAGTTTCAGTAACGTAGTAAACCTGTGATACTGTTCCTGTGTGTTTGTTTAGGGTTGGAGCTAAACTCTGCAGGAGTTCTCCAGGACCGAGTTTGGTGACCCCTGCTCTATAGGGCGAAGATGGGAAATTATCTCATTCACATACTCAACAGCAGCTCCTCTAGAAACGATCTATGAGCAACAGTAATAACTCTCTTTTTTAGCATCATCCAAAACCCAGAGGAAATCATCACAGTGAAGTTCAAAACAACATTTTTATATCTTTTTATTCCTTTGTAGCGGATCAGCTCATGGGGAAATATTAATAATTAATCATAATTAGTTATAATTAATTCTGAATATTTTAGATCCGCTGTAGATATTTAGCTGACCTCTCATGGTCAACTGTCTTGTCAATTCTAAGAACGTTAATTTCCTGGTTAAGGGAATTAACTTTCTTTCTGTACAATTCTACAAAAGCTTGTAGCATAAGTCTGCATGATTAAGTGACTCCAGTTATGAGCAAACATTGAACAATGTCAAGTGTGATACAAGTAAGATTTTATTAAGTACGTAAACACTTAAACTAGTCTAACGTACTATATAAACACATAAACTGGTCTAATATCCTACATACACACATAAGCTGGTCTAACATACACATACACACACATACAGTTGGTATAGGAAAGGGTTAAAGTTTAACTCAGTATAGAAAGAGGCATAAAGAATGAATTTTTATGGAATCATTTGCATATTCAGTAGATCTACACCTTTAGGGATACGTCAGATTCTTAGTTCAAACACGCCTTTGTAAAAAGGTGTAACTGATACTTATTGTATCAATTAATAAGACTAAGTTTGGTTACTTGCAAGTCTCGTCTGTCTGAAAGTGATTCCTGATGTAATCTTAAGGCCCAAGATCTTGCTGACGTTGGTTGATGAGAAAGAAACAGTTTGCGTCAGAGTAACTTGAAGAATGGAAAGGACTAGGCCGAAGAAAGGCCTGGCACATATGCTTTGGTATCCTGAAGCGTTTTTTCACATTTTCTTAGCTTATGACCGAACCACCGACTGGCGGGTCACATGGTGTGGTGCCTTTAAGGTTGGAGAAGATCCCCGCCTCTCAAGATGGCTTATCCAATGAGAAAGGCCGTAATCCCAAGTGGGAGTTTTGAGATACTGAGGAGTTTTATGACTCTTTGTGTGGAAACATGGTACTTTAGTATCTGGGACTTTGATTGAAAATACTAAAGGTTCTCAGGTCACTAATATATTGCCTATGTACCAACATATAATATACATTCTTGTTTAGATCATCAGATGGCGAATTCATAGATACTAAACACGGTATATGTAAGGTTATATGAATGAGTGGTTTATCGTAAGCATGGATAAAAATAGTCTATAATACAACAGATTAATACAAAACAGCAATAATATACACAATGGCCTGAAGAACATGTGTGTTCATTCAAAGAAAGGTTTTCCTATGAATTAATTAGTAGAAAAGTCCATTTCTACTGTGCATTTGTGCCTCTTGCTTCTGGAGAATGCAGCTGAGAGTCTGCTCGCATTCCACAAGGTTGTAAATGTATCGGGTTACCATGAAAACAGGGTCCTGTTCGGCGTCCTGGGGTGTTAAAGTATTTGTGAAATCTAAATAACAAAATATATATTGTGTGTTTGAGTGGTCCAGACGCTACACTGTGAAGATAAAAACATGGGAGAATGCCAACCCTCACTGTTTTCAGCAAGTAAACTCAATATGGGACACCCAAACAGTTTTCTTATTACATCCTGGCATTTTATTCCTCTTATTTGATAGCTGATATTATAAAACTGTCAATGAGAAGAAGTGCTTGGGAGAAAGCGCTTGTAAATCTTAAAGTCACTATAAAACATAAATAGTAACACCTTCCGTTCTGTATTATGACGTACATCCAAGCATAACAGATTATCAAAAAAAATGTAAAGCGGGGACTTGCTTCTATGCATTGGTTGTTGATGGATTTTGAGATGTGGGCATTGCACTCAAAGGTGGAGGCAGATGAACCAGAAGGTCCAGTTACAATATTCTGATTGCAATATTCAATATTCTGAAACATTACAAGGTCATTTTTTTAAAATATGAAATGCATACAGATTACCTGTTCACAAATAAGATCTATAAAATACATTTAGAAAATAGGGTGAACTTTCATTTCATGCCAACTTTAACCTGTACAGTATTTCCTAAGCCTTTTGACATCTAGCAAAGTCCTACCAATTAGGCTACCCAGAATACCTTAGCAATACCCTAGATAGCAACCACTGAAAAGACCTTGGCAATGCCGAGAACCTCTCACATTTTCTTCAGAAAATCTTAAGACAAATCTCTAAAACACTAATATTACTTAATAAATGCAAGAATTGATATGGCTGTCTCGCTGTCAATTCATTAAATTGTTCTTTCCCTAAACCCCACAGAAACGTAAATATACCAAGCTTTCACTTACCGGAAATGTTGTCACGTTTTCTTCACTCTCGAGTCAAAAGAAATGCAAAATTAAGGCATAGGCTGTTCTCTTCTCTCAAACATGCATACTATATACTTGGGCACATTAAATGTGATATTATAATACTATTTCATGATGGTAAGGTGTTTTTTGACAGATTTGACAACGAAGTTGCATGACAAACATAATATACTAGAATGATAACCGTTCTGACACAGTATACAGCAACCCTGTTGATAAATACACTGACGTTAAGCGACCATGTAATCGCGGCTCATGTAATGAGTCACGTGTCCCGTTTGGTCCTGATTGTCACGAATCTGGTCCATTAACTTCTGTCTGCTCGCCACCAGAGGTCACCCTTCCACTACTATGGACTCTTGCACCACACCACTGTTGCACTTAACCCGGACTACAGTTCCCATCATCCATTGCACTGATTACACACACACACAGTTGATTGCATGCAGCTGTCATCAATCACACACCTTCCCTATATAACACTTACTCTTATCCCCGTCAAGCTGCCGAGTATTGTATAGCGTATATCTCTCACCTAGCGATAGCTACCCTATGGAGCATGTTCGTTTTCATAGCCTTACCTTAGTCTTGCCTTGTCTGTGTTCTCGTATCCTGATCTTTGCCTGTGTACCTCGGATTCCCCCTCTCATCTTGCCCTATTCAGATAGTGATTGCCCCTGCCTGGACCTTTGCATTGTACTTGGATTTACCCCTCTAGTCTCGCCCTGTTAATTCTGTTTGCCGATCATATACCCACGCTAGCCCTAGCGACATTCTTGTGTCTTGCCCTCTATATACCTGTTTGCCATTGTTCGACCCTGCCTGTGTTTTTGACCTCCTCTGTTTTTAATAAAGCATTGCATTTGGATCCGCACGTCTCATGTCTCGTCAGCCCCGTAACACCGATGTTTCGTGGATCAAGACCCTTGTTAGTGCCCGAATTCCCTTTTACGAAACTTATTCACAACATATAGGGAAAGGAATCACACACAACACAATCTTTAACTATGAAAAATACAAGCTAATAGGCTACTAATTGTCTGGTACTAGTAAAATTTTATTTGGTAGACAGCAGCAGTCATATTAAATATGAATTGCATTAAAAAATATTTAAAGATAATGAGATGAGGTGAATATCTGAATTCATTTGCAACTGCATTTATTCAGAGATTAATAGAAAGTGGTGTTTCATGTGTGACTTGTCAAAAAGTAATTTCCCTGTTTCCTCAGCTGATTTACCAGAAGAAAAATCCATTCAAGGAACATTAAGCATTTTTGGGGAAAATGTAATACCTGTTCTGTAACATTACACGACATTTCCTGTGTCACAAAAATGGGTGTCTAGAGTTGGAGTGGTATACATTTGTATCTGTGATTGAAGTTTGGAGTTGCTGTTCTCAAGCATTTCTGTGTGTGTGTGCATGTGTTTGTGTGTATGTGCATAACCATTAAAGGCGGAAATGAAATGACAAATTCACAATCTGATTCCTTCTCCTCTCATATAACTTTTCACTATGCAAAACTGCTCTCTTAGCATCAAAGACTTCAGTCCTGGCTTCAAAGGGGTCATATGATGCGATTTCAAGTTTTCCTTTCTCTTTGGAGTGTTACAAGCTGTTCGTGAATAGATAAGATCCCTAAAAGACTAAAGTCTCAAACCCAAAGAGATATTCTTTATAAAAGTTAAGACTCGTCCACGCCCTCCTAAAACGCCTCATTTAAACACGCCCCCACATGTCTACGTCACTGTGTGGGAAGATTTGCATAACACCGCCAAACCCTGATAGCATGCGGATGTGGCCCATATGTAAAACAGCAAAAATGGCCCAAATGTATCAAATCACATGTGGGCCTCTGTAGGTAAAGATGCAGTGTTGTAATCTGAATGTGACCCTAAAGTGGCCCATGTGGTAAACAGTGATTATGGCCCAAATAGTGCCAACCAAATGTGGGCCACCTTTGGCAAAAATGTGGCATTAACGACAAATGCTAATCAGGGAGTAAACCAAATGTGGTCCACATATGTTTCAGCAAATGTTTTTTTTTTTTTTTCTGGCCCAGGTACTTAAAACGTAGATGGGCCTTTTGTCAAAGATATGCACAGTCAGCATTGGTAATGTAGCTGTGCTAAAGTGGGACCACATATGTGACAAAATGGGATGGCCAGTTTATCCTAAACCATATCTGGGCCAGTTTTGGCAAAGATATGGCACGGTAAGCACTGGCTAATGTGGCTGTGATAAAGTGGCCCTTATATGATGCCGCAAATGTGGCCCGCATATAAAATGACAAATATTGCCCAAAGAATTAATAACAATTTGGGCCACTTTTGGCAAATATACAGCACAGTCAGCATTGGCTCATCAGTGTGTAAGCCAACTTTTCCCACATTTGACATGGCAAATATGCCCCATATATTATAAAACAGATGAGGACCACTTTTGGTTGTAACATTTGACAAGTGAGGCCAGTTCTTGGATCTAACACTTGACACTGATTAATTTAAATGGAAGCTTGAAATTGTAAATATGGCTTAATATAATTTGGCTACTTTTAGTAGGATGCAACAAAGTTAACTGATCCAGGGGGATCTGGATATGAGCCTTAAGAAGGCTACATACCCAGCAATTTATTTTTTTGAAACATGCTTTTAATCTTTTTTACGTGTACTGTGCAGCATAAAAACAGAAGTGCACTATAATTGTAACGGAGCCGACGAGACAAGAGACGTGCGGATCCATCTGCAAAGCTTTTATTAAGGGCGTGGTCAAAACAGGCGAGGGTCAGGCAATGGCAAACAGGTATATAGAAGACAAAACAAGAGCAGTCCAGTAAACAAGCGAGGGTCAGGCGACGGCGAACGTAATCCAACAGGGGCGAGACTAGAGGGATAAATCCAGGAAACCAGGCAAGGATCAGAAACCGAGAAAAAGGCTAAGGCTAAGGCTAAGGCAAAGGCTAAGGCTAAGGCTAAGGCTAGGGCAGGGAAACTAACGAGGGCTCTGTAGTGTAGCTATCGCTAGAAGAGTGATATGCGCTAAACAATACTCGGCGGCGGGAAGGGATCAGAGTGAGTGTTAAATAGTGAGTGAGTGATATGAAACAGCTGTGTGCAATCAGTGCTGTGTGCAATCAGTGAAACAGCTGTGTGCAATCAGTGCTGTGTGCAATCAGTGCAATGAATGATGGATATGTAGTCCGGGATGATATGCAACAGTGTGTCAATGAAAATGGAAAGGGTGACCTCTGATGGCTAGCAGACAGAAGTTCATGGACCGGATACGTAACAATAATGATTGTACTCTTACTGTCACGGTTTCTGTTAATTTGGACTTTGTTTTCGTTTTGCACTGTTTCCCTTGTTGTGTTGATTGTATTATTCTGTTCAGGTGTGCCTAGTTAATTATCCTTGTTTGGTCAACTTAAGTTCCTGTATGTTCACTTTGAGTTTTTCTGTTCTTATGTCTACATGTCTTAAATGTTGCTGTGCTACATTGTGTTTGGATTTACCCTTTTTTGTATTAAAAACTTATGATATATAACTTTTCATCTTCGTTGTGTGATTTTAAACACCCCCCCCCCCCCACCCCAAACCCCCCCCCCCCCCCCCCCCCCCCCCCCCCCCACCCCCCCCCCCCCCCCCCCCCCCCCCCCCCCCCCCCCCCCCCCCCCCCCCCCACCACCACCCACCCCCTGGCCCCCCACACCCCCCCCCACCCCCCCCCCCCCACCCCCCCCCCCCCCCCCCCTCCCCCCCAACCACCCCCCCCCCCCCCCACCCCCCCCCCCCCCCCCCCCCCCCCCCCCCCCCCCCCCCCCCCCCTCCCCCCACCACCAGCGTATCTATGACACTACCACACGCACCCTTACTGTTAGGTAGAGTCTGAGTGAGAATCATTTAAGTTCAAACTTGTGAAGAACAGTTTTAAAGTATTGGAATGTGTCTTTGAATATTTATCTGTAATATTTGAATTACTGCTTGTGCAAAACTTGGGTCAGGATGATTTGATCAAGTGGGGCACATTTCTGGAACCTATTTGAACATTTATGGAGGACTTTTTTAAATTTCTCTTTACAATGTTGAGTATTATTGATGCATAACTCACTTAGGGCTTAGTGGGGCCCAGATAATGTATATTTAAAAACACAGCGTATCTATGACACTCACAGACTTACTGTGTAGGTAGAGTCCGAGTGAGAAACATTTAAGTTCAAACTTGTGAAGAACAGTTTTTAATGTATTGGAATGTGTCTTTGAATATTTATCTGTGACATTTGAATTACTGCTTGTGCAAAACTTGGGTCAGGATGATTTGATCAAGTGGGGCACATTTCTGGAACCTATTTGAACATTTATGGAGGACTTTTTTAAATTTCTCTTTACAATGTTGAGTATTGTTGATGCATAACTCACTTAAGGCTTAGTGGGGCCCAGATAATGTATATTTATGGTTTATTTTGTTCATTATTAGCTAAAATGTGGCTGTAAAGTGGCCTGCTTGTGGGCCACTGCCAAAATGCCACCATTCCATACAGCATGTGGGCCACATGAGGAATGTGGGGAAGACCAGGGTTAGAATAAAAGTCAACTGTGGCCTACATTAGGGCCAGTTTTGGTTTATTTGGTTGGCTTACATGCAGCAATGCTAAGGCTTACTTGAGGCCCAAATCTGGCAAACAGAACTGGACTGCCCAAATGCCATTATTCCACGCAGTATGTGGGCCGGAGCAAGGTGTTGAATCTGGGCCAGAGTTAAAATAAATGTGGCCCAGATCTGGGCCAGTTCTACTTTATTTTATTTATTTATTGTTATGGCTGACATGCGGCCTTCCTATGGCTTGCATGTGGCCCAAATTTGGCAAACAGGAGTTGACCACAGAAATGCCATCATTCTACATAGTATGTGGGCCAGAACAAGGTGTTAGATCTGGGCTGTATCTGGGCCAGAATTAAAATCAATGTGGCCCAGATTTGGGCCAGTTCTGCTTTATTTGATTTATTCATGGCTGACATTGGGCCTTCTTTTGGCTTGCTCGTGGCCCAAATCTGGCAAACAGGAGTGGACCGCCCAAATGCCATCATTCCACACGGTATGTGGGCCAGATGAAAGTGTCAGGTGTGGGCCTGATCTGGGCCTCAGGAATTTTGCTATCTGGGAAATGTTTACGTAAAGAAAGAAGGCGTAACTTTTATACTCACTGTAGTATTGTTGCTGCCGCCACCATGTTGGGAGATGCTGTGTGTTTCGTTGTGAAATTGAAACTACTTTGTTTGGCCTTCCAATAAGAGGACACAACTAGAAATCAGTGGTTAAGTTTTCTGTTCCGGAACAGTTCAACCCAAATTATTCAGATGTGTGCAGCGCATTTTACAGAGGATGAGGACTGTTTCCTGAGAGAGTAGCCTACAATGCCGGCTGTTCTGACTCAGACTGTAAGTTTTTTTATATTTAAAGAATTTGCCACTGACGATTAAAACGTGAGTTTTGAGCAGTGTAGAGCTGCACTTGTTGTTTGTCGTTTCTCAGATCACATGGCAGAAATGGTTTTATGTTTACGCGGCGCGATGCAACGCAAACGTGTAAAAAGACAGTATAAGTCATTATGATCTGTAATTATGTACCCACTGGATGCAACAAATGCCTCGTTTGTAATGGGTTTTAATGTTTTTCTCGTCAAACGGCCCCCCCCCCCAGGACACGGCACGTAAAAACAGGATGCGTAAGGGCGAGTAACATTTCCGTCACACGCTTGAGGTATTCGGCCAATCACAAAGCACTGGATAGCTGGCCACCAGAGACACCTCACTTTTCAAGGATCTCGATGAGCTTTGTAAAAATCGACGCGTTTCAGAAAAGGCGGGGCATAGAGGAGAAACAATAATGTACAGTATGTGGAAAATAATGTGTTTTTTGAACCTTAAACCGCATAAACACATTTCATTACACCAAACACACACAATAATGTTCTTTTTAGCAATGTCATATGACCCCTTTAAATATGACACCAACATATAGCCTAGCAGTAGATTTCAATATTTGAGACAGGTACAGGCTATTTTCAATCTAATTTATGATGTAAATGTAAAGTTAAAACATGGTTCCATGCATTTATTAATGTTTTTTGTTGATTAATAGATCAATTAATAACCTTAATCAGCTTAGACGCCATCTTGAGTTTTATGCGGGTGAAAACAAAGATGTGGGGAAAATCTTGGCACATCATTTTCAAAACTCACAACTTTCAAAACTGTTTTATGGAGTTTTGTGTACTAAAAGTGTTTTTGGAAAGACGTTTCGTCAGCTGAACAATCGGTGTGTTGTTAAACAACAGTATAATCCATTGAAAACACTATTTTTATCCCTCACAGCCTCTTTTTCATTGGTGTCAGAAATTGACTAAGGTCTATAGAAAACTTCCACATTTTTAAATGAGTAATAAATAATATCAGAATCATGTACAGCCTCACAATGGCTGTGTTGTAAGATCATTATTAATACATAATTATTCCTGAGCACTGAGCTGATGTGCTGCACAGAAATGAAATTGCTTATGTGATGCACAGAATTATGGATCTGGATATGTGCTTCCCCGTTTGCATCAGCAGTTGTTCTATTGAAATGTAATCGAGTCTGATTTGTCGAGTTCATTGGAACAGAAACTTCATGGGACTATGATGATTAATCTTTTGACAACAAAGGAAATCTGACTTTTACTTATATTTGTTTTTTTATTCTGAGCTCTTGGGCTGTGTATGCAATATCTAATTTTACATGTGCCCACAGTGTGGCCTTGATTTCAGGATGCGCTATACTGGCAGAAGACCCAAGTACAATGTGAGTGAAAAGCTGAAATATTATTGATTTAAAATGCCCCCAGAGAAACAAGTCAATATTTTCGCAGTTAAATAAGCACTGATGAGAGATGGAGGAAGGAGGATTGGAGGAAAAATTCCACAATGATCAGAGATTTATTCAAAAGTAAGATAGTATTGACACTTAGGAAACTGATGTCATTATTAGTCTAGTCATCTTAAGTAACAAATTGCTTTTATTTGTGGAAAAATCAGCAAGGACAGTCTTCAGTTTCAGACTTGACATCAGCCAGGGCTGCCCAGCGGACATAGACTTGATGAATCATTAACCTTTGCCCTAAAAAAAGACAAAGGGCACATGATTAATTATAGGTTGATCTAAGTCCATTGTGCTGATGTCAGTCAGCAAACTCCATGCAATTGGACCAGCTCAGATGCATTATGAAGTTGTTATAGGTGAGATAATGAAGGGAGCCTTTTTAAAGCCATATGGTTCTGAAAGGATGGAGGTATGATACATGGTATGTTACCTGATCAATGTAGCATCTTAAAGGGACAGTTCACCCAGTACTAAAAATTCTGTCATCATTTACTCATCCTCAATTGTTCCAAACCTTCTTCTGTTAAACACAAAAGAATATATTAAGAATGTATGGAAAAAAATATAATGGAAGTCAATGGCTACCAGCAACTCTTTTGTACCGAATTAAACCATGTATGCTTGAGCATTTTGTCTGCCATCATGTCCTGTTTTTGGTTTTAGATGTCTGTGGTCTATGTTGTGTTCATATATCAGACAAATCGCACTGGAGTTCAGTTGGAAGCAGACCGCTTGTTTAGTGTACACCAAGATTCAAATGGCAGCGTTCACACTTATTCAAATTAAATGTACTAACAGAGCAATCGCCAACCCCAACACCCCCCAAAGGGGGGGGAAACGTTGTTTTAATTGAACCAAACCTACCAAATGCCCTTAGTCTTTTACATTCAGATTATGAGCTTTAAAGGAATAATTCACGTCAACAAGTTCTGTCATCAGTTATTCAAGCTCATGTTGTCTCAAACCTGTATTACTTTCTTCTGTGAGCACAAATTAATGCTCATGTTGTTTCAAACCTGTATTACTTTCTTCTGTGAGCACAAATTAATGCACACATGTAGCACAATATTATGTGATGTTCAAAAGAGATTGAATTTTACTTGCAGAGTGTATAATCTAATTTATTGTTATTAAAGAGCATGCATTGAAATCTTATAGAAATAATGTGGTTCACAGCAGGGTAGAAGTGTCACTTTCATGGAGGAAAGTTAGTGTTGGGTGAAATTGTGTTTTGAAATTCATATTTATTCAAGTATTGTTTGGTTGTGTTTGGAGTGACTTTATATTGTTGCATTCTAATCGACAGTGTCAAGTTACTTAATATAGAGCCTTTTTCACTTCCAGCATCAACTAACCAGCTATGTGGTGATGAGTGAACAGATGGCATGTTTGGTATCAAACACATGCAAACACGTGCATCACAAGACATGCACTGTCGTTCATTTACCTTGACTTCACGCTCACACTCCCCTCTCCTGTTGGGTTGGGAGAAGCTTGTTTGCTAACTGAAGGGACCCCACTGCGCTGCCAGCACATGTTGGTGAGACAGCTGGCAGACTGTATGTCTGGACAAACAGTCACGGCCAGTCATGGCCAGTCTCACCCATCCTCCCCGCAGGGCATCGTCAAATGAAAACTGATCAAAACACAATGCCAGCCGAATAGCAGCACAGAGGGTGTCAGATTGTGTTGGCTTGACAAATCTAACCATATCAATCAATAGACAGATAGTCTTATGCTCACCAATACATTTGTTGAAAATATTGAAATATTATTTACATTTAAAACAACTGTTACCTATTTTACGGAAGCTTATTTCTGCCATGGAATAAAAATATATAAAAAAGGTAATTGGGGCTTGACATTTTTGCTCACAATCGTATTCGTATTTGACAAATTTTCTCACAATGATCTACCAATTCTGATGTTTAGTGATCTAGTTTACATGTTACAGATTTGACTTTTTTTCTTTTGGATTCTGAGTTTACATCTTGCAATTCTGCTTTTTTTCTCTTAATTCTGAGTTTACATCTAACAGTTGTCTTTTTCCACCATGAAATAAAAGTAATTTCAACGTTGTATCACACAATTATGACATTTGTTTTTTCGTTTAGAAAATCATAAGTATGAGTGTTATTCTCACAATTCTGAATTGTAAGATGAAAAGTTGCATTATGCTTTTTTTTTATTTAATGGTGAAATATGCTTCCATAGTATTTTAATATATTTTAAAATGTAATATATTCCTGTAATGGCAATTATTTCAATCATCAGTGTACATTAAATCCTTCAAAAAATAATTTTAACATGCTGATTTGGTGCTAAAGAAACATATCTTATTATTATCATCAAGGTTGAAAACAGTGCTGCTTAAAATTTTTGTGGAATCAAAAATTCACGTATTGAGCTATTTACATGTGATGACATTACACTTGATTGTGAGTTGGCATTATGTTAATAACATTGTAAAAATGAATGAGCAAATGAACATTTCAGTGCATGCCGCCTGGTCAGATTGTCATGCAATTTAGCAAAAAAAAAAGAAAAGTTCAGAGAGAAATTTAGGGTTGCTTAAAATCTTCTTAAGAAGATCTTAGGGTTGCTTAAGATCTATCTATCTATCTATCTATCTATCTATCTATCTATCTATCTATCTATCTATCTTTATATCTCTCTATCTCTCTGTCAGTTCTGTATGTGTCTAATATATTACCACAGTAAGATAATTATAATATACATCTAATTATATACAAAAATTATATGCACTTTAAATAATATTATTAACCGTGTAACATATTAATATTATAACTGTATAATCACGTTAAAATGCATCCTTTTTTTACCTGTAGCAGTTACTCATAAGTATATAGTCTATCTTTAAACTGTCTTAAACTGTCACTACATGATTGAATTTGTTGATAGACCACAGTCCCAAGAATTTAACACTTTTTACATCTATCTGTATGGTGTGGTGACACTAAAGTGATTTGATTTTGATTTGACACTTGGTGATTTATATGACTGATGCAATGGGCAATGTGAACTATTAACAGTTATGTTAATAGTTAGTGTATGTGTGTATGGTACACTCACACAAATCTGTTCAGTTTTCTTTTGGTTAATCATGAGCTGTGTATCCCCATGTTTGTTTTCAGATGGAAATATGCTTGACAAAGAGCAAAATAATCTTTGAACCATCTTAAGTCAGTGAAGTAGAATGAATGAGTAATCACTTTTCTGTCCCTGTTGGTCAGTCTATGCTTTGTGTGATGTGGACATCATATAACTGTTACATAATAACATGTGGGTATGTTACTCATTGACAGGAACTACCTTGGACCCCTGGCACAAAAAAAAGAGCCCTGATACTGAGCTTGTTTCAATCAACAAAATCTGTAAATACATTTACAAAAACAGTAATTATTTAGTAATTTTTGTGAAAAACAAGTTAGGTATATAGCTTAATAGTGGTTTCTGATATAATGTTCAGATTAGGTTATTTTCTGTATTACAGTAAGCTATCAGCTCAATATCTCTGTGTAGAAATGATGTCTCAGACACTGCTGTAAATGCATCAGGGTATTTAGATTTCGAGTCACAACGCTCCAATACCGAGTCTGCCAATCCTTTTCCAAGCCACAGTATAAAGGCTTTGGAGAATTATAATGGACCCTGAAGCTCTAAGCTATTATGTATTCAGTAATCTCACAGCTCAGCAAAGTGCACAAACATGTAAAAGTGTTTTCTATTTACCATAGTATAAGTCACTCTGCCCCTTCTTATTGACTGGTGTGGGTAGACCATGTGTTTTCATTATTTTTTCAAGCTAAGGTCATTGTCCAGCTTCTACAAAGCAAAATATTTGACAAATGGTTTCAGACAATTCATTGGGAAAATTATATTCTATTGATTTAAAATGGATAATCTAATTCTATTGATTTAGCAAAAATGTATTATCTATTTTAGGATATTTCAAGAGTCTGAAAGTTCACCCAAAAAATGATAATTTACTGGAAAATTTGTTCTTATTTCTTGTGTGTGTGTGTGTGTGTCTGAAGATAACGTTTATCAGGGGACAGAGTCGTATAATTTCTTGGAAAGGATATGGAGATTTCCCACTATGCAGCCAATGAGTCAAGACCTTAAAGTCCTTTGAGAGGTTATTCTGTCTCTCTCTCTTATCTGTTCTGATAGGACAAGTACACACATTTTCCAGGTGCTGTCAGCCTGTGACTACCTGTGACTGAGATCATGCACACCAAGGAAAACTCATGGTAAATTTTAGTTTTATGTCATTTATATAATTTACATATCAGACAATGTATAAAGCAATTATTATTAAAAACTTTATAGATGAAAATGTATTTGGCTAAAAGAGTCAGTAGATAATGTAATTTTAATTCACAGCTGTTGTAGAGTATGATCTCTTATGCATTTAATCAAATCTGTAAAGGTCAATAAAAATATATCAGGCCTACCAAACACAGCTGAGTCACTATATGGAGCAGAATTATCTTTAAATGAGATGCAAATTAAATGGAGCCTTGAAAACTGCATGCTGTAAATTTGCATTTTGGACTCTTCAAAACTCCATTCAGAAACTCTGAATGTGTCCACTATTTGCATTTTCACTGTCTTCTAAGCTTTTACCTATTCAGCGTTATCTATCCAACCACATTATGTCAGGTTTATATTTTCAGATTTTTGCTACCAGCCAATTTTCAAATATCAAGAGAGTCTCTGTGGTTTCATTCATATTAGTTAATTTCCTGTGTGATTTATATGGCATTAGATTTTCATAACTGACTCCCGAAATCTTGAGACATAATAAAAATGATGTCTTCTACAGTGCAGTTGTTGTGACGTGAGCTGTCAAAGTAGAGCTCGATTGTTCTTATATTAATGTGAAGGTCTGTTCTGTATTTCTGTATTGTGTACTGATATCTGATCACAGAACCTATTCCTATTTTTTGATAAAATAATAATAATAATTATAGTAGTATAATCATGTATTTTTCTTTCCAGTTTAATAAAAATCAATTATTTAAATTCTTATTTTTATTATACTTAAAGAAACATAAACCTCAATTCAATTTTGTCAGATTTATGCTTATGGAAAATAAATATATGCTTAAGGAGCATGAAACAAACTTAATTCACAAGATTCTTAATATTATTCAATTTGCATTTTTTTTAAAATGTAAATTAATTTTATTTTGTTCTAATAAATAGTATATATTTCTTCTAAAAAACGACAAACAACAAAAATGTAATTAATGTTTTCAAATTATCTGGCATTGCACAAATTAAATATAATATGAATACAATATGAATATATTCTTTTTGTTTTAACATTTAAAAATAAACCAGTTAATTATAATCTTGATGCTTTGAATTTATTGTGATGTTGAATTTGCAATTTGAAAGATTGTCATGTTTCTCATTGTAAACACTGACTAATAATCAGAAGATTGTATATTGCCACTTAGCATCTTATCTGACATAATTTGAGCAGTTATCAATGTGACCTGTTCTAATGTATCTGGCCATCATTCTTTTTTTCTTTCTCCTGACTCAGCTGCTGTTCCTTTGATGACTGCAAACTGACTACAGAATGGCTGCTGAGCAGGACGAGACACAGGCCAAAGATAGCTATAGTGTGCGGCTCTGGACTGGGACTTCTCGCAGACAGTGTCTCAAATAAACAGACCTTCCGCTATGAGGACATTCCCAATTTCCCAGTGAGCACAGGTAACGGATTCATGGAAATGTATCAGAGCCAAACTGAAGGAACAGTTTACCCCAATTCTCTTTCTTTCTTTCTTTCTTAAGAAACAAGCTACAGAAACATTATGTTTTTGTAACATAACATATTATTTGGTATATGCAGAAATAAAGCAAAGGATTGAGTTGGTGGATGTTTTTTGTTAATTTACACAGTGTGGTCATTTCAGTCAGCATGTTGAGTCTATAAAACAGCCACTACACAGATACGGGAGTTGTTGTTAATGCAGGGAGCGAATCTAAAAGCACAGAGGTTTTCATTCTGTCCCTCATTGTATTTTATGGTTAACAAATTATGCCCAGCTACTGCTAATGTGAGCTATAAAATTAATAACTACTGCCTATGAATAAAATATCATGACTGGAGCAAAAATAGCCCCTAATATCTGCCACAGGGAGTTCATACTATGATATCTTGGACAGGTTTAAAAATTTATATGGCGAGGTGAATAATCTGAGAAGCGTTCAGATGCATCACATGATATTTGCACTACCTGTAGCAGGTGTGTGTGTACTTGAATGATGGCTGAAGAATCAGAGCACTTGTAATTAAGGGAAAGTATAATAAGGGTCTTAGAATCCATTTGCGTTGTCATTCTTTCTCTAATCCACTTCATAATTTAAATGCGCTGGTTTACAGAGATCAACAGAAGAATGACTGACAGTTTGAATAATGAGAACTATGGATGCGCTGTGCTCATTTTTTAAATAATAAATTCTTCGCATTGCCTATTGCATCAGTCATATAAATCACCAAGTGTCAAATCAAAATCAAATCACTTTAGTGTCACCACACCATACAGATATATGTAAAAAGTGTTAAATTCTTGGGACTGTGGTTTATCAACAAATTCAATCATGTAGTGACAGTTTAAGATAGTTTAAAGATGTACAAAATAGACAATATACTTATGAGTAACTGCTACAGGTTAAAAAAAGATGCATTTTAACGTGATTATACAGTTATAATATTAATATGTTACACGAGTTAAAATATTATGTAAAGTGCATATAATTTTTGTATATTATATGAAATATTAGATAGACAAGATAGATAGATAGATAGATAGATAGATAGATCTTAAGCAACCCTTAGAAGATCTTAAGAAGATTTTAAGCAACCCTTAATTTCTCTCAGAACTTTTCTCATTACACTCCTTTTTCTTTTTTTTTTCTTTTTGCTAAATTGCATGACAATCTGACCAGGCGGCATGCACTGAAACGTTCATTTGCTCATTCATTTTTACAATGTTGCAGGAAATACATTTCACGGTGAGTGTAATAACCTACCTCTCTGAGTGAGTTTTTTTTTCTCTCAGAGTCATTCGTCAATGCTCGTGCAAGAAAAGAGGAATCGGCCCCTGGAAAAACAGAGCTATTATTCCAGCAGAACCTCATTACGCTGCAGGTTTTAGGGCCAAACGCATCTCATCAGCCAAAATTCAAGGTTATATTTACATAAGCTCCAATTCACTTGGCTCAGTCGGCTTGTTCCCATGTCAAAGTAAGTTCCTGAAGCCACAAAAAAACTGCAGCCTCCTATTTCCTCATCATTTTAGAAAACAATGTTTGCTCCATTTGTTCGAACACTAATGATACACAATCAGTCACACTAATGCCATCATCCTTGATCACATCAGCAGTCATCCCTAAGCAGCAGATATCAACTTTTCTGATGTTGAATGAGCAAAGTGAACATGCAAATGCAAATCGATGAACTTTGAAATACAGCCAAGCCAGCAGGATCTCTGAGACTTGGGATCAGTCATTAGTCAGTTAACGTGACATTATAGAAAAGGATTAGATGGCTTCTGTTATCAATGGTAACATCTGACCCTTTATTTGCCCATTACAGAGAGGTTATGCATTAGATGAATAATCCCTTAGGAAGACGCAATATATTAAGGAGACAGCAAAGACAAAATGCTTTACAGCAGGAGGTTCTTAATCAGGTAAAGACAGCTTTAGAGCCCAATACAGTGCATTTGATCATCAAACTGCTTCATACATCACATGATGTTAGAGCAAATCAATATAAAAATGTCACGGGGAAATATTTACAGACTAAATGGTATTACTTGCTATTTGTGTTACTCATGAAATTCTCACCTCAAGGTGGTATCTTAGGACTTAATCACATACTTGAATTACAATTTGTATGTATTTCATAATATAAATATTATATAACTGCAATAAAATTGTATATAAAACATACTATATACAATTTTGTTTATGTGTTTTTACTCGTATGTTTGTCTTTTATGCATAGTTCCTGGTCATGAAGGGTGCCTGGTGTTTGGTCAAATCAAAGGCAAGTCATGTGTATTCATGCAAGGAAGGTTCCATCTCTACGAGGGTTACTCATTGTGTAAGGTGAGCTCAAATAAACGGTTTGATGCCTCTGTTATAGGTAATATATATATATATTTTTTTTTGTTAACTGATTAAACTTTATCATGCTTTACAATAGGCTTCTTAGACGCATCAATTAATAATGCTTACAAACTCTGTGGCTTCTTTACTTGAAGTAAAATCTATTTCACAAACCCCATTTTGGGGCATCAGTGTCTCAAAGTATTGTGGTGTGTTTCAAGTAGTGGCCTTGGTTTCTCTTTGAATCACCTCAAGGACAAGTGAACTTCTTGTAAACAGCTCCTATTTGTAAAAACAGAAAGGAGCTGTTACCTCCTGTATGGGCCATTAACTTTATCTGTCACAATCAGAAGCCACACCACATGAATACAGAGGCTAAATGCTGAGAATGCAGGTGCGAAGAAGAAATTATCTGCACACTGCTGCTGTCATTCTCATATCAAAGCAGTTCATTGACAACATTCAGTTTACACTTGTAATCCATTGTAACCAACTATGAACCTTCTTTGCAGCAGATAAAACTGTTTTGTTTTCCTTTAAAAAGGAACTGAATGCATTAACATGCTAACAATGAAAAATATTATATTAATTGTGAATACATTTTCAAATCGGTTGAAAGTCTTGGTTAATTTACCAGTTTTCCATGTTAATTTACCCCAGAGTTCAAATAAGCAGCATGAATTATGTGAGCTCTTGGCTTTCTCTCCATCAAAGTCTGTCCATGGGAATAATTTATCTGCTGCACATGGGGCCGGAGAGCCACTTTTTACTAAATTACAGAGGAATCTACAACCTCTTGCCCTGGGGTTGGACTGTCACTGTAATTGCAGCCCTGAAAACATGACACAATGCATTACAATCAGTTGTCATGGCCACCATGCCCTCTACAGCCAGCCAAGAGCTTTTCACTTCGCTTTTCAACATGCTGCTAGGGCATTAAATCCATCAGCCCTCTGTATTAACAAACTCCAGCCTTTCAAAACACTATTTTGTATTTAATGTCTTAATAGCTGTGGCACATAAAACACACTGACACTGCATCCCATTTTGCATAGTACCCGTCCTAAATAGGATGCAATAATACAGTTAGTGATTTTCAGATCTTAACAGGCAAATGTTGAAAATAGTATTTTTTTGGTATATTTTCACTCATGACATTAGCATTGCAAGTGCAACTTCCTAACATTTGTCTGACAGGTACATATGTTTTTCATTTACTTTTTGCATAAAAAAAAAAGATAAGGATCGTGTAGACGAACCTGCCAAAGCAATTTTTTAAACTGTGAATCTAAAGGTAAAGGTTATGAATTTATCTTGATGTTAATAATAATATGCATTTTAGTATTGTTTAAATATTTATTAATAATTTGAATTAGCTTTAACTTTCATATTTCTAGTTTTATTTTTAGTTTTCAGTCTTTAGCAGTTTTGTTATGTGCTTTTGTCATTTTTATTTATTAAGATTTATGTATTTATTGTTAGGAATTTTAGTACTTAATTATTGTCGTTAGCTGCCAAGGAAAAATTTTTTTTCAAATTTTCAATATAATATTGATATTACTACAAGTTTATTTCATCTATGTGCAATTGCTGAAAATGATTTTCGTAATTTTGGTTTAGCTAACTATAACAACACTGATGCTACTACAAGTATTGTCTTCCTCAAAAGTATCAATTAGTTGTAAACAGATCAGTTAGTGCCTAATATAAGTATGCAAATTGGGACATTGACTGACAATTGGGGACGGATGTTTTTTTTGTACTCAAAAATGAGTTTTTTGTTTTTCTGGGGGGAACACAAAAGCTGAAATTTTGAAGTTCCTCATATAATAAGCAGGAGCTCTGCCAATCTGGTTATTCAATCCTTAGTCAAACTGTGACAGCTGGTTTGTAAATGCACCTTCAGTCCACTGTTCATTTCCCTTTAGCTGACTCATATCTGTGAGTCACTGTGCAAATCTGTGCCAACTCCCCGTGCCCTCATTTACAGTTTAACTTGCTTTCACGTTTGCCCTTGGTAACACAAACAGTTATTATGGCTTGCTTAAATGATCTCTTTGTTATGGAGAGATGTGCTGTGGAGGGTAATTGGACAGTCGAGCTTGGTTAGCCCTTTCAATGACCTCTGTTTCTCTGCAGCAAGTAAAGCAGCTTTTTGGTGTTCAGATGCATTTAGAAGGCTTGTTTAAACTGTAAAGGGGACGTTCACACAAAATGCATTTTTGCATTCCACTCTGCTGCTTTTGCATTGTTTTTCTATGTAAACATGGGCTAGATAGACACACATTTTAACATCACAATCGTGTCTCATGTCTTTTGCAGCGTCTCGTTCTAAAAATGCAGTGCAATTTTAATTATACAGGTAAAAAATAAAATAATTTCAACTCACATCAATATTTAATGTGTACACAATGTCCATATATCCATATTTATTTATTTAATAATGTACAATTTCAAAATATTCTTGCTTATTGTTCACTAAACCCTGTTCAGTTTAAACAGACGATTAATGTGCAATGAGTATTTAAATTAAATTCATTTTAGCACAAATATGCCTCTATTCTATGCAGGATTATTATAGTTATGGGATTGCAACTTATTTATGCACTATTTTGGCACAATTAACATTGCTTGCAGAAATCAGGCATAACAGAATTTCTGTAATTTTCTCATATCTATTTTGCATGATTTAATGAATCTATTGCTAAAAGACTACAGATGCAATCAGTGAGCGCAATTCATTCTTAGTGAATTCCTTCCTTCTTGTCTATATGAAATTGAAATATATGCCAATTCATGATACAGTGCCAAGACATACAAAATTGTCTTATAGACATATTTTCATTACTCCATAATAGCGTACATTTATCAAGCTGCTGGTGACAGGTAATCAACGGACCATCTATAGACCTATAATGCAACACCTAGACCAATTCTCTCAGGAGAGTTAAAGACTGAAGTGATCTGATCTCTGAGAGTTCTGCAAAGAAGTCAGCCTTGATTTAGAGGGTATCAAATTGGGGCGTATTTCCTGAGAATGCCAGTCCACCTCGGTGACCCATCTGTGTATAGCTGTAATGGGTGTGTTGCTCGAGCAGGCTGACAGACTGTGACATCCCTATTGAGCTGTGCTATACTGAGACCGCAAGTTCATTATTCATCTCCTGCCTGCACTGACACCTCCCTTAATGGCTCCCTGCTTTACAATCCTATATTTATCCTATTTAGAATCACTAAAGGTTTATTTAATACCTGCCTAAAACTGTGAGACACTGTAGAATACCATTGCACATTTAGGCTTGTGCATGTTGTCATATCCACATGGTCTTCTGAAATGAAAGGAGGTCCCTTTCCAGTCAAATAAAAAGTTGATTAAAAAAATAATAATTGAATTGCAAACAACTGTCTAAATATTTAATAAATGTTGGTCCAGGGCCATTTAAGACCATTTTGGCACCCTAATTGAGATCCCTACTGGCATTAAATTAAAGTCAATTAAATGAATATATTTAATAATTTATAAAACACACTCACATTCATTCATTCATTATGTGAACGAAATCTAAATTTTAATAATATTTCCAGTATATTAATGAATAATGACACGATTATTCAAAATATTCCTGGACAAAACTTTTCAAAATATCTTTTGTGCCAACAGAACAAAGAATCTCATACAGGTTTGGAACAACTTGAGAATGAGCAAATGATGACAAAATTAAAATTTTGGGTTAACTAACCTTTAAAGGTGTCATATGATGCGATTTCATTTTTTTCATTTCTCTTTGGAGTGTTACAAGCTCTTGGGGCATAAAGAAGATCTGTAAAGTTGCAAGACTAAAGTCTCAAATCCAAAGAGATATTCTTTATAAAAGTTAAGAGTCAGCCACACCTACCTAAATGGCTCGTTATAACACGCCCCCACATGTCTACGTCACTATGTGGGAAGATTTGCATAACGCCGCCCAAATGTTCACGCAAAGAAAGAAGGCGTAACTTTTATTCTCGCTCTAGTATTGTTACTGCTGCCATGTCGTGAAGACGCTGTGAGCTTCGTTGTGAAAGCTAAACTACTTTTTTTGGCCTTCCAAAAGAGGACGATATCGCTTCGTAATGCCTTAGAGCTGATCCTGGTGTGGGTAGCGGGACTGAGGAATAATTCAATCTTGCACTGTCGATCGTCGGATCGGCTTTCACCGTGGAAGAAGCGGAGTCCAGCCCGGGGTCGTCACATGTGGTTGCCGCAGGCATCACAATATGGAAAGGGATGTAACATTTCGGCCAATCACAACGCACTTGATAGCTGGCCAATCAGAGCACACCTCGCTTTTTCAGACCGATGAGCTATGTAAAAGTCGACGAGTTTCAAAACGGCGGGGCATAGAGGAGAAACAATAATGTAGTATGTGAAAAATAATGTGTTTTTTGAACCTTAAACCGCATAAACACATTTCATTACACCAAATACACAAAATAATGTTCTTTTTAGCAGTATCATATGACCCCTTTAACAGGGCTTTTGGACGCCCGTTGGCGCCCCCTCCAGATGGTGATGCCCCAGGCGACAGCCTAGTTCGCCTGTGCATAGAAATGGCCCTGTGTTGGTCTCCTGTTTTGTTATATTTGTTTTGCTTTATTTCTGTAGTTTTGATTATTTTCTTGTCCAAATTTGAGAAAATGCAAAAACCGCACATGCTATTTTTACATCTTTGTCTTCCATATATTCCATTAAATATGTCTGAACCTGAGAGGCAATGGCTTATTAAGAATCATTAATTTAATAATTTAAAAGTGAAAATGGCATATTTGATGGTTTAGTCAGAGAGGTTCTGTGCTGTGAGTAACAGCTTGTATTTTCTGTGGGAATTTTTCCAGGTCACGTTCCCCGTGCGGATCTTCAAACTGATGGGTGTGGAGACCATTGCTGTGACAAATGCCTCTGGAGGTCTCTGTCAGGATTTCAAAGTGGGAGACATCATGGTCATTAAAGACCATATTAACTTGCCAGGGTTTGCTGGACAGCACCCTCTTTGTGGACCCAATGATGAACGGTATGCAGATAAGGGAGAGAAATAAAGTGTGAAAGAGTGGGAGGCGGTATTGGATAATATTTTACGGTACTGTTTTCCATTTTATGGAAAAGATGGTGAATTTTCTTCAATCTCTTCCTCAGATTTGGGATCCGGTTTCCTTGCATGTCTGACGCATACAGCAAAGACCTGAGGAAACTTGTTTTGGACATCACTGCTGAGCTGGGCTACTCCAATTTTGTGCAATTTAGTTGTTACGAGGTGCGTTGTCCTAGCTAGCTGTAATGGTTAGGATTTGGCAGACCAAACTTTGAGACCATCGCTTAGGCACGCATGCTGCACATCTTGGGGAGCGACTCTGTTGGTATGGACAATCACAGTACACAAGGAAAAAAAGTGGCAAAAACACATGAAAAAATTAAAGAGGCTACAGAGATGTTGCAGGAAAGAGCACATCCCAAGCTGTCAAAAGCACATGTCCACTTAAAGGGGTCCTATTATGCTTTTTCACTTTTTTTCACAAATTTTAGTCAGTGTGTAGTGTGTATGTTTGGGCATAAAAAAGTCCACTCCAAAGGGAGATATTTCGTTTTTTAAAAATCCCTTTTCAAGAACTACAATGAACGGCTCGTTTGGACTACAGCGTTTGTTTTCTGGGCTTTGTGATATCACAAAGCGGTCCATTAGAATATCATTACAAATAATTCCCGTCTACAGAAATTCGAATGGTTGGGGGGTGGGGAGGGGCGAGGTTGTGGTTAGAACGCTTGGTTGAGTGAGTGCATCAGACGAGACGACGAAGAAGAAGAAGTGCTGCTGCAGAGTTAGTGCATCAGAGAAAACGAAGAAGAAGAGCTGCTGTGCTGTAGCATCAAATTTTCGGCATGTCTAGAACAATTCTTACAAGTACAACACGACGTAGCTGGGCGCCGCGGACAGACGCCGAACGGCACCGCCGGTGTGCCTACACTCATAGAAAATAATATATTTGAATTTTAAAGACGTGGCGCGACGCGACGCTGCGCTTCTCGTCCGTGTGCGACCACCTGAAACGCTGTTTTTTTCACCTCCGTGCCCAAACGTCTTTGTTTGGGCTTCCGAAAGCGGATGATGTCAGGAAACAGTGGTTGCAATTTATTTTTTAACTCTGTTCCTGAGCATTATAACCCCAATTTGCTATTGTGTGCTGTGTATTTTACTGAGGACAGCTTCCACAACACGAGTGAGTAGTGCCGGATTTGCCAAAAAGCTTTTGTTGAAAGACGGAGCAAGGGGCGTGGCAGTACTGAAACCCCGCCTAAGATGTTCGCCAATCACAACGCACTGGGACAGCTAACCAATCACAACACATTTTGTTTTTTGGAAGGCGGACCTTCATCAAAGCCGGAACTAATCAAGCCGTTTGTGCCAGGCTGGTGAGAAAGGTATTTTAATAATGTAAATTATGTGAAAAATAATGCGTTTTTCGAACCACCAAGCATGAGAGCATGTTCTAGTACACCCCCAAAACAAAATCAAGACATTGTAAAAGAGCATAATATGAAAATCTTCAAACACAGTTAAAAAGTTAGTCTTTTATCTGATTAATCCTCATGAGTAATCAACAGTTTAACAAATTATCAAAATGATATGACCATTTTGTCCTTTGGTATGACTTTTTGTTAGTGCTTTGAAACTGATTTTCTTTCAGAAATATCGAAACAAGCCCAAGTGCACTGTACTTCCATGTGATCACATGAAGAAAAAAAAAAGTGAATTCATACTCTTCATACATTTTCATATTCAGATTACATTGTGCTGAAAAGTCCTGTTCTTGCATGACTACTTTAAGGTAAATTTAGTCAATTTAGTGAAATAGTTTAAAAAAAGGAGAGAGAGATTCTGCTCTTATTAAACATCCGCTGGAAAAGATTTGCAAATTTTACCTTTACTTTTTATATTAAAAACAAAAACAAGTATGGGAACTCATTCTACATAAAGATTACTACTGTAACTCTGACCCAACTAGACAATAACTAAAGGTGCTTATGGACATGCTAATTTAGCCAGTTTTAATATTACTTGAACAGGATTGTTTAGTTTTAATTTGATGATTTGACTGGATACAATAGACTGAAATAAATACACTGAACCACTTCCGCTGCAGTGTGATGCTGTTGTTTTTGTTATCTAAACTAACATTTTACTAAGCATTTTCGGTGACTGAATTAAAGGTGAAAAAAAAAAATAGTATATATATAGATACAGTATATATATATATACGTATAATATTATATATATATATAATATATGATATGAAAACAAAAAGGTAATGTGCCTAATAAGCAATAAACTGGAAATAAGTAAAATAAAGAAATTAAGTAATAAAATGACAAAATCACAACAAAAAAAGATCACAGAAACTAAAACTGAAAATATAAAAAACAGCTAATTCAAAATGAATAAATTCTATAGTATAGTAGTAGTATATACAATAAATAAATAAGAGCAGTGTATAGCGAGTTCCTCATTGCTGCATCAGATGTCCTCTCTCTGAGGAGTTGGAGAGTTTAACTTGCTGTTTTCTTATCTGTGTAGTGCCTCTCCTTTAATTGGTCTTTCATGAAAATTATAGCTGGTTAATAATGATGTGCCATATTAGCAAAGGGGACCTGCAATGTTAACTAATGGAGATTAGGCCCATCTAAAGGGCCAAAGTAGCCCACTTCAATCAATGTGATTAGGTTAATCAGTGATCTGAATAACTCTCTTGACCATATGATTGGCATAAACTATACTCACTGCAGGTCCTCTGATGAGCTGAATGATGTCTTAGACAGTGTTGGGGGTAACTCATTACAAGTAATGCGAGTTATGTAATCAGATTACTTTTTTCAAGTAACTAGTAAAGTAACGCATTTCTTTTTAATTTACAAGAAAATATCTGAGTTACTTTTTCAAAAAAGTAACGCCAGTTACTTTGTTTTCCCATTTACATGATGTTTGAACATGATGTTACTGTAGTTCTAGACTAAATGTGAATGTGCATTAATTCATCCCACTCGCAAAAAACTGATTTAGTATTCATCAAAATGAATTAAAACAGTGAAATGCAAACTCAGAAAATGACAAACCTGCAATAATTAAATATGTTAAAATAAAAAAATGTATTTAATCCCATTCTATTAACCAATTTCTTTGCTTCTGACCTTTGATGATCCAGTTCAACCATACTAATAAGCAAAAATTACTTTAGATAAACTAACAATTGTGCTTCGTTGTTTTTTTTATTGCTGAAGAGTGTTAAACCTTCTTCTCCTTTGTTCTACTATACAGACGTGAATTTACTTTTCCTTCAGCCTGAGGTTTATTCATTACACTTTTTGGTGTGAAAGGACTTTTACATTTGCTATAAATAGAACCTCTTATATTAAAAACAATTAAGCACTGCTCATATTTAAAAAGTAATGCGAAAGTACCGCAAAAGTATCGTAACGCATTACTTTTCATAAAAAGTAACTAAGTAACGTAATTAGTTACTTTTTTATGGTGTAACGCAATATTGTAATGCATTACTTTTAAAAGTAACTTTCCCCAACACTGGTCTTAGATAATTGGGCTTCGATTACCAAACGTCAACACCACATGTGCTAAGTGGGCTCCCCTGGCTAGACTGGTCAGTGACTGGCCCATTTCAGTTGCTGTGTGAGTCCTTCTTCCTGTGTATCCAACAAGACCCCAATAGTCCTCATTAAGTATTATGTGAGACCCAGACCCGGTCTGTTTTATTAATGAATCACCTACTGTGCCATAACAGAGATGACTGCCATTTAATTAAGAGTCTTTCTCTCTTTCTCTTTTCCTCCTGCTGTCCTCTCAGGCATGAGCACGGTTCCTGAGGTGACGGTAGCCAAGCATTGCGGACTGCGGGTCCTGGGTCTCTCGCTCATCACCAACAAGGTTTCTCTGGACTACAGCCGCGAGGAGAAAGTGAATCACGAGGAGGTGCTGCAGATCAGCAAGATGAGAGCTGAGATGCTCCAGAATGTGCTCGTAACCTTCATCGCTCGCTCTCACCAAGTGGACACCATCAACAACAGCAACTGCATCAACTCAAATGCCATGTAGGTTCAATCAAACCAGTTGAATTAAGGGCACTGTGGAAGTCATGTGAATGTATACTACAAATATTAAAGGGCTAGTTCGCCCAAAAATGAAAAGTAGCCCATAAATTACTCACCCTCAAGTCATTCTAGGTGTATATGACTTTCAGACGAATCCAGTCGGAGTTATATTAAAAATTGTCTTTGATCTTTCAAGCTGTTTAATGCCACTCAGCGGGTGTTGCATGCATCAGTCCAAAAGAAGTTAAATAAAAAGCGCACATCCATAAAAAAAAGTGTCTCGCACGGCTCCGGGGGGTGAACAAAGGCCTCCTGTAGCGAATCGATGCGTTTATGTAAGAAAAATATCCATATTAAAACATAATAATCACTTTAATGTAGCTTGCGCCAACTGTTGTACACGGAAGCAGCTCCGGGCGGATGACGTATGAGGTCAGCTTTGCACATGCGCCGCTCAGAAGTGACGAACGCGGAAGCGCAGGGGAGAGATCAAAACAAAACAACGGTCACTAATTAGAAGTACAAAACGAGGATTTGTAAAGAAGAATGTCGGAGGATTTCGATATAAGCCAAGAGGAGACTAAAGTAAGGAAACTTTGCTTCCTTTGCTCCTGTTAACAAACTTTGGTTTTCACGAGACTCACCGGTGCATGCACAACGCTGACCTCATACGTCATCCGCACAGTGAGCGCAAGCTAGATTAAAGTGATTATTATGTTTTGAATATGGATATTTTTCTTACAAAAACGCATCGATTCGCTACAGAAGGCCTTTGTTCACCCCCAGGAACCGTGTAAGACCATTTTTTATGGATGGGCGCTTTTTATTAACTTCTTTGGGACTGATGCATGCAAAAAAAAAAAAAAAAAAAAAAAAAAAAAACACCGCTGAGTGGCATTAAACAGCTTGAAAGATCAAAGATATTTTTTAATATAACTCTGACTGGATTCATATGAAAGAAAGTCATATACACCTAGGATGACTTGATTGTGAGTAATTTATGGGTTAATTTTCATTTTTGGGCAAACTAACCCTTTAAAGGCTCCATGTTATGGTTAGCCTTTTTTTTATCTGGTTGGTTGAAAATTTCCAATGTCAAACCTCACTGTACCTTTTATTTACATTGTAAATAAATCTCCCTTGAAATGATGAGATGAGTTTTAAAACATTTGACAGCTTAAAAATTAAGGTTTACATTTACATCTATGCTTTTATCCATTTTATCCAAAATGACTTAAACTTTATTCGAAGTACACCTTTTTTTCAATCAGTTCTTGCTTTTCCTGGAAATGAAACCCATAATCTTGGTGTTGTTAGCAGCATGCTTTTTTGCTTTTGTAGGAAGGCCAGACTTAAAGAAAGTGTCTGTATGCTGTATAACAGAATAACAGAAAAGGTACTGGTAATTTTCTGCCAGGACATGATCTGTTTTTCTGCATATTTTTAAAAAGGCACTGCAAAAAAATAGCTAGTGGTGATACATTTTGTATATGTGACAAGATCATCAAATGTATTACACCCCATGTAACAATATTTAGCTGGTTATAGTGTCAACAGTTATCCCCTGCTGCTAGATGCAGTAACTACACCTATACCTATTATAAAAAAATAGATATTTTATTTTTTTAGCACAAAATAAGATATTTTGAAGAATGTTTCAACTGATTGGTCCATACAATGGAAGTCATTGGGGTCCAAAACAACACTGGAACCCTTTGCCTTTCGTTGTATGGATTCAAAAATAAATAAATATTTTTTGTGTATGTGTTCTACAGAAGAAAGTCATACAGGTTTGTTAAACACATGAGTGTGAGTAAATGATCCATTCCAGTATCCAATCCAAATGTTTTCATAGGTGTTTACGACTTACGTATTTAGCATTTTTACATAACCATTATTATCCCCATTTGTTATTGCACCATTGAGTTTTCCATTATCATGAGCGTATGACATAGATTGATCATTTTCAATGCATCATGAACCAAACAACTAATAATAATAATAATAAAACGAATTAGAAGTAACTGATCAGTTTATTCATACTATTATACATCTATTTTGACAGATTCCTGATGTTAATAAGAAATGAATCAAAATCTAAATATTAGACTAATGTTCAAATTAGCAGAATGAAATGATAAATCAGTGCATTATCTGTTTGGATAGACTTTTGAGAGGAAGCATTGGTGATCATGTTAAACACTGATGGACTTGAACATTTTAAATCAATTTCCAATAAAACAGCAAATCTCATTTATATTATATGGTATCTCAATATTTAAACTGTAGATGAGTGGTTAATATGCAGGTGTTGCTTTATTCATGTCTCAGTAAAAATACCAGCTTGGGGCAAAATATTTTGAATTACTCATTTACTGACAAAAACTTTCATTTTTGCTCCTCTAAGATGTAACTCTGAGGGTCAAAAAGTCATTCCTATAATTAGCACCAACTTATAATGAGTATTCATATCAATAAAATTGATTTTTACTTAATCAGGAGTTTTGACTGTGTTGGTGTTGCGGGCATAACCTTCTTTGATTTTCTTTGAATGTCAAGTAGAGAAAACAAAAGTTCGCCAGGCCCAAATTCGTTTAAATGCAGACATTCGCATTTCTGTTTTTTGGAGTCAGCATGAAATACTGGTCCCTTCTGAACAGTCTTTGGGTCTTTGAAAGTTCTGCTAGAAAGGCGGATCTTAAAACTCTTTTCAGACTGTTAAATCTCTTACTGAACATAAGGCTGAACTTCGACCATTTAAGCTCACACATTAGCAAGGACGAGACTGCTTATTGTGGAATAATCAGAGAAATCCAGACATTCTACTTCCTCCCCAAACGCCACCACGGTTAGAAGGTGTTCCAAAATACCCAGGACAAAATGTCTGTGTGGTTGCTGATAGACCTAAGCTGAGGCTATTGGGCTATTTGCTGCATCTTCAGGATCTGAGGGACAAAAAGTACTTTCTTTATGTTGCAAGTCCAGGCTGAGACTGGGTGCAATCAAACATCCTAAAAATAGCTGACAATTAACTTGGGAGCAAATTTGAATTACTTTGTAAATGGCTGAGTGAGATACAAATTATTGGAAAATGTGAATGTAATTAGTTATCATATCACAATAATTTTGTAAGACATTTCTATTATGAAAAAACTTTGCAAGTAAGAGATAATTTAAAATAGGCGTATGAGTGATCAAGACAAACAAAAAAATAATAACCAAAATGGTTCCCATTTCCCACTGGCTCAACAGTGATCTGCTTAATGGATAAACTGTTCTTCCATGAATAACACACACTGAGGCATCTTTTTATGAAGAGAGTTTTCAAGATGTGCTACATTAATTATAAAAAGTTATGCAGACCACAAAAATATACAGCTGTGTTAAAAAGCCTTCCTTTGGGTTAAAAAAGAGCAGCAATATTATTTTTATTATTTGTATTATCATTATTCAAGTTATTATATGGGCAATATCACACAAGCAGGATTATGATATAGATCTATATCAGCAATGTGGCCTTGTGCCTACGGCCAAATCACAGCTGTGCTGATATAGTGCTTATATACAACAGTTATATGGCACAAGTGTACAAATAAATTAGAAACAACCACAGAGTGTCTTTTACAAAACCCTCATATGTGGAAATACTTTCTTCCAACCCGGATTCAAATCTGCCGCTGAGTTACACAGATGTGCCCACCCAGTGTTGCCAACTTGGAATACATGTGCTTTTTACAGCTTTCTCGAGTGGAAAAATGCATGCATTTTCCATGCAGGTCGTGAGAAGAGCTATGGTAATTGATAAAACACTAAGTGTTAACCATTCCAACACAATCTAAAGTTGAATAATATAAACATAAAATAATAAAAAATGTCTACATTTATTACTAAGTCTCTACTGTAGCTCCCATGTACTAAAATCCCACAATGCATCGCGCTGTGACGTCAGGTTTCCATTCTCTATTGATTTTACAGCAAGCATATTGGCCAGATTAACAAAATATAGAGAAGCTGAACTTTTGAAATCAGTTTACAATTAATCTAACTATGATTGCAGGTCTCATATGGTGTGTATCTCAGCATCTGAGGTGTAGATGAGTTGATAACATGTGCAGGTGCCACTGTTTACTTGCTAAGGTGTGATGTAAGCTCCTCACAACAATACTCTGCAGGAGTGTTTCATAATGGCCTCGGTTCACACTACAACTGTCAGCCAACCCATCTGTGTGTCAATAGAGCAGATAGTGACCAACACCACAAACATATGCCACATTGTCATGCCTCTCTCTCAGTGAGTGCTAAGAAACACCAATGTTGTGTTGTGATAACATCTGGAAGCACCATCAGCATCATGTAGTCTAATTTAAGATCATTTCACTCACTCTGCCAGACTAGCAGCGAAGTTAATAATTGCATGAGGGTGGCTGTGTGTGGTGAACTGTCCATCTCTCTGTCTGTCTGCTTGCCTACCTTCCAGGCAGGATGCCATGACAGAGGACTAGAGTCCCAGCCATCATTTGACTGGGGAGAGCCTCATTAATTAACATATGGAGAGCAATTATCTCATGGGTCATTGCTAATTTTTATGAATTCATGTTCTGAAAATAAGAGAAAACTAACAAGAAAACTGATCCAGGGAATGATGTCCGTAGAGCCAAGAGGAAAATTTATTCCATAAGTTAAGCGCTAGGATCGATTCATAAAAAAAATACATACAGCATACAAAAAAGTGTATCCTCCTGGATGAAGATGTCTCTTAATTGTGAAGGCCAAGCTATCAGTAGTGCTTTCCGTATAATACAAAGCCATGTGTCTGAGAACTGCAAACATATTGCAAGTTTACTTTTGATTCTGAACAAAAAATGTACTCCATATATATCCAAAGTAAAGCTCTGTCACCATTAAAACCACAAACAAAAAAATAAAAAAGATGGACATTAAACTCACTAAACCAAACCTCCAAGGCCGTCCAAGCTAAATCAGTAAACTAAAAATCTAGACTCAATTTTCCACCTACCTGTAGGTAAGTTTACTTTTCCTTTTGCATCTTGATTTTTGGAATCCATTTGCAAGTCATAGGGACCAAACTGCACATAAATGTCCAACTAGATGCGAGGATTAGTATGAGAATAATAGACTACTTTTATGACTTTAAGGGGAAACTTTAAAAAAAAAAATAAAAATGCCAAGCACTGTTAAACATTTTCGAGATTATTACACGAAAATACGAAGGAAACTTCAGGCAGGCCTCAGAAAAAAATTATTTGGTAGGGTATCACTAGCACAGTTAGTTATAATTTACCTAAAAGTCTTTTTTGATAAACCACAAAACCTTTTAGGAAAATATTTGTGATGTGCAAATCTATAAATAACGACAGTACTTGTCATGCTTTATCGTAGTAGCGCACGACAATTATTGTAATAGAAATTGTTATTTCGATGGCGAAAGTCATTTTGCAACATGTAGCCTATATGCGCGCTGGCTGACTTGGCTAATATAGGAAACCTTATTGAAACTATATTTTTGGTTTAAAAAAATAGCCCTACTTTACTAAAGACCTCCTGCCCAAAAGAAGTTGAAGCAAGTAAGCGAATAATCCGCACATATTCATTATGAGCAGGGGCGGATCTAGAAAATAATTTTTAGGGTGGCAAAGGGGGGGCATGGGGTCTATGAGGGGTGACAACACCAAAGCAAGCACCCATGCATAGTGTTTGGGGATTTATGGTCTGATATACACAGTTGTGTTCACAAATATTGTATTTAGGGGTGTGCAATATTGACAAAAAATGATATCTCGATATTTTATGTGATTTTATCGATAACGATAATTAGACGATTTTGCTGAGTGTGTTATTGTGCTGGTACCTTAAGGACTACCGTGGACAACTGACTCCTAAAGTTTTTTATATTCTTCATATTCTGTGTGGTGGCCAGTGCATACTGATAGAAATGTATCTTTTCCAATAAGTTTAAATTGATTATTACCTTTTGTGGGCAATTTTACCTTTATAAAGCATTTTTTTTTTTTCTACAAGGTCCAATTATCTTTTGAGTCAAATTCTTACATTGAATCAGTGAATTAGAATATTAAGACATTTGGGCTGTTACCGAGCAAATTAAATCAACACAGAAGCTGCATCTGAAGTGGCATTTAGATGTATTTACACAGTTTATGTATCTCATAGGGGACATGGATGCATTTAATCTGCAGTTACAAATGCATAAATAATTTTTTTATATATTAAACATAAAACATTGAATAATGATATTTGAAATAATAAAAAAAATGAAAAGATACTTTAAACGTGATTCTTCAGGAACGAAACACTGTCATGTTGCTCAGAGACGCAAAACTGCGCTGTGGTTGTGTTCGGAATTATTTTTTGTTGTCGAAATAGTGCAAAAACAGGAAATATGGTGTCTAAACGTAAGTCTCTTAATTAAATTATTGTTTATTGAATTCAATTCACATTTGTAATCATGTTAATTTTTGGAGAAAAACGTCACTTCGTGTGAAATTTAATAACTATATGCGTTGTTGAAATATATCATTTCCATCTGCCATCAATGCACTGCATTTTAATAGACGGGAATCATGCATGCACTAGTCGCACTAGTCTAGGCTTCACGTAATGTATGCGTGCGCTCTGTAGGGATGTTTTGAATGGTTTTTTTTTTGCAAAATACTCGTAATGTCAAATCGCACAGCGTTACAAAACAATTACGAGATGACGCAACGATTTATCGCCACAGGCACCCTAAATACCATTAAGTAATCATCTATACTGTTTAAAATGAAAAATAAATAACAACATTTCAATATCCATCATGGCACCAAGTCAATGCACAATATAAAAAACTTCAACAGGTTATACATTTTTCTGAGCTTGTATCACTAAAGAAGAAATTTGGTTCTATTAAAATTACATAGGCTACTTAGATGGTATAATCATGTTTTGTGCAAGTTTAAGAGCAACAAAAACTTTTGAATTTCCTAACATTAGAAAGAAATACAATAATATCAAAGCACTGAAACTGGATCAGCTTTGAAAACAATGTTTGATTTTCTGTTATTAAGAGAGGTGGGAATGTCTGTAATCACCCATAACAAACTCTAGCAACCATATACTCTAGCAACACCCCAGCAACTGCATAGCAAGAGCCTAGCAACCACCCAGAATATCCTAGCAACCAACTAGCAACACTTTAGAACATCTAACTGACCAAACCATTTACGTTTTTTAAACAAGACTTTAAGACAAGCCAGCATACATTTGTCTTTCAAACTTTTCAATCTAGTTATTACAGTTTTTCTTACAGGTTTTTTTTTCAACTGCTTACATTTTCAAAACTTTGCTTCTTTTTTTCAAAAGTTTACACACAAATCCAAGAATTGCACACACAAAATGCAAAATGCCTCACATCTCTTGCAAAATGAAGCACTGCATTCAAAATATCACAAACACATCTCAAAAGCAAACATTTGCAAACACTTTTGCCATAATATTATTAATTCCTGTAAAATGTTTGTGTGTTACATAGAGAATTGTGTGTTGTGTTTTGCAAAAAGTGTTTTATGAATGAGTCAAAGGCTGAGAATTAGTGTATGGTTTGCAGATTTGGTGTGTGTGGTTCTGGTGTTTGAGTGTCAGCTTTCAGAAATTGTGTGACAAGTAAAGATTTTGTGTGCAAGCAGTTGAAAAAAACTGTAAATGCTTACAATTCAAATACACAGATGACTTTCAATAAAGATCAATAAACTGTAACAAAAAACTCTTACTAGGATTCAGGAATTATTTTTTGCAGCTCAATGTCTTACCTACATAACTTAAATAACAGATGTATAATTCAGCAATTTTACATTTTACTACTGTAAAGTAATCTTGCAGTAGATGAAAAGCACTAGAAAAGTTCAAATGCCAAATAATTGTATGAACTTGGCATTCACCACAATACAGTACAGTAAAAAATCAAATAAAAAAAGTTAATTTAGCATTCTCTGCACATTTGGCCAAATTTCATTACAGTATACAGTACTATAGCAGTTTGGTCTCCTGACTCAAGACTAGCTATATCTCTAGGCAGTCATTTCTCAGTTCTGCAAAAATGCAGTACACATAAAAAATGGTTACAAATAAAATTTGACAGTCACACGCTTGAAGGTGTACAACATGTGCTACAGTTTATTGTAGTCCTACATATAGCTAAGATGAAATTTTTTCCATTATCTAATGTACTGGTACAGTACTGTAATTAGGCCTAGGCTATATTGTAGCCTATGTGTAAGTATAAAACCCCTGTAGATGATTGGCTCAGCTCTCTCCTCTCTCCATTGTTAGCATGCAGAGATTCTGATTGGTGTGGCAAGCATCATTTTGCTACCTAATTGTTAACTACTCCTTGTTTAACTTTTTGAGAAATGTGTCTTTGTTTTGAAAACTGAATTAATGGTTGGGGACAAAAGTGCAACTAAAATTAGTTTATATTAACAACGATAAAACTGCATACGACTAGATCTTACCTAACCACTCAGTTTCCGTGATCGGCATCTTCTTATTGATTTCATGTTATTGTTAATGTTACGGCTTATATTCATGATCGGATCACCAAACAATTACGCGATAAATCTCAGACATATCCGGACGGGATTAGATTTCTCAGAGGACTTCTGAGTTGCATGAAACGCACTAATTATCTGATTCACGAACAAATGTCAAAACAACCCCCCTGTTCGTAAACTAGGCCGCGCTTTGTGGTTTTGACTCAAAAAGATCCGGTTCATAAGAGCCATTTGTTAATGAAGCCAAAAAAAAAACAAATTATGTTTTATTCTTTGATAATTCTGGGGTGGCACAGCATTTTCTTAGGTGTGCCACCCCGGTAGATCCACCCTTGATTATGAGCGCACGGTCACTGTTTCCATAAAGCGCACTTCATGCACGTCAAGTTGTGAAACGGCTTTTTTTGTTCCACAGTTCCTATTTTGAGTTTTAGTGTCAGTGGGCTCTGTTGGAGTCTGTGACATACGAGCAGAAAGAAGTCCTGATTTAAATGCATCTCGCATCTGTGTAGCTCAGCAGTAGGCTAAGAAACCAGAGCGCCGCGCGCTACCTGCGGTGTGCGGAGACAGAGGTGCGCTGGGCGCTTGCCATCATCTGAGGGGAGGGCGGAACTTCACTTAAATACTGGAGACATCACAGTGCCATTCTCACAGCATCGGTCTCACAGCATCAGCGCCTGACACACGGAGAAAACATGGCAAACGCGTACCTGCAAGGAGTAGAGATCTCAGCATCTCAATTCCTGGATATATTCCATCATTATGACAGCGATGGTAATTTCTTTCCTTATTTTGTGGATTTCATGGATTAAAAAAAAAACATTTTTGGGGAAGAAAAAAAATATTGGGATTACTCTTGCCACCTGCTTTGCAACTGGTTTCCAAAAGTTTAGTTAAAATTATTTGTCTGATTTACCTTACCTAACAGACTTTTATTAACCTTTGAGGATATCAAAATTTGACAAAAAAAATATAGATTGTTAGTCATTTCAGATGGTTTTAAAATATACTTTTTGGCAGACACATCTCATCTGAATTGAAACTGTGTTGTGTCATTGACTTGGGGTGTAAATGCTCTCAGGTAATGGATATATCGAGGGGAAGGAGTTGCAGAATTTTATCAGAGAACTTCAACAAGCTCGAAAACAAGCAGGACTGGTAAGTCACACAGTTTTCTTCAATCTTCTGCAATCAGGCTGGAATTTATGGGACACATCCCAATAAGATATTATGTTGATAACACAATATAATAATAATAATAGTAGTATAACTAAATAAAGCTGTCATAAATAAATAAAGCTGTCAGTATCAGTTATTGGGGACCAAGAAAAAAATCATTTCAGAGAAAATGACAAAATTGTCAAATCTTTTTTTTTTTTTAAAGCATTTTGCACAGGTTTAAAAATTCTCTTCAAATGTAAAATTAAGTTATAAATATAGACACACACACACATTTTGTTTAAAGGTGACATATTATGCCCCTTTTTACAATATGTAATATAAGTCTCTGGTGTCCCCAGAATGTGCCTGTGACATTTCAGTTTAAAATACCACACAGATAATTTATTATATTTTGAATATGCTTATTTTGAGTGGAAGCAGAAACAGCTGTTTTTTTCATGCCTGTCTCTTTAAAAGCAAATGGCTGCTGCTCCCCACCACCTTTTCCAGAATAGGGCTGCATCTTTACAGCTGGTATCTGCTAAAAATATCTGTTTTCGTTCTGATTATCATGTTTATTGTGCTGAGTTTAAACTTCAGATATAAGGTTTTCTGAGCGCACACATCTGAAGCACATGGACATAAGCTGCTGTCACACATGTAGTACTAAACTTAAGTTCTCACACACTAGGAGGCCCGTCACGATAACAACTTTTTGTTGTGCGATATATTGCCCCAAAAATAATTGCGATAAGCGATATTATTATCATTTTAAAGACCATTTTATGCCACAATATAAAATCATAATCTAACAGCATAATAATGCAAGAAGGCCAAAACGCTTCCAAATGACAACGAACTTTACATTTTTAAGAATATTTAGACCATGGAAATTAAGTATCAAAATATTAAATACCTTAAAAAACCTGAATAAATAGTAAATAAACATTTTTTAACAAAAAAGTGCAAAGTAGAAAATAAGAAAAATGCACAAAGAACTTGTATAGAGATTTTTCCATCAACAGATTTTTTCCTGACCTTCTTTTCTCTGTAAATTAAGGGTGCACACTATTGCTGAAAAACACAATCAATACTTAGCAGTCAGATGTCTGTATGCTCAAAGGCACAGATCCCTAAACAAGACTATATCTTCAGATGAAACTTTTTTTGTTGAAGCATTTTTAAATTTGAACTAGCACATGACTACACCACGTTATGTACGAGAAACTGCAAAAAACACCGGCGCAAGTGGAATGTACAAAACACGGTGACATACATTTTTAAGTAAATATAATGGGCGATATATTGCGTAACCAAAAATTATTGAGGTCATGTACATATATTGAGCGATAAGTCGATATATTGATTATGGCGACAGGCCTAATTCACAACGTTTACGTTTAAAAACACCCCAAATTACAAAACTTCGGTTATGTCTGTGAGGTAAACAGCTGGGAAATAAATCGCATTTTTATTTTAGATCTGTGTGGCAGAGTAATATACAGTAAATAAATCAATAAATCATCTGCTCTATTGTCTCCTCTGAGGCTGGGACTCTAAATAGTGTTCTGTGCTCGTCTGTGCAGCCAAAGACTGAAGAGTTTGCATGTTTTGCTCAAACTTTCGCCGTGGCATTAGAACTGGTACACCATTGTGGCTTGTGAAATCAAAATGACGGTGCCGTGGGTAGAAACTTACAGATTAAGGTGGCGGTAATATTATAATGAGATCCCCTTGCCACGTCACCAAGGGAGCGAAATCAGATGCGCTCGTTTTTTCAGACGCTTTCAGAAAAAGGCTTCCCAAAACAAAGTTATTGGGTTAATCATTTTCACATTTCCTTCGTTGCACTGGGGACCTGATTATAGCACTATAGACGGGTATGGGCAGAACGGGGGCCTGTACCATGAAGCTGGATTAGCTAGGTACGTTTCAGTTTGTGCCAACTCTGGGTTTTAGGTACCATGAAAGTGGCTTGGCTTTTAGATGCGTTCATTGCCATAGTAACTTACATTCCACGGCTAACCTGCTCCGGGGCAGGTTACGTTCTGAGTTAGAGATATCAAACTGAAATTGGACCAATCAGATGTGAGAAAAGTGACATGTCTGATGCAAAAAAAGGTCACTATAAAGTACCTTAGAAAATACAACAAAATTGTCTGGCTTTAATGATAATTACTTAGAGTTATTTTATTTGATTTATATTATTATTAATCCATTACACACAAGCACTTTTAGTTTAACAATTATTATAAAGCATATATTTTAAATGAATATTAATATATACAGATCATATGCAATAAAAATAAGTGGTAGAATCAATAGGTAACACTTTAAAAATGGCCACATGTGACCTTACATGTTCAGGTCTTTATTGCTATATATTATCAACTATATAAACTAACTTCACAACTTTTACTTGTGCTTGCCACTAATAGAGGCAAGATCATTTCATTTATTTTTTGGTCCTCTTTCATTCAAGTGCTTCAGTGTAAATGCAATTTAATTCCCCATATTCTTTAATCTCTTACCTTACAAATATTTTGAATATCGCTGGCTCTCCGCGGAAGTGATCACACTTGCTCGGTGTTTGTGAGTGGCTGTTCCCATGATGTCACACATTCATGTGCATGCACTCCACAAACTCAGGATCAAACCCACTCTGATTTGTTCATCTAACCTCTGTACAGGCCCCTGGCAAATTCCTGTGTTTAGTTAGTTAGTTATTAGTTACTTTCAGAAGATATGTCAATAAGTGAATATGGGTCACACCCAAACATTTTACTGGTTTGTGTTTTTGAACTGCTTTGCCACATTAAAGGGGTCATATGATGCGATTTTAAAGTTTTCCTTTCTCTTTGGAGAGTTTCAAGCTCTTGGTGCATAAAGAAAATCAGTAAAGTTGCAAAGACTAAATCCAAACCCAAAGAGAGATCTTATAAAGTGAAGACTGTCCCACTCCCTCCTAAAAATGCCTCATTTAAACACGGCCCCCATGTCTTGCACGATGGTGGAACGATTTCATAACGGCGCCAACTGTTCACCGCAAAGAAAGAAGGCTTACTTTATTGGTGCTTTGCTGCCACCCCGGCCGCCGCCCAAATGTTGTGAAAATGCTGTGTGTTTCGTTGCGAAAGCAAAAAAACTTTGTTTGACCTTCCAAAAGAGGACAAGACTAGAAATCAGAGGTTAAGTTGTTTTTACAACACTGTTCCAGAACAGTTCAACCCCAATATTCAGATGTGTGCAGTGCATTTATGGAGAACTGTTTCCAATCCTGGAAGTAGACTAAATGCCCCGGCTGCTTTTTCGGACTTACATTCTAAGTAAGTACATTTTTCATATTAAAAGAATAATTTTCCACGACGATTGAAACACGTTTTTAGCAGTGTCGAGTAGCGCTTGTTGTGTGTCTTGTCTCTCCATCCAAATGCATACATGTTTTTGTATGTTTACGGGCGTCGCGGCGAATGCAATGGGTAAAAGACAGTAAATAATAAGTCATTATAATCCATCATTTTTGTCCCCACTGGATGCAACAAATGTCTTATTTATAATGGGTTTTATTGGTTTTGTCTCGTCGCACCTGGGACACGGCATCACAATATGGTAAGGGGCATAACATTTTCGTCACACGCTTGAGTTATTCGGCCAGTCACAACACACTGGATAGCAGGCCAATCAGAGCACACCTCACTTTTCAGACCGATGAGCTTGTAAAAATCGACGCGTTTCAGAAAGGTCGGGGCATAGAGGAGAAACAATAATTACAGTATATGGAAAATAATGTGTTTATTTTACTTTAAACCGCATAAACACATAAAATCATTACACCAAATACACAAAATAAATGTTCTTTTTAGCAACCATCATATGACCCCTTTAAAGTTCTTTATTTAGAGAAATTTGTAGAATATGATGATGCATAGTAAGTTGTGGAAAATGTATTCTAGTACATAAAGATTTAGATTAAAGCAAAAAGCAAAAAAAAAGTAACTATGTAAAATATGCTTATTTCATAAAGTTGTCAGAGTGGTATGTACAGTAATATGAAATATGTATCATATGTAATTTTAGTGGCATTACACATTTGTGTCCTAGCATTTAAAATACATGATGAATTCTGCCTTTGCTGTATCATATGATGAAGTGGCATGGTATCAGACCTGTTATAAGCTCTGACAGAGGACAGAGACTTTGTCCCAGTTTGTCTCAGTCAGCACGTTAGTCAGTCTGTCTCGCTCCCCATCTGGGTCCATGCACATCTGCTGCTGGCTCCTCCCCTCATTTGCTTCATAGAGAATAAATCCTCATTTGTGTTTGTTTTACAATAACTCTACTGTCCTTTGTAATTGCAATCTGATCGTTATGCTGTTATCTATAAAGAACAGCAATACGCTGTATGTTGAAAAAAAGAAGAAAGAACCAAAGGCTCATTGAAGAGAACTGCATGCAGACTTGATGTAGTGGAATGACCTTGGATGAAACTCATTACTGGTACGAATCATGGATTGTTCTTGTCTGGAAAATACACATGCTGAAATTGCAAAGCAAACAACATTCATAAGGGCTGGGAATATCTGAATATATGCTGAATAATTAGTTACTGAATGATTGTAATGAAATGTCATAATAACAAACGTGAAGTTTTAAGTTGTTCCATCATGAAGGTCAGAGTATGTAACCATTTAGCAGATAAACTACACTCACTTTATGGACGTTTCTCTCTGAGCAACCCAAGTTAAGTGCCATGCTCAAGGCTTGTTCTTTATGGGATCAGATTATAATACCTATAGAAAGCATTTCCATCTCAATGGCAGTTGCTCAGGTGGTTCAGGACCCTTGGAAATAAAGGACTAAAAATGTTTGGTCAAGGAAACCACTGAAAGGTTTTGAGGCAATCAATCAATCAATCAATATTGATAATGTTGATTGGCTGATGAAATAACAAGAACATGCAAAGGCATTCTCTACTGACTACAATGATAAAATAAAATATGATGAATAAAATAAAATAGTAAAATAATAATAATAGTAATATACTACTACCACTACCACAACTAATAATTGTTTGATAATTGATCATGTTGATTGACTGATGGCACAACAAGAACATGCATAAGCCTTCTTTAATAACTAAACTAAACTAAACAAGACTGTGCACAGAAAATATAAATAAAATATATGAATATAAAATATTACCAATATATGTTGCCTACAACAACAATCTGTTAGAATATACTATTAATTATAAATGTCCATTATAATAAAAGAAGTTTTTGAACCAGATTGGTAGTTACAGTATCAATCACCAGGAGCTAACTATGTAAACCTTGACACTTTCACACAAGCAAGTAACCGTCAGGTTACCAGCACTGATAATAAACCTCTACAATCACACCATCTTTATGTTATAACTGCAAGATCCAAGGTGTGCAGCTGATCTGACTTTGTAAAGCAGTGACTTTCTTGTCCTCCATGTTGTTCCTGAGGTGGTGTCCAGTGGATGTACTTTATTGAGATTCCCATGTCATTGAGTTACAGCCCTATTAGGCATAAAAAGGAGGTGATGGACTGTGACAGCACTGAGGAAAAGCAGCCACTGGGTCATTTCACACCTCTAATGATATTGTGCTGTGCTTTACTGCCCCCTAAATGTCTCTCACGGGCCTCTGCATATAGCAATTTAATTTATTCAGACTTTAAGGCTTCTAAACAGTGCATGTGTCCAGGTTTCATGTACAAGATTAAATCTGTGCTCACCATACTTCAGGTCTGTTTGCCTAATACTTTTGAAGAAGGCAGACTGAAAATGCTTTCATAGATGTTCATGGATCTGAACACACAAACCCTAATAATGGTGACAATCTACAAACATCAAATGAGTAAAAAGACCCATCAAATAGCTAACACGAGATGACAAAAACAACAACATCAGCATAAAGTCAGCAAGCAGCAAAACAATAAATCTAGATCAGTAACCGCATAATTTATTCATGCTGCAATGCATCCTGGAAGCTGATAAACACTGAACAAATCAACAACATTACTCAGTACGAAACTAATATGTTTAATAAAAAAACATGTTTTTATGTAGATTGAAATGATACCATTTTAGTATCTGTGAGACAAACTTTTTTTATTACTACTAATAACTAAAATCGCAAACTTACTCCGTTAATCATTATCTGAAAGAGGGCAGTTCGACCTAAACTAAACTAAATTTCATTTTCATTTTTCTTCAGTTCCTTTAAATTGTTTTGATTTTATCCCTCACTGTTATGTCAGCTAAAGCAGGCATATTTGGATTAAATAGATTGATCACTTTTCTGGACAGAAGCCACAGAGAACAAGGATTTCAGGATGGTTCTACAATTAATCAATTGCCTTTTCAACCAATCACACAGAATCCTCTGTGTATTAAACAGAAGAGAGTTTATTGCTTTGCAGCCTGAAATGAAGACAGTTTTTGTTTTATCCAGCTGTATTTACTCAGTGTAACCTATAACATCCAAGTGAAAGATATACTACCAACATGTCAGAAAAACAAAACAAAAAACAGAATCACTGAATTGAAAAAAGGATCACCCCCTCCTAAAAATGACTTATAAACTCAATCAGTTGTAGCTAATCACCTTCTCAATGGCGCATTGAATACATCCAGAACAAACAACTGTGTCCGTCACTTTCAGGCTGCAAAGAAACAAAATGTGATTATTTTAGGGGGGTTATACCCACTTTACAACACATCAAAAAAAAAATTCCGGGGGTTTTGCCCGTATTTTGAATTTTGGGTTGAAGGAAATGACTGTATACAAATATAAAAACGTAAAAATTAAATAAAAAAAAATGTAAAATGTATATTTAATTAAATCTAGAAGGAAATTTTTTATATATAGATAGATATATATAAGTATCTTATATATAAATAGAACACCACACAACAAAATATATATATTTACACACACCAACAATATAATTTACTTTACTTTTAGTCATTTAGCAGACTCTTTTATCCCAAAGCGACTTACAAATAAGAAAAAGTAATTAAAACTAAAAGCTAAAACTCTCTAAATACTATATATATATATACACACACACACAAAATATATATATATATATATATTTACACACACACACACACACACCACGCACACACACCACACACATAAGGAAATAAAAGAAATTAAATAAAAATGAAAAATGCATACAACAAAATTTCAAAACTTAACACTGAAACGAAAAAATAAAAACCAAACAATTCAAAAATATTAAAGAACAAAAGGTATGAGTATAATAATGATTCTAACATAACATTAAGCCAAACACCACCAACACAACTACATGTGTATGGTACAAGCCACACATATAATACATATACATGTACATGATAGATATTATATAAATCATTCATATTATATATATATTAGTTCATTTTTTCCATTTTGTGTTGAGTAAGGAATAACTCACTTAAATCAAATTAAAACTTCATAAAAAAAATTTATAGACATAATCAAAACCAATAAAAATGACAAACATTCCTACAACTAGTAACTACACTAAAATAGATACTAAAACAAATCAAAGTACATTATTTATCAGATTCCTAAAAATACACGATCCAAACACCCATGGCGAAAATCAACAAAAATAATATATACATACATACTACTGTGGGACATACATACATACATCAAATATAACTGAATACATATTTCAAATTTTTTTTTATTTAATGACCCACATCATCTGTATCTAATGCTAAAGCACATTGGAAACATTTTATTCCAGTATACTCAATTTAGAAGTCTACCCGACACCAGTACAATGCCCTCTCAGAGGCGACTGTCTGAGTATATGCCTTCATTTGTCTCAGCCAAGCTACTGATTCACACTGAACCTGTAGTAAGACAAATAACTCTTGGTAAACAGGCGAAAGTTTCGAAAACTTGGTGGGTTGCATTTTAGAGGATGTAACAAACTCTGGAGTCTGGGGCCTAACTGTCATCAAAACCATTACCCCATCACGTGAATGAACTGAGGTGTTTCACATTTGAGTGATTTTTGCACAGTCACCGCTCTGTGTCCTATGCCAAGATGGGCAGATTTTTTTGAGGAATGAGATCTCCTCTCATCTGCATCAAAAGCAGTATGAAAACACAATCAGCATTGTGCAATGAGGGCTGAAGATAGCAGCACATCCCATCTGTCTGTGCGTATTTGTTCTTACACATCAATGGCTTTTAGAAGGAAGAAGAAATGGATTGTAACAGCCGGAAGCTTGATTATAGCCAATGAAGTCTGCAACAAACTGTATTTTTTGTTAAGAGTTACAGAATGTATTCTTTAGAATGCATGTTTATTAAATTATTATTTTTTCCCCAGGAACTAACAGACAAGATGAAGGCCTTTGTGGAGAAATATGAGCAAAATGCTGATGGAAAAATAGGTATCATTGAGGTAAGAAAGCTAAAACCCAGTGTTTAGACTCCAAAATTAAAAAGGTTTTGACATGCGTTTAACTCATACGGTTGTGTTGTTTTACCCGAGAACAAAGATGCTTGTTCATTTATGAAATGCTTTCACCCCAAAAAAGTACTGTGAGCTATTCAGACCCATTCAGAGCAGTGAAAGCGTGTGGATTTTCAGCAATCAGTGCAGCTGTCAGCGGCTCTCTGGGAGCATCATTTCAGAAATGCTATCACTTAGCAGATATTCTCAGATCGAGCAGCATTTGACACCTCATAAACTGACATCCCTTCATAGCTGACAGTCAACTTGTCTTTCCCATAAGAATTTATGCTCATTACATTAATCAAAAAGTGCATACATTTTGTTGATCTGATCTTTGTACATCTTTCACAGCTGGTTCAAATACTACCTACAGAGGAAAACTTCTTGCTATTTTCAGACAACATCTGAAACCTGTGCAAGAATTTATTGGAGGTGAGTCTGAATGTACCAGTTAAACAAACTAGAAAAGATAATAACCAACTGCACTGCATGTGTTTGCAGTTACATTACAGTGATTACAGCCTAAATATCAGTCAGCATATTAGAATGATTTCTGAAAGATCATAGACACTGAGGACTGATATGATGCTAAAATTAAAGCTTGCCATCACAGGAAATAAAAAACATTTAAATCTAAAACCGTTTTATGTAACTTGTAATATATTCACAAATTATTGTGTTTAGTAGCGTACTGTATTTTTTTCATCAAATAACTGCAGCCTCGGTGAGCATAAGAGATTCTTTCAAAAAACTGTTGAATAACTTAAGACATTTAAATGTAAATGTAAATTCTGAAGATCAGTGTCAGCTTTCTGTAACAATTCCAATGGTTAAATTTATTAATTTTTCCACCAGGCTTGGAGAAATTATGATGCTGATCACAGTGGATACATCGAAGCTGACGAACTCAAGGTAAGAAACAATCTTTTAACCTTTCAAAAGATGTGAGCTCAGTGAGCAGCATTCTTTGTTGAGTAACTTAACGTTTATGGTCTGCTGAGATTGACTTTTTATGCTCCTTATTTGGGACCCAGAGACCCCAATGCTGTAGGTGTAAAAATAATAATAGTAATTTTAAACCTGTTATTTTCCCTTCAAATATGTATGTTGCTCTGACTTAACCGACATTTTATTTTACAACCAAGTCAACATGTACTTTGCAGAAATGTGACTACAGTAACATTTCTGGTTCTGTTTGAGGTCAGTTTGACCTCAGCAACACCATGTTATCAAAAAATGCAATAAAGCAAAAGAAGTGTACTGCAGTCTTAATGTGTAAAAATGCTTTGCGGTGATTCATTTTTGAAGTTCATAATCTGTTCACATATGCTTGGATACAATTCATGAAGTATCCAGTTACTAAAAGGAAGATTTCACCCCAATGACCACCCAAGATGTAGATGAGTTTGTTTTTTCACTGGAACAGATTTGGAGAAATTTACTATTACTTTATTTGCTCATCAATGGATCCTCTGCAGTGAGAATGACAGTCAGAATGAGAGTCCAAACAGCTGAAAACTCACAATATCCGCAATTAATCCAGTGCCTTCACTCATCAGTTAACATCTTTTAAATGAAAAGCTGTGTTTGGCCAATAATTCCGGTCAAGATATGTGTTTTAAAACTTTTTAAACCTGTTGCTTCCAGGTTACAAATCATAATATATGCTTTTCTTCCAGTTACAAAGTCATACTTGTCTAATTGGGGTGAGAATATGCACAAGTTAATCACCGTTCACAAGCAACAGTCTAAAACTGTTTTAAACAAATATGTCTGTGGATTTTGATTTGAGAGGACAACAGGGATGGACTTTTTCACTGGAGAATGGTTAATTATGGATTGGTATTTTGGCCAGAAGTGACAGTTTAAAATTCAAAAGCCTTAAAGGGATAGTTCACCATTTCACGGTGCCAAAATGAAAATTCTGTCTGTCATCAGTGGGTTTACTCACCCGGTGTGCATGTTGTTCCAAACCTGTATGGGTTTCTTTCTTCTGTTGAGTACAAAAGAAGATATTTTGAAGATTGCCGGTAATCAAACAGTTGGTGGTTGCCATTGCCTTCCATAGGATTTTTGTTTTTTCCTACTATGGCAGGCACTGGCAACCACCACTGTTCCTCGTTTGTTTTCTGGCGTGTTGCGTTAAACTAATTTCGCTGCAAGTTGAAGCACAACATTAACATTTGGAACTCAGGACTAAAACACAAAAGTACAGGATTTAGAGACAGTGTAGTGTGACCGGTGGTGTATAGAGAAAGAAAGTGGCTGGGTTGGCCGGGGTGGTGGCTTATCGGCCGGAGAGGGGCTTGTCAAATGACAATCAAATTAAATCCATGTGACAGGGCGGTGGAGAAAGAGAAAACTTTCCTTTATTGCAAAATCTGCTAAAATATTAGGTAGCCTAAATGTGGTTAAGAAACTGATCATTTTGCATGGCTTCATAAAGTGCATTTATTTGTTGCGGTTCTCTTATTGGTGGAGATTTCTCTGCAGAATCATGGGTTTTTCACCAGGAATTGTTGCACAATTATTTAGAAAATAAGTTAAAATAATGCATGCTGATATCTTCAATAGAAGTGTATAGCATCAATTAACAACCTCGTACCTCACAGTATTTCTGTCATTAAAGGTTTATAAGTTATTGTACAAAATCTATTTAATGCATCCTCAAAAGTAATACATTTGTAAAAAGTAATCTTACTGACCCCAAAATTACTTAATGACTCCGTGTAATCCAATCTAATGCTTTTCAGAATTTTTTGAAAGACCTGCTTCAGAGGGCTAAAAAACCATATGATGAGAAGAAATTAGAGGAGTACACACTGACTACGGTAAGTTCAGGGTGAACTGCACAGCCCATCAAAAATGTGTATTCTGTGTCACCTTGGAGAACTTGCCATTTTGAGGGAATAAATATTGTTTTTTACAGCTGAAAATTTTCGATTCAAATAAAGATGGGAAATTATGTCTGTCAGAAATGGCACGGTTAGTGAGCTTGGAAATTCATTATGAATATTTATCGCTGCTTATTAACTTCAAACAACTTCAAACATCTCTTATTTTTTTAACAGGCTGTTACCAGACCAGGAGAATTTTCTACTAAAATTTCAGGTATGTCAGCATTAGGAATTAACCCATAAATGGATTGGATTAACCCTTAACTACCTACAACTGAACAAATCTTTTCTTCAGGGGGTAAAAATGGCCAGAAAAGAGTTCAACAAGATTTTTGAGTTATATGATCAGGTAAGTCTCTTGCATTGATCAATCACTCCTTCATATCATTTAATAATAAAGATCCTCTGTGCCCGACAGCCTTAAAATACCTCAAGCCGAAACTTAATACTGGTTGATTTCATGCATAACCAAGCATGCATAGATCAGCCAAAATGTCTCCAATTGTATAAGACCCGCAGAAAGCAGCCATTAGTATGCAAAGATAGTCTCTTTCAGTCTGGATATCACCTGCAACACCATTGAATCTTTTGGCCCTGGTTCCATTGTAATGTATTACTGTGTCCCTGAATAGGGCAAATTCCTCACCGCTGATGACAGCACCCCTGATCTTTATTGATTGGCAGGTTCGGGTTGCGAACTCGCATGGGGACCGGGTCAAACGCAAACATACCCACTTTTGGGCTATTAGAAAACACAGGGTGCTGATGCGGCAGCATGTGCTTAAAGCTCTGAGACATTTCATTACAGATACACTGACTGCTGGTATGCATTCAGCAGACATGTGGTTTGGCCTCATATTGTTTGCTCTGGGACTATGCAACAAGCTAGCATGTTCTTTCATCAGCTCATTAAGAAGTGATTTAAGGCCACTTTACGAATATTAAGGAGAAACAGACTTGACATGCAGGCTTATTCCTAATTTACTGCTTTAATGCCTCCTGAAAAGTAATAATGAACTTTATTTTTGATGCAGAATGGATGCAGTAGTTAATAGTTCACTCAAAATCTGTTATTTTTACCTTCAAAACATTATATAAGTATATAATACAATTTTACAATGTGTGACAATTTGTTCTGCAGCATCTATGCAGCCCCAGGTTGCTATGAACTGTTATGACCAAGAACTGTGCAATGTAAAATAAAATAAAATTCCAATAAAATAATATTCCAATATTTTAAAGTCAAATCAAATCAAATCTACTTTTGTGTTCTTACAAATATAAGAAATATAAAAAATTTAAATGATAAAAAAATAAGGATTTGGTAGGGCATGGTGGGGGGGTTTAAAAAAATTTGGGGGTGAACTTTGCTTTTAAACCAAAGCCAATACATATAGTAAGTACACTGCCTTTTCAGGAGCATGTCTAAATGTCTCAAGCTATCTAACGGATGTTACAGGCCCACTTTCTCTGGCTGTTATTTCTTCAGAGCACCAAATGAGCACCTAGAGACCCAGCATGTCATTGCATTGACTCTGTGTGCAAAACCGATCCTTAATGCCCTGATTTCCAATCTCTCCCTAGAGAACATTGCATGAGGCGTCCCTAATGTCTGAATAGAGAATACAGGAAATGATAGTAAAGTGGCATGACGCTGAGTTTCCTCAGTGGCTGTCACACATCTGTGCTCATTAATGTTCACTATGCTCTCCGCCTCTCCCAGGACAGGAATGGTTACATGGACGAGAATGAGCTTGACGCCCTCCTCAAAGACCTTTGTGAGAAAAACAAGAAGGTACGCATCTAAAAAAATAAAATAAAAAACTGATCGGAGGTTTCATGCTTTAATTTTCTGAGATCTGTTGATGCATTCTGACTCTCAGTTGAAGCCCACGATGAGCACAAACTATTTTCCTGAAGCAGACTCATAAGTATATGCTAGTGAGAGCTATCTCCTCCGGGATGCAGTGGGATTGCACCAACGTCCTTTCCCGTTCTCCTGCTCTAGAACATATCCATTCACGGATGCTAAAGGAGATTTCGACTGGTCCGACTTTATGATACCTATATCATGACTAAAAAACAAGAGGAATGGTCTGGGATCCCGACAATGTCATCTATGTAACTGTATTACCACAATGACATTTTAATTCCCTCAGACTGTGAAAACCCAAATTCGATTTTATGAAAGGAAAGATTATTGATAATACAATTAAAGATAGAAAAGCCGTGACGATGGTCTGTGGGCAAAGCATTCGACAAGGTTTGGAAATTGCCAGGAGGCCAGAGGGCTGCTGGGTCCAAATTGGGACCTACTCGCTAAGAGATGTTGTACTCGCGTGCCTTGCCCGCCCAGTTATCGGTGCTCTTGGAAATGAAAGAGGCGGCTTGGCCTCCGCGACAAGGCACAGCGGAGCATGAGTGGCAGGCGTGTGACGAACTGTCTGGCTGGACGTGGGGGTGCTGTCCGGGGGGCTCTCATCCTAGATGAACGTCGCGAGCTAGTATGACAATATGCGAGGAGCTGTGTCTCGGGACTACGAGCGTCTGCAACTTCCGGGGGGCGGGCCATGTGCCCGGTCTGAGTGAAAATGCCGGGGTAAAGCGTGTGGGAGCGAGTGGGGGGAAGCTAGAAGGACTCTAACTAAAAAGCGTGGGGGAGCACCAGTTAGGGGAGGATGGGGGGACAAAATGGAAAGCAAAAAAAAAAAAAAAGGGGCCTTGGGAAAACAGAGGCGGGGACCTGGAAGGGAACTGTTAAGGGGAGTGTTGGGTGCAAAAGAAAATAAAAAGAAAATGAAAACTATCGATCACTGCCTTCAAAGTTTGGGTCTAAGATATATTATATGATTGGTATCTCTTATGCTCACCAAGGTGAGTATTTGATTCAATTACGTAAAAGCGTAAATAATTGTGGAATATTATTAGAAATGTAAAAAAAATAAAAAAACATAGTAATATAGTTTAAAATTAAATTTTATTCTGTATGCAAAGCACCATTACTCCAGCTTCATTCCCTGATCCTTCTACGTCCATTGATTTGGTGCTCAAGAAACATTTCTTCTTATTATCAATGTTGAAACTGTTGTGCTGCTTAATTTTTTTGTGGAAACCATGATACATTTTTCTTTTTATGTTCAAAGAACATGTAGTTGGCAAATAGTAAAGCCATTTATAATGTTACAAAAGACTTCTGTCACTTTTAATCAATTGAATGCATCCTTGCTGAATAAAAGTATTAATTTCTCAGTAAAAAAAAACCCCTTTCCTGACACCAACTGTTCAGGCCATTTGGGACCAAGGGTTTGTTCACACCTCATAAATGTAGTGAAGTAAAAACAGTATGCAATTCAATATATTTATACGGTTTGGGTTTAAATTTTTTTTGCTGCATGTCTGAAAAAAGCCTTTGAGACTCATGAAAACTGAACATTTCTGATGCCACATTGACAGATGCTCTGAAGAATCACTGAAGATATTCTTCTGATCTCTGACAGGTTCTAGAAGTCAGCAAAATCCCGACGTATAAGAGCGCCATCATGGCTCTGTCTGACGGAGGCAAGCTCTACAGAACAGAGTTAGCGCTGGTGTTGTGCGCAGAGGAGATGTGAACACCTCCGTCTGTACTCACACCATCCCAGAACCCCGTCCTCAGCTCACCTGTGATGCGTAAAGTAGCTAGAACCCTCTTACGTTCTTTCATTTTGAATATGAATTTCACTTAGAAAGGCAACCCAGTGGCACATACTTTTCAATTAGTTGTTTCTATACTGTTTCTAAGTGTACAGATTTTTTTAACAATGACACACATACAATACTTACAATCTACACTGCATACATGAACACATTTCCCTCAACAAAAGAAGAAACCCAACAGGCTACCATATCCCCATCTTAATTCAATACCCAAAATATACACCAATACCTATTCAGTAAGTATATTGATTTATCTTACAATATCATAGACAAAAGCAATAATGTCCTCAAAGAATGCTGTTGGTGGGATCCAGCGTATAAAACTCCAAAAGGCTGCATTTACTTTTGCGATGCATGTTTGTAATTGACGGCAGGCCCTGCTAGTGGGGTATTTTTGACTGCAAGCACATGCCGAATGTAATGCATCGCCCCAGTCCTGGCTCTAATGTTAGATTTTGCACTGTAAAAAATGACATGCTCCTTTATGCTAAACACCACAGACACTGTGTACGAAAATATTAAACTTATTGAATGACTACCTGCATCCAGTTGTTTGTCATGAATCCCTCAGTCTCTAAAAATCAGACTAATTTTAATTCTAAACATGTATGAGTTTCTTTCATCTGTGGGAAAGTATCTTTCCCCCCATACAATGAAAGTCAATGGGATCAAGTGCTGATTTGTTTTGGACCCCATTGATTTTCATTGTATGGATAAAACAGTTAAAGTTATCTAAAGATCTTTGTTTGTGTGTTGTGTGTGTTTGTTGTGTGTGGTGGTGTGTGTGTGTGTGATGTGTGTGTGTGTGTGTGTGTGTGTGTGTGTGTTTGGTGTGTTGTGTGTGTGTGTGTGTGTGTGTGTGTGTTCCGCAGAAGAAAGTAAAGTCAGGTTTGAACAATATGAAGTACATATTAACTCTCCTAAGAATTCCTTGTTGATTTGTTGCAACAATCACAACGTCAACATGTTTTTTGCTGCAGGTCACTAAATCATTTCTAAATGAATGACTGTTTTTGAAAAGAGGGAGAAAAAAAAAAAAAAAAAAAAGGGGGGGGAACAGTATGTGAGAATAAGCAGGGTTGGAGATTCACGCAAAACACAAAGTCACATAACCTACTCACCGAGTTTCTCCTTCCCGCTTTAATTTGTATATTCAACAGATCTGATCTTCTCTTATAATTGAACAGTTACTTCCCAAAGTGGACACGCAAGACATAAACTTGTGTGTTGTGAACAATCAGAAACTTCGGCTAAACCCGTTTATTTAGCTGTAACGTGTGAGACTTGAGCAAACCAATCAACTAGGATGCATCGTATTAAACGCATGTGATTTTTAATTATTTTCATATATCGCTTTTGTATGTCATTTTCGATTAGCACCCCACATTTGACCGAACCCCAAGGATGAAATGGCATTAAGAAAATGCCTTCCCCTCAACGCGTAGCAGAAAATTGTTTTCATATCATAAGTTCGATCGGCCAATATAAGCATTTTAGCACCACTGCCATAATATCCATGATTTCGCTTGACCTGAAAATCCACATTAGCTAACTGATATTATAGCAACTAATGACTATAAGGCATATTGGAGGCCTAAAACCTTCAAGAACATCATGCTTCGCCCACCAATATATTAAATTACATATTAACCTTTAAATACATCTATTCATTACATATATATGAAATGATACCTGACCGTTCAAAAGGCATACGTTTTTATTAAAAAAAATTCATAATTTTTATTCGTACATACCTTGTACCTGTACAAACTCTTCTATTTCAAATACATTGTTTCTTTGGAGAACTTTTCTACTCTCAAATCCGAAAATGTATCACAAAAGAACATCAGCACAACTGTTTTCACATTGATAGAAACGTTCTGGCGTACCAAATCTGCATCACAATTCAAATGGCAATTAGATCATTTAAATAGAAATTTTCATAATATTCCTGTTTTCACTTATATAAAAAAAAAATCTTACGACCGCAAACTGTTGAACCGTATGTTGAGTGTGTTACGGTCATCTCAATAAATTAGAATGTCGTTTAAAAGTTCATTTATTTCAGTAATTCACTCAAATTGTGAAACTCGTTTATTAACTAAATTCAATGCACACAGACTGAAGTGGCAGTGTGGGCAGATGCCAAATCCTGCTGGAAAATGAAATCAGCAATCTTCAAAAAGCTGGTCAGCAGAAGTAAGCATGAAGTGCTCCAAAATGTCTTTGTAAACAGGTGCAGTGACATTGGTTTTCAAAAAACACATTGGACCAACACCAGCAGATGACATTGCACCCCATATCATCACAGACTGTGGAAACTTAACTTTGGACTTCAAGCAACTTGGGCTATGATTTTCTCCACCCTTCCTCCAGACTCTAGTACTTTGGTTTCCAAATGAAATACAAAGCTTGCTCTCTTCTGAAAAGAGGACTTTGGACCATTGTGCAACAGTCCAGTTCTTCTTCTCCTTCTCCTTAGCCCAGGTACGAGCCTCTATGTTGCCTTTGTTGCCTGAGTGGCGGACAGAGGAAGACGACAACGGTAGCAAATTCCCTGACAGCTCTGGATTGGTGGCTTATTTTGCCTGACCCAGCCTCCATTCCATTCCTTGGGAAGGTCAATCATTCTTGATCGATTTTGTCCTTGACAATCTCATAAGGCTGCGGTATCTCTCGTTGGTCCGTTCAGCGTTTTTCTTCCACATCTTTTTCCTTCCACTCAACTTTGTTACGTTAACATGCTTGGATACAGCACTCTGTGAACAGCCATCTTCTTTGGCAATGGATGTTTGTGGCTTACCCTCCTTGTGAAGGGGGTCAATGATTGTCTTCTGGACAACTGTCAGGTTAGCAGTCTTCCCCATGATTGTGTAGTGAGCCAAACTGAGAGACCATTTGAAGGCTCCGGAAACCTTTGCAGGTGTTTTGAGTTGATTGACTGACTGGCATGTCACCATATTCTAATTTGTTGAGATAGTGAATTGGTGGGTTTTTGTTAAATGTGAGCCAAAATCATCACAATTAAAAGAACCAAAGACTTAAATACTTCAGTCTGTGTGCATTGAATTTATTTTCACAATTTGAGTTGAATTACTGAAATAAATGAACTTTTCCATGACATTCTAATTTATTGAGATGCACCTGTATACATAACATTGAACATCACACATTTAACAAAGAGTAAGACTTATATGTGATTATCTGAGTGTTATATACTCTCAGATGCTGTCAAGAGCCCAAATCTAAAAAGACTGCTTTTGCTCCACCACAAGCAGTAATGTAATATGAATTGGAAACCACTAGGAAGAAAGAGCAGGGAGAGAAAAAAAGAAAATATGAATATGAAGAAATGAATATATTTTTTAGTGGAGGCTGTTTTAAAAACACTTTCAATTATTAAAGAAACTTCAGAAATACAAAGCAATTAAGTCCCTTTTTTATTTATTTTTTTCATCCTCAAATTGATAATTAAACAAGAATAATGCAAGAATTAAGGCAGAATTTATTCTACAGAATATATATACTTTCGACAAAATGCATTTCTAAGCATGAAACAAGTTAATGTATACCAAAATATCATATCTACTTCATTACATCATAAGGCTGTTGAAAGTTACTGTAAGACGTCTAACACTTGTTGCCATAAAATATCAGGCAGATTGTTTTTATATGCTTTTAAACAAAATAACATCTCAAAACATGTTTTTGTAGGATTTATCAAAACGGGCAGTAACCATCTATCCGCCCATCTATTCTCCAAACTGCTTAGTCTATCCCAGAGTACAGGGGCAGTGTGTAGGTTAAAAAAAAAGTCACCTACATGTTTATAGCATGCAGAATGTAATTGCTATTGTTACAATGAATAGTTAAGGCAGAAATGGCAGACAGGTCAAAAAGTACACAATATCTATATTCAGCACAGCTCAAAAACTCCACACAACAATTCATTATAGCCCTCAATGTGATAAACATGCCACTGGACGGATATTTGTATGTGCCAGGACAATTTAAGTCTCGGTTTACACAATCTAAAAATCATATTTCAAAATAGTTGATCCTCTGTGCTACAATGCACTCTAAAAAAAAAAGCTGGGTTAAATACAACCCAGCACTGGGTTGTATTTAACCCAGCATTTTTTAGAGTGTGGGAGATTGAGATTAGGACTGTCATTAGTGCCGAGTTACTTCGGTTTCAGAGGTTTATGATCCTTTTGTGTTTCTGATCATTGCTTCCATAATGGCCCATTGCTCCTGTGTGACCTAGCAAATAAAATCAAGGTAAACATATAATAAATAAAGTAATAAAAACTCCCCATTGTAAATTTCTGATTAACTGACATTGAAGAAAATCTTTTTTTTAAATCACCTCTTTCAAGCCATTAAACTCGCCAGCAAGGGAGACATATTCACCACCATCCATTCGAATGATCTGTGAGGAAAAAGGAGATATATGAGATGGAAATTTGTCTTTCTCTGTGAAAAACATATTAGCTGCCCTGTCAGGGCTCCTTAACTTTATAAGTATAGGGCCATTACACTTATGCACCGGACCATATAACTCCATATTGATCTCTAGAGCACTATTTGTTTTCTCGAATTCTTCACAAAATTCCCTCTGATACTCAGAGAGGGAAAGAAGGGTGGAGTGTGTGCCCTTGGCTCCGTTTCCATTTGGCTGTAAACGGAGAGGCCCTGTGGGGATGATGCTAGGTGAGCTCTCGCCCAGAGAGACAAAGCACTTTTTTCACGCAAGGTCACCGAACTCACCGCGCCTGATACCCAGCTGGCATAATCGCTGCAGAGGTAGGCGGCCAGGTTGGCAATCTCTGCAGGAGTTCCCAGACGACCCACGGCTATAGTCTCTAACATCAACTTCTCAAACGTACCAGTGGGATCCAGTCTGCTGAAGGCACCCTTCAGAAAGATACCGGAGGAGTCACTGTAAAGCACCTTTTTCAGATGGATTTCATAAACTTTTAAAAAAGTAAAGCTTTAAAGATTGAAAATAATCCAAACTGAATTGATTCAGAGTTGAACTCAAGAACTGGATCAGTCTGATTTGTAAACCAATCATTCAAACTGGTTTTCACTGAAATGATCTGACTAGAAAGCATGATTCACTCACAAACTGGACTTTACAACTTCTCGCTGAACACACCTAGGGTTGTATGATAACATGTTAAGAGAAGAGCAACTTTAAAAAAAAAAAAAAGGCACACTACCTTGGTTTTGATTGGTCCTGGTTGAATAATATTGAATCTCATGCCGTATCTGCCCCACTCTGCTGCCAGAGACCTGTGGGTAGATGGAATCAGTCAGATCTTTTACACATGCTCTGATTTATTTGAAATTTGTCCCACCTTTTGGGGACATCTGGTCATCCTATCTCTCAGACATGGCCAACACGGTTTCTACTGCAATTATCTTCCTGAGACAGATTTTCCATTAGGTTTATCACACAGGGGAAGCAATAGCAAACATAGTGGCTCACAGTCAAGCCAAGGAAAATGCAATCAAAGGGCTGTTAAGGCTCTGGTGAGCTTATGTACAGAATGTATAGAACACACTTCAAATCAGAGTGCAATTATGTGGCCACTTTTCAATTCAGCAAGAGATTTTTGTAGGGTGCAAATCTGGTATACAAGTAATGTAGGGCCCTAAAATCTGAAAACACATGGAAAATTCCAAGTAGTACAAAAAAATTCAAAATCAATTTTAATATTAGTAAGAATTTGACAGATAAAAAAAAACACATTATGATCTAAAAATAATAACAACAATAATAATACCGTTAATAGAATATTTAAGATATATATATATTCATATTTATATAATTATATTAAAATCTTTGTTTACTAATATATTGTTAAAATTTAATAAAGGCAAGGCAATGGAGCAGATAAGCAACTTTTTGGAATTACGTTAGGATTCTCATTTAAGCACTCGAATAACAAACATCTAACATTGCACAATTTTAATATTAGTAATTACCTAATACTAAATACTAAAATATACAAATTCTACTCTAATTATGACATAAAAGTAGGGTGTGTGTGTGTGTGCGCGTGTATGTACGTATATGTAGCATCATATATAAATAAATGTATTAACATATATATAATCTGTCAGTGAATAAACATTTCAGCAGATATTATATTATTAATGAGCTACTGATCTGAATCATCAGTTAGATAGAGTGCTGTTCACCTCTCCCTGTTGTATTTTCGGCATATTTAACACTCCTTAAGGAGAGGGGATCAAGATCCCCATCTTACAATTAAAATGTAAATGAAACATAGCACATGCACCTTCATTATGATAATATATGCAGCTCCCCAAGAATATATTAGAAAGGCATTTGACAGGAGGACCTGATTCTCAAAGGAGACCACAGCCTGCCAGGAGAATTGGACCTAAAAACATGTCTGTATTGTAACAGAGTACATGCGTGCAAAGCGTCTCCACTCCAGTTTTAGCAGCAGCACTTGGCACAACAAAACCTGAGCCACTCTCAGCATTGATTGTGGTGATGGCCAGAAACGCAGCACCTTCAAGTGAATAAATTCAACAAGATGATCAGTTTCTGGTGCCTCAAATGAGATGAAACTAGGCTTCAGATCACCTGTGACACAATGAGATGATGATAAAACACACTGTATCGTGAAGGTCAGACTTGTTATCAGTAATATATTATCTTTGGACTTCGAGTTAGTGGAGTAATTGAACAGTCTGTAATCACAATGTTCAAGGAAGCAGAAAGAGGTCAAAATTATCAAGTGAAAGGCTGGATGTCTGAATTTAAGCAGCTAATTCTCACACACACAAACAAACGTGACTGTGGCAATGAACCGGAATCATCTTATCTTGCTTGTTGTCATCGTACCCACACATACCTTATCATTGAAAAGTAAATGTACATTAAGACTAATGATGTCTTAATTTACAGAGGAGTGATTACACTGTGGCTTACTGGTTACAGCCAGAAGCTGTTATCTTAAAAGAAAACAACGAGAGCAGAGAACAGCATGAACGCACATAAATTAGCCTATTATAAAAACAGGCTTGATTACCAAAACAAAATCCCACATTTTGACAACTTTTTATGCCACATTTCCAAAAGCATTGCTCATGGGATGTGCAAGAAGCCACAGGCAACCTCATTACAGTAGAAGCATCAAGACAATGGGCAAAAGAAGAAAAACATGGATCATCTACACAACCACACATCTCTTGTGCACTCCAAGGCTGCATTCATTTGATCAAAATCACAGTAAAAACAGTAATATTGTGAAATATTATTACAATTGAAGACAACTGTTTCCCATTTTAATATATTTTAAAATGTAATTTATTCCTGTGATGGCAAAGCTGAATTTTCAGCACTCATTACTCTTCAGAAATTATTCTAATATGCTGATTTGTTGATACTTTTATGCAAATCATGACACATCATTTCTGGGTTATTGATTGAAGGGAAGCTCAAAGAACATCATTTATTTGAAATAGAAATTTTTGTAACATTACCAGTGTCTTTACTTTCACTTTTGATCAATTTAATGCATACTTGCTGCATAAAAGAAAAAAAAACATTTTGAACAGTAATGTAAAAATAAAGAAATGTTCTGGGGTCCAATAATTATCTCTACTGACCAGTCACCACAGAAAATCATTTTAATGTGTCACTCAAAAACAAAATGCACTTAAAAGTTTGGCATTGACAGGACGCTTAGGGCCACTGCTTAGGGTCTAAGAATAGAAATGTACAACTGGACTTTTGGTTCTAATATAAATTCTTCAGTACAAAAAAATTAAATGATCTAAATTGTCCTTTTAGCAATGGGACTACAGTTCTAGATGGATGGACTTTTGGTTATACATTTCTGATTTAATATCATGGTTTACCATGTTTGCATGTAAAATTAGGTAAATTTGTGGCTGTACTTTTGGAATGATGTACATTTTAAACCATTATTTCAAAGCAATATCAAGGGCATGCATTTTCACACTTTTTTACAACCTCTGTGTAATAAAATTATTTTCAGAGATGTGATTGATAGAACTTTGTTAAATTCAAAGCATTCTGTTAATTATTAAATAATCAACAAGACAAACACAGCAGAATATCAGTGGCTTGTGTACTCTGTAAGCCTTTTTTTGTTGTTGCTCTTACTGCCCTCTAGTGGTTATGTACTCCAACTCAACCACATCCATTCAACCTATCAACAACCGTTCCATGTTATTCTATTTGGAGAAGCTTATCCGAAGTGACTTAAACTGCATTCCAGGTGCACATTTTTTATCAGTTCATGCATTCCCTGGTAATCAAACCTATGACCTCAGCATTGCTAGAGCTATGCTCTACTGTTTTTAACGGTAAGCTATCTTTTTATCATAATTAAAAGTTGAATTACCCTACAACTACTTAGCTACATCTCTATAAAAATAATAATAACCTTTCTCAGCTTTGATGAGGTGTTTTCCCGATGTCTAGCGTGACATACGATGTCAGTGATGGTTCTCCAGGCATTGGGGGAAAGCTTCTCTGACGGAGAGATGAAGTTTCCAGCAGCATTGTTTATCACCAGCTGTGGGTTGACAGTGCATATCAGAAACAGTTTTGTGTATTTGGCTGAATCTATTGCATCACTGCTGTTAAGATGGAGACCTAAACCTACATCAGGCAGACCGACATCATTGACAAGCTGGTTAACAGCAGCCTCCACTGAAGCAGGGTCTCTAACATTACACTGGACGGCATTGACCTAAAGCATGAACACATGGAGGATGAAAACAAGTTCTTCACCATAATCTGAATTGCTGTACGAATATGACAATGTTTGCATAGACTTACTAAAGCAGAGGTACCTTGTTTCCTGTCTGTTGTGAGATTTCATCTGCTGTTTTCTTTAAAACATCAAGATTTCTGGAAATGATGTGACGACAGAAGACTTAACACAAATAATCACTCAAATTCAAATTGATTTAAGCTTTTGGCTTTGCTTCTAGGGTGCATTAGCAATGATTCAAGAACTGAAAGACCTATAAAACAAAGTGAAAATGTGTCTGAGGTAAAAATATGATTTTTTAATGTTTTTGAAAGAAGTCTCTTATGCTCACCAGGATGCATTTATTTGATCAGGATTACAGTAAAAACAATAATAATATAACAAAATAACTGTTTCTATATTTGCACATGTTGTAAAAAGTAATTTATTCCTGTGAGGGCAAAGCTGAATTTTCAGCAGCAATCACTGCAGTCTTCAGTGTCACATGATCCTTCAGAAATCATTCTAATATGCTGTTATGGTGCTCAGGAAACATTTCTTACTATCAATGTTGGACACAATTGTACTGAGATAACTAACCTGCTGGCTATCACACACTCTGCTCCCAGTGAAGACAGAGTGGTGGTCATGGCTTTTCCGAGTCCCGTTCCTCCTCCAGTGATGAAGGCCACTTTGTTTTTGTAAGTTCCTGGGAGAAGCATAACACTTTCAGAAGGTGGGAAGAATCTAGCTTGAGGACCGCTCTGGTATAAAGTGTTTGTCCCATTTCCAAACATCTGTTAAAGGATGCAAAGAGGGTCATTTTGTTTCAGTACATGAACTCAGTCAGGAATAAATAGTAGCAATTATAAATAGCAACTGGGTCAAAGGTCATAAGGACAATGCCAATGTAAACAACTACTACTTAAGCTAGAGAATTACTGTATAATTCATGCAATGCGTCTCAAATGAAAAAGTTTGAAAGGCACGATTTTCCCATTCAGTGCACAGTGTGCACATATTACAATTAAAAGAGATCATTTTAACCAAATATAACACTTTACAAGCTATTTAAAATTCAATTCTCTAAAATGCACACGTGAAGTTACAACCTTACATTTTGTATATGGTTTATTTACATACATTTCCAGGTAAAGAAATTACTTTATATTGGCAGCATTTTATGAGATTTCGAAATTAAATTGTAAATACATACACAAAATCTAAGTGCGCATGGACAACATTCAATTCTTACTCGTGCTGGTGTGAAACACTTGTTTGGAGAAACTCTATTTAACACGGTCAATCCTCTGAGCAGCGCCATAGCGTCAAAAGAAAAATACTTTTTTTTTTAGAGAGAACGCGTGCTTTAACAATGTCAAAACATGCAAATAAACAAATAAAAGTCGGACTCAGGACGCCTCTGACGCATTCTTCTTCTTCTTCATTGGAGTTTTACGCCATCTGCTGTCTCACTTCTTCTTCTTCTTCTTCTTGTGTGATTGATTAGCGGCAGTTTAGACGCTTCAAAGGCGTATTGCTGCCCTCCTCAGTTCATCTGAAGAACTCCATCTCATAGATTAAATCCTCAAATAAAGACCAGCGTGGAGTAAAAAAACTTATAACAACCTTTGTGCTGTCTCACTTTAACTTACTATATCTTAATTAAATTCGTCCTTCCAGTTCAGTCCTCCTTAGAAAATTAAACAAATATCTCTGTCCTTGGTCATTATTTCCATATGTTACTATATTTTTAACATTATACTCTACTATACCTATTTCCCGTAGCTGATTCTTGAACTCTTGCCTTTCCTGTATATATTTCTTACATGATATAAAGATGTGCTTAACTGATTCCTCCTCCTGACATTCATCACAAAGTCCTTATGGGTGTTTAGCTTGCAATGTCCAATCCTCGGTCTATTTTTTATGACTTGTTCCTTCCTTTTATTTTTGTATCATGTACAGATGCTCCTTTTTTATCATATTCCACTGCTGCTGCCATTTTTGCTATGATCTTTTGCCACAACTAATCTTCCATTCTGTTTTTGATCATTATTGGAGTCAAAGGTTCTTTTTTTTGTTGCTTCTTTTGCCAGTCTGTCTACTTTCTAATTTCCCTGGATGCCCACATGCGCTGTGATGTTTTTCCCTTGCCTGCTTATTCTTGAGTTTGTAAATAAAATCTAGTTAGTAATTCCTGATGGTTTAGGGACTTTTTCCAGACTTTATATCTGAGGGGCAGATACGAATATACATATTAAAACGTTGTACCTCTGGATTGTCTCCATTCTAATGCTATTAATACAGAGATAACTCGATGTCTACAACTTAATCGCAGATGTTCTTGTTTCCTCCACAGATATCTAAACTGTAAAAAATGGCTGTGAATTTAATGGTAAAAGACTGTTAAAATGCTACAGTAAAAACCTTTTAAAGGGTTAACGGTAAATTCCCCTACTATATACGGTGAAACACTGTATTGGACATTACATGTATTGGAAATTAATTTTAAGGTAGTATACCGTTTTTGGAAGTGAAAAAGACCGTATTATTTACAGTGAATAACCATAAATTGAAATTCCCAGAATTCCCTGCATGAAACTTCATATTTGAAGTTTTTTTGTTGAAATAACATTTCTTCTTAGTTTTTCTTATCAGTTTTGTATATTAGGGTTGTGTGTTACACCTAATGTGGTTAAATGAATGTTTATTGCATTATTTCAGTTTTGTGTGTTACCGTGATGGTGTTTAGTGTCTGTGTTAATGACGCTGTGCACCTTCTATACATGTTTAAAAACTGCTGTTTGTGATGGGCTTTGGTTCATCATGTGCCTTTCTCATCACTGCCTGCAATTTGGTGGTTATCAGTGTATTACAAAGGTACAAAACAGATTTCAGTACTTCAATAGGTTGGTATACTAACATTATAAGTTAATGAAATTACAGTATTTAACTTTAAATTTAAGTTAAAACCGTAAAACCTAAAACATTGCTACTGTATTTTTTTACGGTAAAATTCCGGCAACCAAAGCTGCCGTTTTTTTACCGTAAATTTACGGATTTTTTTTACAGTGTAGTGTAAATACAGCAGATCATGTTGCCTCTGTTTGTAAATCCTTTGATCCATCTGTAAAAAATTTGAATACTATCTTTGTACATATTGCCCATATATCTATAATATTCACTGACTATATCTGTACTCCTACTGCTGCCTTTTATTATTAGAAGCTTTATGTCCACCTTTGTATTTTCCATTGTCCAGATTGGTTTGTTAGTCCACACCACAGTACTAGCAATTCTTGGTATATACAGTATGTACGGAAAGTATTCAGACCCCCTTATTTTTTTCACTCTTTGTTATATTGCAGCCATTGCTAAAATCATTTAAGTTAATTTTAATGTACACACAGCACCCCATATTGACATAAAAACACAGAATGTTGACATTTTTGCAGATTTATTAAAAATGAAAAACTGAAATATCACATGGTCCTAAGTATTCAGACCCTTTGCTGTGACACTCATATATTAACTCAGGTGCTTTCCATTTCTTCTAATCATCCTTGAGATGGTTCTACACCTTCATGTGAGTCCAGCTGTGTTTGATTATACTGATTGGACTTTATTAGGAAAGCCACACACCTGTCTATCTAAGACCTTACAGCTCACAGTGCATGTCAGAGCAAATGAGAATTCTGAGGTCAAAGGAACTGCTGAAGAGCTCAGAGACAGAATTGGGGCAAGGCACAGATCTGGCCAAGGTTACAAAAAAATTCTGCTACACTTAAGGTTCCTAAGAGCACAGTGACCTCCATAATCCATAAATGGAAGACGTTTTGGGACGACCAGAACCCTTCCTAGAAACTGAGCTATCGGGGGAGAAGAGCATTGGGGAGAGAGGTAAAGAAGAACCCAAAGATCACTGTGGATGAGCTCCAGAGATGCAGTCGGGAGATGGGAGAAAGTTGCAGAAACCATCACTGCAGCCCTCCACCAGTAGGGGCTTTATGGCAGAGTGGCCCTACAGAAGCCTCTCCTCAGTGCAAGACACAATAAAGCCCGCATGGAGTTTGCTAAAAAAACACCTGAAGATTCTCTGGTCTGATGAGACCAATATATAACTTTTTGGCCTTAATTCTAAGGGGTTTGTGTGGAGAAAACCAGGCACTGCTCGTCACCTGTCCAATACAGTCCCACCAGTGAAGCATGGTGGTGGCAGCATCTGCGTGGGGGTGTTTTCAGCTGCAGGGACAGGACGAATGGTTTCAATCGAGGGAAAGATGAATGCGGCCAATACAGGGATATCCTGGACGAAAACCTTCTCAGAGTGCTCAGGACCTCAGACTGGGTCGAAGGTTTACCTTCCAACAAAACAATGACCCTAAGCACACAGCTAAAATAACGAAGGAGTGGCTTCACAAAAACTCTGTGACTTTTCTTGAATGGCCCAGCCAGAGCCCTAACTTAAACCCAACTGAGCATCTCTGGAGAGACATAAAAATTGCTGTCCACCAACGTTTACAATCCAACCTGACAGAACTGGAGAGGATCTGCAGGAGGAATGGCAGAGGATCCCCAAATACAGGTGTGAAAAACTTGTTGCATCGTTCCCACCCCCCCCCCTAAAAGATCTGGCTGTATTAGATCAAAAGGGTGCTTCTACTAAATACGCAGCAACGGGTCTGAATACTTAGGACCATCTGATATTTCAGTTTTTCTTTTTAAAAAATCTGCAAAAATATCAACAATTCTGTGTTTTTGTCAAATATGGGGTGCGGTGTGTTTTTTTTTTTTTTTTTACATAATGAGGAAAAAATAACTTAAAGATTTTAGCCACTGGCTGAAATATAACAAAGAGTGAAAAATTTAACGGGGTCTGAATACTTTCCGTACCCACTGTATGTCCATTTCTTTTGCTATTAAATCTCCTGTCCAGCCAAAACTTTCCTTTTTCCTCCCCTCCTTCTTCCAACAATCCTGTAGCACCTTTTTCGTTGGATGGTTTTCCCCATGCTCTCTTCAATTAATCCAATAGTTGGCTACCAGTTGTTTCCTTCATAGCCATGGAGGCATTTCACCTGCTTCATCCTGAAGTGCACACTCTGGGGAAGTTCTGATTGCCCCGAAACATATTCTTAAAGCTCGTCCCTGCACAACATCTAATTCATTTAACACAGATTTAGCTGCTGACCCATACACAGTACAACCATAATCTAATTTAGACCTTATTAGTGCAATATAAATATATTTCAGAGCTGAAAAACTTGCTCCCCATTCCAATCCTGCAAGACACCTCATTACATTAAGCACGTTTTTTACATTTATACACTGTGTACTTTATATGTTCCCTCCATGTTAGTTTTGTGTCAAAATATACTCCCAAGTATCTAAAACACTCCACTTTCTCTAAAATGGTTCCATACATTTCCACCTTGCATTCTTTAGCCTTCTTTTTATTTGTAAAGATCATTACTATTGTTTTTTCCACTGAGAACTTAAATCCCCATTTTGTCCCCCACTCTTCAACTTGATTAATTCCCTTTTGTAATTTATTGTTTATAAATTCACAATTTCTTCCTCTCTTCCATATAGCTTCTTCATCCGCAAATAGGGATCTCCCCATATCCCCAATCACTGGAAGCTCTGAATCTATACCTCTGACGCATTGAAATGAGTCCGAAGAAATCCCGAATGATAGCTTCCGGTTTCCGGTTTGCCGGCTGATCTAGGATCAGAGACTTCAGGCATTTCATCCAATAGCGTATCGCTAATGAGCTGAGGAACAGATCTCAGATCAGCCAATGGAGACGCACACCTCTGGTTCACTCCTAGGACATAATAACAAACGAAGCTGCTCTTTTATGTAAATATCTGTATGTTGTATCGTTCGTATGATTTGACAAGTTTGTTAGTAACGTTCGTTTTAACTTGGGCAAAATGTAGAATGTCATTTTGAGTAGGGTGGGAGGAAACAACTCTTGCTAACCAGTTAGTTGACAGCGCGCTGGGCTCAAAGAATCAGGTAAACAACCGTTTATTTTTACATCAGTGCTGTACATGTATGCGCACATGTATGTGACATAGTACGCTATAACTGCCAACTTATATCGAGCGAAAATTGCAATAATGTAAATATTTGGAGTTTTATGTTTTGTAGCATTGCTAACTGATATGATGCAGCATTTTATGTCTCATGACACTGTATGTGAAGAATACTGTATACTGAATTTGATGATTATCCTAAATATATGACAAAACTTTTCATGTATCTACTCCAATTATTAGTAATTATTTTAAGATAAATCTGATTTTTGTAATGAACTGCAGAACCATCTGTCTGTCTCTCTCTCTCTATCTATCTATCTATCATAGGTATACATTTGTCTTTGAGGACAACCATCTCTAATCCAGTGAGATGGGGAACCAGCTGGCTGGAATTGCTCCATCACAGATTCTTTCAGTGGACAGTTACTTCTCTGACATCCATGATTATGAATATGACAAAAGTCTGGGCAGTACACGGTTTTTCAAAGTGGCCCGGGCGAAACATAGAGAAGGATTGGTTGTGGTTAAAGTCTTTGCGATCCAGGACCCCTCTCTGCCCCTAACCAGCTACAAACAAGAGCTGGAGGAGCTGAAAATCAGACTGCACTCCTGTCAGAACTGTCTGCCTTTTCAAAAAGCCACACTTACTGAGAAAGCAGCCATACTATTTCGACAATATGTTCGGGATAACTTGTATGACCGTATCAGTACGCGGCCGTTCCTCAACAATGTGGAGAAGAAGTGGATCGCCTTCCAGCTCCTCAATGCTGTGGACCAGGCCCATAAATCTGGTGTGCGTCATGGTGACATTAAAACAGAGAATGTTATGGTGACAAGCTGGAACTGGGTGCTTCTCACAGACTTTGCTAGTTTTAAACCTACATACTTACCTGAAGACAACCCTGCAGATTTCAACTACTTCTTTGACACGTCCAGGAGGAGAACGTGCTACATTGCACCAGAGAGATTTGTGGATGGCAGCATGTTTGCCACAGAAAGTGACCAGACAACTCCGCTTGTGGATCTCTCCAGCAATAGCCAGAGGACCAGGGGAGAACTCAAGCAGCCCATGGACATCTTCTCAGCTGGTATCCATCACCATTAAATTGTTTTCTGTTTGCTTAAAGCCGATGCATTAATATGACATTTTTCAAAGATCTTTCTTTTTGATTTTCTTTTGATAGGTTGTGTGATTGCAGAGTTGTTTACAGAGGGTGTCCCACTCTTCGACCTCTCACAACTGCTGGCTTACCGTAAAGGACATTTCCAAACTGAACAAGTGCTGATGAAAATTGAAGATCGCAGTATAAGAGAACTGGTAGCTTTTCTATTCTTATGAGATTTTTGATACTGTATATTATTTCAATTTAGCTTTTACAAATGTTTACACTTCCATTAAAAAATTTGGGATTGTAAGTGTTTCTTGAAAATTTTTTGAATTCTCCTAAGCTTACGGTGACTGCTTTTGTTTGATCAGAAATACAGTAAAAAGCAGTAATATTGTGAAATATTATTACAATTTAAAAGAACTTTTATATTTAAATATATACATTTTAAAATGTAATTCATTCCCATGATGGCAAAGATTAATTTTCAGCAGCCATTCCTCTGGTCTTCTGCATCACAAGCTCTTTCAGAAATTATTCTAATATGCAGATTTGGTGCCCAAGAAACATTTATCTATTATATATATATTAGTTGATTTATTAATGTTGAAAGGAGGGGTGTAGGTTAAATTTTTGTGGAACCGTTGATACTTTTTTTCGGATTCTTTGATGAATACAAAGTTCAGAAGAACAGAAATGAATCTTTGTAACATTTGAAATGGTCTTATGTCACTTTTAGAATTTATGAGTCCTGCTGATAAAAGATTAATTTCTTTCAAAATCTTTGACCCATCTTGAAGGTAGTGTGATTTATTTTATACATTATATAATAAACAACACATTTGATAAATAATTTGATACTAGTTAGTACTCTTAGTTAGATACTGGGTAGTACTCCATATAATTTCATCCACTCTATGCAGGTGGCACAAATGGTGCAGCGAGAACCGGAAAAGCGTCTGACAGCTGAAGAATATCTAAAGCAGCAGCGAGGCAAAGCTTTCCCAGAAATCTTCTATACCTTCCTTCAGCCCTATATGGCGCAGTTTGCCAAGGAAACCTTCCAGTCTGCTGACGAGAGGGTGTTGGTTATTCGTAAGAACCTGGAGAACATCCTCAATAACCTGTGCAGTGGCGGGCAGACGGGGAAGACTGAAAAACAGGAGAAGGCATCTCAAGAGCTTAGTTCATCCAAGGAGCAAGGGCTGGTGGTGCTGGTGTCAGTGATCACATCCTGTCTTCAGACACTGCGTTTCTGCGACTCCAAGCTGGCAGCGCTAGAGCTGATTCTTCATCTGGCTGGCCGGCTTAATGTGGAGATTGTGCTGGACAGGATTACACCTTACTTACTGCACTTCTGCAATGACTCTATGCCGCGGGTCAGGGCTGAGGCTGTCCGCACACTGACTAAAGTTCTGGCACTGGTCAAGGAGGTTCCTCGCAATGATGTCAATATCTACCCAGAATACATTTTACCTGGGATTGCGCACTTGGCCCAAGATGAAGCCACAATTGTCAGACTTGCTTATGCAGGTATTCTAGTACTAGAAAATGCCTGAATGAATTGTTTCTAAATTGTCTAATCTAAATTGCTCTTTTTATGTGTGTTAATAGTTTTCACAATCCAATCGGTCTTTGATTTTAAATAAAACTAAAGAAATTAAACCTTTTAAATTGGAAATTCTTTGATATTTCTTAAGTCACAGAAGTAAAATGGATTGTGAAAGCCATTTTATGTTGACTTAAACATATTATATACTTTGAATATAATTCATTATATTATATTACTGTTTAAAAGTATGGGTTCAGTAAGATTTTTTTTAAAGACACGTCATACTTTTATTCTGTACGGATGCATAAAGTTGCACAAGTGACGTAATACACTTTACATTGCAAGGTGAAATCTTTTACGATTACCCCCCCCAAATTTTTAAAAAAAAAAAAAAAAAAAAACAAAAAAAAAATATAATTAAAGCAGTTTTAAATCGTAAGAATATTTCAAATATACTGTTTTACTGTATTTTTTATTTTTTTAGTGCAGCCTGGTGAGCCATACAGAATTTTTGTCAAAAACAAAAAAATCAACCCTAAAACATATGAACATTATATTTCATTACATTATATTATATTATATATTATAGAGAACATAGCGCATTGGTGAGACAGCACTGGGTTCTGGAGCTGGTGCAGGAGGTGGGGGAAAAAAAATTAAAAATTTTTTTGAGCTCTGAACAAGACCTCAATGGGGAGGACACAGAAGAAACGCTTCACCCCAATGAAAACTATGATTCAGGTAAATGTTTGTCCTTCAATAAAATCTCACTTTTATAGTACGCTTAAAAGAAAGTTAAATCCAAATGTAAGATTCCACTTTATGCACTTAATAGACAGCTTGCATGGAAACATTCTAATGGTGTCATTAAAATGCTGTGGATATGATCCATCCCTTGTCTAAAGAGCTGCAGGCCTTGCATGAGATGGTTCAACAGAAGGTGGTGACTTTACTGAGCGACCCTGAGAACATCGTCAAACAGACACTGATGGAGAATGGCATCACGCGCCTCTGCGTGTTCTTTGGCAGGCAGAAAGCCAACGATGTCCTTCTCTCCCACATGATCACCTTCCTCAACGACAAGAATGACTGGCACCTCCGTGGAGCTTTCTTTGACAGTATAGTAGGTAGGTTGCCGTCACATCACTTCATATAATATCAGTCTCTTGCAACATGTTACCAAATCTCCTTCTCCCTGCAGGTGTTGCAGCATATGTGGGCTGGCAGAGTTCCTCCATCCTGAAGCCTCTTCTGCAGCAAGGCCTGAGTGACGCTGAGGAGTTTGTCATTTATAAAGCTCTCAATGCTCTCACTTGCATGTGTCAGCTGGGGCTACTGCAGAAACCTCACATCTACGAGTTTGTCAGTGATATTGGTGAGAGAAATTCTGTACTTTTGTATGCCGTTGTATAATGTGCTTTGTAATTGCTCTATATGATTTATTATTTAAAACGTTATTGTCCTACAGCTCCTTTCTTGTGCCACCCCAATCTGTGGATCCGCTATGGAGCTGTGGGTTTCATCACTGTTGTCGCTCAGCACCTAAACATCGCTGACGTCTACTGCAAACTCATGCCCCATCTCAACCCTTTCATCACCCAGCCTATTATACAGGTGATTAGTCACAACTACTCTGAATAAAATTCTCCTTTTGCATTTCATGAATGAAAGGAAGTTTATACAGGTTTGGAAGGACGTGAGGGTGAGTAAATGATGACAATTTTCATATTGGTTTGGTTGAACTCTCTTTTTGCCTTTGGACAGATTGATAAGGAGATTGTGTTGCTCAGTGTGCTGAAAGAGCCTGTAAGTCCGCTCCATCTTTGACTATGCACTGCGTTCCAAAGACATTGGAAGCCTCTTCAGACACCTGTTACTCCGCCAAAAAAAGCGCAATGGCTCCATCCCAGAATGCCCTGTTCCTGAGGATCCCGCAATTGCCCAGCTGCTTAAGAAACTTCTTTCACAGGTCAGGAAAAAAATTTGTTAGTTTCATGTTTTTATTTTTAAAATTACTATTGATTTAATTTTATCAAATGTATAAGGCTGCTAGTTCAGATTTATTTGTGCAAAATCATTTTTAAATGAGGAAATAATTACTTTGTTTTAGAACAACATTTCTGTTATGAAAATCCATAGCTCTTGCCCTAACCCTAGTCCTGAGCAATGGTTGGTTAATAGAAGTCTTGTTTCAGGAACAATAAGGCATGTTGCCTCATGTCACACTTGTATAAATCAAGTTAAGCTGTTATCATGTGATTCCCTTCAGGGAATGACAGAGGCTGAGGAGGACAAGCTCTTAGCTCTGAAAGACTTCATGCTCAAGTCCAACAAGGCCAAAGCCAACATCATAGACCAGAGCCACTTGAGTGATGGAGCCCACAGTGGAGTCATTGATCTCAGTACACGGGCATCACTGGCCGGGGGGGGGGGGGGGGGGGGGTGGGGGGGGGGGGGGGGGGGGGGGGGGGGGGGGGGGGTTTTTTGTGGGGGGGGGGGGGGGGGGGGGGGGGGGGTCAGGTGGCCCTCATCAAGCCTAAGCAGGAGCCTGAAGACAAGAGAGGTGAATGACACACTTTCTGTTATTTGAGGATCTATTTATGCTTCTCATGTCATTGGGTCACCATTTGAAATGAATGCATTTTATTTTTATTTGTTTACAGACTTCATCCCTTCTGCCTCTGGTATATTGTTTAGGTCTCATGCAGCTGAGCTCTATTTGAAGTTATAATCACTCGCTTTGACTAACTCAGGTTAACAGGCAGATGTTTGATGTAGATAAATCCACTTTGTTTTGCACGACAGCTCATGATGTTTTTTGTTGCAGTCAGTTTGTTACAAACCAGTGGGAGTGTTCTTTCAGAGTTGCTCTAGTATGGCTGCACAATTAATTGAATTTCTAATCGCGATTACAATTATGGATGCCAAAAATACATAATCGTTCAAAGTCCACTTATGTTATCCTCCGTGCTTAAGATGTTTTTTCTTTCTACAGGTTATCTTAAGGGTTTTTCCATGGTTTCAATTTTACTTTTAGTATAGCATTATAATACCATTCATATTTTAACTATTTTATAATTTAAAGAAGAAACAATCCGATGTACAGGTGCATCTCAATAAATTATAATGTCGTGATAAACTATTTTTTCGTCCGTGAAAAATTTTTTTTAAAACCCCCCCTAATTGTGAAACTCGGGTATTAAATAAATTCAATGCACACAGAACGAAGTAGTTTAAGTCTTTGGTTCTTTAAATATTGATGATTTTGGCTCACATTTAACAAAAACTTCACCAATTCACATTCAATCAAATTGAATATTTGGGGACATGCAAATAGCTATCAACTCAAAACACCTGCAAAGGTTGAGCCTTCAAAATGGTCTCTCAGTTGGGTTCACTAGGCTACACAATCATGGGGAAGACTGCTGATTGACAGATGTCCAGAAGACAGTCATTTGCACCCTCCACAAGGAGGGTAAGCCACAGAAGTTCATTGCCAAATAAGCTGGTTGTTCACAGAGTGCTGTATTCAAGCATTTTAACAGAAAGTTGAGTGGAAGGAAATAGTGTGGAAGTAAAAGATGCACAACCAACCGAGAGAACCGAGGATTGTCAAGCAAAATCGATTCAAAAAATTTGAGTGAACTTCACAAGGAATAAACTGAGGCTGGGGTCAAGGCATCAAAAAGCCACCACACACAGACGTGTCAAGGAATTTGGCTACAGTTGTCGTGTTCCTCTTGTTAAGCCACTCCTGAACCACAGACAACATCAGAGGTGTCTTACCTGGGCTAAGGAGAAGAATAACTGGACTGTTGCCTAGTGGTCCAAAGTCATCTTTTCAGATGAGAGCTAGTTTTGTGTTTCATTTGGAAACCAAGGTTCTAGAGTCTGGAGAAAGGGTGGAGAAACTCATAGCCCAAGTTTCTTGAAGTCCAGTCTTAAGTTTCCAGTCTGTGATGATTTGGGGTGCAATGTCATATGCTGGTGTTGGTCCATTGTGTTTTTTTGAAAACCAACGTCACTGCAACCGTTTACCAAGAAATTTTGGAGCACTTCATGCCTTCTGCTGACCAGCTTTTTGAAGATGCTGATTTCATTTCCAGCAGGATTTGGCACCTGCCCAAAAGCACCAAAAGTTGGTTAAATAAAACCATGGTGTTGGTGTGCTTGACTGGACAGCAAACTCACCAGACCTGAACCCCATAGAGAATTTATGGGGTATTGTCAAGAGGAAAATGAGAAACAAAGAGACCAAAAAATGCAGATGAGCTAAAGCCACTGTCAAAAAAACCTGGGCTTCCACACCACCTCAGCAGTGCCACAAACTGATCACCTCCATGCAACGCCGAATTGAGGCAGTAATTAAAAAAAGGAGCCCCTACCAAGTATTGAGTACATGTACAGTAAATGAACATACTTTCCATAAGGCCAACAATTCACAAAAAATTTTTTTTATTGGCCTTATGAAGTATTCTAATTTGTTGAGACGTGAGCCAAAATCATCACAATTAAAAGAAACAAAGACTTAAAATACTTCAGTCTGTGTGCATTGAGTTTATTTAATGCACGAGTTTCACAATTTGAGTTGAATTACTGAAATAAATGACTTTTCCACTTTTTAGTGAGATGACACTGTATAGTTTATATTTGGCTATACTATCACCTTTTTCTGAGAGTCATCCGGGCAGTTATTTTTAGCTGTACAGAAACGCTTTTGTGCCTGGATATGGAAAAATTGGTGTGTTTACCTATTATTTTAATGTATCTATTGTAATTAATGAACAACAATGGTTTTGTAGAGCAAACAGTTTTCCGTTTACTGCCTTTGGGTATCTCCTTGTATTTTGCCAAGCGGGTAGACTGGAAGTCTCACCCATAGGCTTACTTCTGCGTTAAAGAAAAAGGTGGATAGAAAAGCAATAAAGGTTTCAGTGGAGTGTTTCAGTTTGTTTATGTTCATATAAAATATGGACATGCAGTGCTTAAAACAATGTAAAAACATGTAAATTGTGGTAATGTAATTAATCATCGCAATTACGGAAATTGTCAAGGGGAATAATTGACCATTTTGATTTGTATAATTGTGTAGCCTTGTGCTAGTGGGACTAAAATAATTCAGTATAAAAGGTCATCGATTGCGTTATTTTACCCTAGCATTGAAAATTTTTTTTGTCTATTTCAAGCAGATGCATGTAAATTGTCACGTGCAGTAAAGGACATGTATACAGAATATTTTTTCATTAATAAATATGTCTTTTTTAATTTCAAATTTTACTATCTTAATTGTAAAATTACGTTTACTGTATTTTTAATCAAATAAATGCAGGCTTTGTGAGACTTTTTCCAAAAACATTTCAAAGTCTTGCTGACCCCAAACATTAAATGGTGGTGTATATACATTTATTTTCACCGATTTCCTAGTAGCAAAGGAAGCAGAAGGTGGCATCGAAGCAGGGCTCCCAAATATGATGATCAGATATCACTTTGCGAGGGACCCCTTTCCTGTGGATAAAGATACCTTTATACTTTATTAGTCCTTACACAATTTTTGAGCTAGTGTGGACAAAAAAAAAATTAAGCTGGGCTTGTAAAACTGTAGCTATAGATGAAGTTGGTTTAAAATATTCCAGATTTATTTGCTGAGAGCTAATGCTCTCAACATATTGTAGAGTCCCCTAGTGCAGTTCTAGTGCATTTGAGAAGTTTTATTCTGTTTGCTTCTGTTCTATGAAAATATTCACTTTTGGAACTAATTTTAATTTACTTAAGTACTATATGTCACTGTGCTGACTAAATCAATTGCCTGATTTCTTTTACACGTGTCAGTCAGTCCGCATGTTAACACTTTAACTGAGCATCAAATGTTTTAGAAACCAGAAATGCATTTTCTATCAAAACCACTTTTAAAATGGGTCAATTTTGTTTCTCTTCTGACAGCTCGCAAACACACGAAACAGGACTCCAACTTGAATGAAGAGTGGAAGAGCATGTTTGGTTCTCTGGACCCTCCCAGCTTGGCGCAGACGCCCTCGACGGTACCTAATGTTCTAGTTCCGAGCGGTGGTGGGGAGCCCAACGGAACTCTGGCCGGAGAGTGCCTGCGATCTGAGAGTTCCTCACAGCCTCTTAACCTCCCTCATGTTCCATCCTCAGCCCAGGTCGACCGCTGAGCTGACAGTGTGCTATCGTCCCTCCCCTGCTCTTTCTCTGCCCTCTCCATTCAGCCTCTTCCATCATCTTTACTTCATCAACACCTTTTTTAGTGTGCATTTGTCCATGTTGTAGCTTTGTAGTCTGTAAAGGCTTTGAATCATATCAGTCATCTGATATTTTCCATCATGTTTGCACAAACATGCAGGAATGTGCTGGATTTTCCCAGATTAAATGTATTAGCATGTTGTTCCTAAATAATAATTATAAAATATTAAAATCTTAAACCGCCCTCATTACTCTTCATTGCAGATTCCTGAAGGTGGAGCCATGCAGCCCAGGAAAACCACAGCACTCCCTACTATTCAAGTGTTACAGTCTGTAACCGGAGCGTCCACGTACCAACGGCGCATCACCACATGCAAGGCAGAGCTACAGCAGCTGGTACAGCAGAAAAGAGAGCAATGCAGTGCAGAGCGCATGGCCAAACAGATGATGGAGAGCGCAGAATGGGAGAGCAGGCCTCCACCACCAGGTACAGCGGTCACATGTCACCTCGCTAATACATTATGTGGCTGTCTAGCCTCTGCTTGCTAGATCTTGTACAGAAATCATCTGCAGCTGACCTATTTTTTTTTTAATTTAAAATGGCATTTTAATTTTTAAGTGGAAAATAAAAGGTAAAGTAATTAAAAGCTAAATGTAACTTTCATGGTTTGTGTAAATGATGAAAAAAACTATTTGAATTGTTCTGCAGGATTTTATATTTGTTCATTGTTTTTTGACTCAGTTATATATTACAGGACAGTGAAATATCAACCTTTTGACTCAAGGCCCCCCCTCTATAATATATATATATATATTCTGTATAATACACTTAACACAAATATCCACATAACATTACATATTATAACACACCACATAAATAAATTAATTGTAATTACGACTAAGTATATATTACAAACCTTTGAATGGTAATGGTAATTTTGATGTTTTCACCCAAATTGAGGATATCCTAAATATGCTTAAGATCAAATTTTGAATATCATGAAGTTATTTAAAATATATTGCTGCATTAAGTAACTTTTTGTTAGTGGCTTAGTGTAACTAACTGCTTTTTGAAAAGGGTGGTTTTACTGTGGTTGAACTACTTTAAATGAGTTGAATGAGGTTTTTCTAGCTTGTGTGCCTCACACAGGTTAGTTCCACTTTGGTAACTACAGCTTTTACATTGCAGGGTGGCATCCAAAAGGTCTTCTAGTGGCTCATCTCCACGAGCACAAATCTGCCGTGAACCGAATCAGAGTCTCCGATGAGCACTCGATCTTTGCTACATGCTCCAATGATGGAACTGTAAAGATCTGGGACAGCCAGAAAATGGAGGGCAAGACGACCACCACACGGTATATAATATCTATATAATGTCTCTAAATTGTCTAGGTTGTTGTTTTACTGTAATGTGAACTGGGATGATTGAAAATGTGATTGTTTCAGGTCTGTGCTTACGTATTCTCGGATTGGAGGCCATGTGAAAACACTGACCTTTTGTCAGGGGTCACATTACCTTGCTGTCGCATCAGATAATGGTTCCATCCAGCTTCTTGCAGTTGAGGCAAACAAGCCACCCAAATCACCCAAAGTCCAGCCCTGTCAGACCAGGTGCGTGCAGGTCATATACTGTAACTACTTACTCTACTTGTAGCATCCTGAATTTCTGTGCTTCCATACAACGGTACAAATGAGTAAATCAAGACCATCACACTCAGGTCAGTGTCACTCAAGCAGTCAGATCAGTGAGCCACTGAGTCTCTTCCAGGTTCCTGGATCCAAAGGATGAGGGCTGTGCGGTGGATGTACATCACTTTAACTCAGGGGCGCAGACGGTTCTGGCCTATGCCACTGTGAATGGCTTTTTGGTGGGTTGGGACCTCCGCAGCAATAGTAATGCCTGGACCCTCCGCCATGACCTGCGCCTAGGCCTCATCACTTCCTTTGCTGTGGACATGCACCAGTGTTGGCTGTGTGTGGGTAAGAGTGCATTGTGTAGGTGGTGTACAAGCAAGTGAACCGGAAATGTGTGCCAATCAAAACCCAAATTACAGAAGAATGTTTTCAGCAAATTCTTGTTTTATGATAGTGATTGATAAACTAGGTTTGCTCTCTCAAGCTGGGATTTATTTCATGTCCTACTGACACAGGCACAAGTAATGGCACAATGGCATGCTGGGATATGCGGTTTCAGTTACCAATTTCCAGCCACTCCCACCCAGCCCGAGCTCGAATCAGACGCCTGCTGATGCATCCACTCTACCAGTCCTCTGTCATTGCAGGTGAAAAGTCTCTAATGATTACCAAGGCTGCATTTTTGATAAAAACCAGTAAATTGATAATATTTAAAAATATTATAATTAACAGCATATTTGAAATATTTTGTTTTTTTTTATTTTAAAATAACTGTTTTCGGTTTTACATTTAAAATTTAATTTATTCATGTGATGGCAAAGCTATTTTCAGCAGCCATTACTCCAGTCACATGATCCTTAAGAAATCATTCTAATATGCTAATTTGATGCTCAGAAAACATTTCTCATGATTATAAATGCTGAACAGTTGTGCTGATGAAAGAAAGTTAAAACGAACATATTTTAATTTTTTTATAATTACCCATCTTTACTGTCACTTTGAGGATTTATGTAACTTTTTCAGATAAATATTAATTTTATTTTTTTTTGTAATTAAACAAAAGCTATAAATATATAAAATAGAGTTATGTTCATAAGTTTTTTCTCATTCGTCTTCAGCGTCCAAGTAACAATGAGTGTCCATGTTGGCCATGAGACGGAGACGGACGTTCACCCTGTGGCTAGCTCTCCCCTCCGCTTTGCATCGATGCAGGTATTTGTCACTTTGCATCACAATAACAAGTCACATAATTTACTAAATTCAATCAGACCTACAACTACCGGTCAAGAGTTTGGGACAGAACGATTTTTAATGTTTTTCTATGCTCATCAAGGCCGGGCATTTAGTTGATCAAAATAATAGAAACAATTTTAATATTGTGAAATATGATTATGATGGAAAATAAAGTTTTTCTATTTTAATATACATTCAAAAATCAATCTAATTATCCTGTGATGCAAAGCTGAATTTTCAGCACAGTACTCCGTGTCACATGATCCTTCAGAAATCATTCTAATAATGCTGATTTATTATCAGTGCTGGAAACTGTTGTGCTGTTTAATATTTTTGTGGAAATTGTGATACTTTTTTCAGGATTTTTTGATGACTAAAAAGTTAAAAAGAAGAGCATTTATTTAAAATGGAAATATTTTCTAACAATATAAACTACAGTTTAAACGTTTGGGGTTAGTATTTTTTTTTCTTTCTTTTTTTTGAAAGAAATTAACTTTTATTCAGCAAGGACGTGTTAAATTGTTAAGATTGTCGCGAAATTTTTAAAATATTTCTATTTTGTATAAATGCTGTTCTTTTTAACTTTTTCTTCATCAAAGAATCCTGAAAAAGTATCACTGTTTCCACATAAATATTAAGCAGCAAAAACTGTTGCAACGGTTGATATTCTATTCCTAATAATAAACCACCATTCGAATGATTTCTTAAGGATTCAGTGACACTGAAGTGAAGACTGGAGTAATTCAGCTTTGCATCACAGAAATAAATTATATTTTAAAGTATATTAAAATAGAAACCACTATATAATATTTTTAATAATATTTTGCAAGATTACTGCTTTTTTCTGTATTTTTTATCAAATAAAAACATAAATAAAAATTTTAAAAACATTACAAGTCTTACTGACCCCAAACCTTTGAACAGTAGTGTACCTTCTTCGTTACGCGGGAATCTGTTGTTCTCTACAGCCCTCTCCTCACAGTGTTCATGGGATATACTGCAGCCCTGCTGATGGCAATCCTCTCCTACTTACAGCTGGATCTGACATGAGAATCAGGTGTGGCTAATTAGTAAACTAACCATTGTTGAGGTGTGCTGATTTAACAGGTTAGAAGGCATCAAGGCTTGTTCGAATCCAATGTTTGGCCCACAATCTGTTTACAAAGACTACGTCCACATTAATATGTGAAATATTTCATTAATATTTTATTATTAATTAATTAAATTATTTGAATTTGATTATTATTCCATGTATGATGTGTTTTCAGATATTTTATTCTGTGGATGTAGCCTATGATTTTTTTTTAAAGACACCTCAGATATGTATCCTTGGCCACCTATGATATCCCACAATCCTGTGCAGTTTAATGTAAATCAGTAAAAAAAAAAAAAAGTAACTCCTGAACAATTCTCAACTTTTTTTCCGCCATATAGTCATCAAATATATCCAAAGCTCAGCTGAATTTGTTTTAGATGGTACATCTATACAAAATCAGCTGGCTTCAGATTCGGACACAACCAAGTAAATATCATAAAGCTGGGTGCAAAAGTTTTACATCCTAAGATTATGAGGGCATGTGCAGATTGTGTTCTGTGTGATATCTGCAGGTTTTGGGATTTGGCCTACCCTGAGAGGTCATACATCGTTGCAGGCGGTGCAAACGACTCTCTTCACTGCCCTTCTGTGTTCTACAACCGCAAGATCATAGAAGGAACAGAAGTAGTACAGGTCTGAAGCTCATTTCCATCTGATTTTCTGTTTTCTGCACATTTATATTTAGCTGATCTTCACTTCCGTCTCCCTTCAACCTCACCAGGAGATCCACAGTAAACAGAAGAGCGGATCCACTGAGGACACGCCTCGCCGGGGCCCAGAATCCCTTCCTGTGGGTCACCATGACATTATTACTGATATTGCGACTTTCCAGACCACCCAGGGCTTTATAGTCACCTCCTCTAGAGATGGCATTGTCAAAGTCTGGAAGTGAGAGAGACACTGTGCCAAGATGGGACACCGTTTGTATGAACGTCCGATCAAGTGCACTGTAAATTTAGATATAATGCCAATTAATATAATTAAGTAATTTAGGATCAAATCCATTTTTAAAAAATGAAATGTAACTATACAAAACAGTGAAAGCCAACAGTGTGTGTGTGTGCAGTTTGCTTTGTATGTTTTTGTTTTTCTGTGCAACTGCTTTATGTGGATATCAAGGTCATAGAATATGACCACACTGCAGAAAACAGGACATGGTGTGGTAAAACAGTGTTTCACACAGTAGTTAGTTACACTTAGTGTTATTTCTGCACAGCTGAACCCATGTAATTTTGTTTCGAGGCCAAAGTGCAAGACATGGATGGGGATGAAACTTCCATTATAATCACTGTGTAATAGTTAATGATATTACTGAATAAATGTAATGATAAATATGTATTTGATTTTTTTTTATGTCATGTCAGATTACAGAAGTAAAATAGGTTGTGAGCAATTTTTTTTTATTTATTTACAATTTTTAAAGTTTAAAAAATGCACAGACTTTAACAAATGTGTAATTACTGAAAACATTTTAATCAAAACAGTATCAAAAATGTTATTGCACATTACTAGTGCTGTCACAGGACATCTTCACTGAAAAACTTCATATACATAATCTACACACAATGTGAGAAGTTTCTGTCACCTGATAAAAAACTTAAAAGGTAATTGTGACTTTTTATTTCACAAATCAGACTTACAATACAAAAATAAAAAAATGCAATTCTGAGTAAAAAAACTCAGAATTGTGAAAAAACTCAATTTTGAGTTTGTATCTCACATTTGTTTTTTTGTTTCCACCACAGAAAAAAGTATAAAAGTTAATTGCAAATTTTTATATCAAAGATCTGTTTTGTTTTGTTTTTTTAATTTTGAGGAAAAGATGCATAATTGTGAGATATAACCTAAGAATTGTGAAAGAAAATGTATGAATTTTGAGATAAAAAGCCAAATTTACCTTTTATATCCCTTGGTGGAAACAGGAAAGCTTCCATACTTAGCTAAGCATAAAAGTACCATGAACATAAAAAATATATACTTCTTTGCTTTTGTGTTGGGATTATGTGCTTATTTAGTTGTAAAACCTGAACAAATATAATTTTCTAGCTCAGAGAGAATGATTGCTAAATATGAGGGTGAAAAGTCTGCTCAAAAGTGTCATCCTGGTTAAATGTGTCTTACACAAAGGGCTTCACATTCCTCCTGTGTGTTAAACCTGTTTTTGTTTCCTCCACATCCTCCAAACCAGAAGTGAATGCATTCATTCTGCTGGATATCATACTGCCAGCTTAAAACGTAGTCACTGCAGGGCCCCACATCCTGTTTCATGAGGCACGAATCTGTGAGTGGAAACATCAGGAAAGAGTTTGGTCGATAACGCTTCAGGCGATATTGCCATATCAAATCCTTTTACTGTATTTACAGAGAGACAAAAATTTATCAAAAGCCAGACAAGCAGTTACAAAGGAGGCTAATTTCTCACCATCCACTAATGCCGTTTCCTCTTTTGCCTGCACGTTTACTTCAGGATCTGTAGATTTAATAAAGAACAAAAATGTTTCAGCAGTTGTTTTATATTGAAAAAGTACCTTTTGTGATTGTTGATTTCTTAAAGGTGCAGTTTGTCATTTCCATGCCACTAGAGGCACCAAACAGAATTACAATTTGTTCAGGACTTGACATACAGTAGTAACCAGTGGTTTGTGTTTTGGGTACACAAAAATACACATTAAACTAGACTAATCTGTTTTGCTGGTCTTATGTATGTTGGGTTCTGGGCAACTTTTCAGTTATTCAGGCTGAGGATTTGGCTTTGTAGTTCAGTTGTAAAAAATACAATTGAAACCTCTCTTGTTATATATACGAATTACAAAATGGGGACAATACATTTTTGTAACAATTATTCTACAGTAGCTGATGGTCAGTTTGCCCAGGCTGGAACCCAGGCTTAAACTAAAAAAAGTTCCATTCACATTTTCTTAAAAAATCTAGTTATTTTTGCAACTTGGTTTGGTGCTGCTAGTGACAGAAATTAAACAATTAAGCATCTTGTATTCAAGGTTAGGTTACATTCAACTATATGTACTTTAATAGCAAAGCATATTTACAATGATTTATGAGACACTGCACAAAGGACTTACTTTGTTTGCCACAGGTCTGAAGGCATTCCTTTTCTGAATTAAAACGGTTACTATTACCATCACAACCCCCATACCAGAAGGGTAAACATGCACCGACTGCTTCATTATAGTACCAGCGCAGTACATATCCACTACAGACGGTGCCACGGTCACTGTTCAGGTGACACAGATCTGAAAGCAAAACACTTATTTACTAATAAGCCATGCAGAGGATGCTGTTAAGTAATCATTTAAATGATCAACTTTTAAACAAAACTGCTTTTGTTTAAAGTGAAGTATAATTTCTGTCCTTTTTGTTGCATATGTTTAAGCACTAGAGGCACTGTGATGTGAGCAGAGATTTGTAAGAAAGTACTGTCTGTGCGGTCAATCAGAGACTCGACTGCTGAGGCTCCACGGCCTGAGTTCTGCTCAGCAGTGCCTGCTTCCTCTATTTCCTCTTCAACCGCTGCATCTGGGTAAGCAGTGGATGGCACAGGAACACTAGGAAATAGCATTTAATAGCATTATATATATATGTACTTAAGGTTTTAAGCGACATCTTATTATATAAGTACCTGCCATGTTTTTATGCAAATTAATCAATTAATTAATCCATTCATTCATTCATTGCAGGTTTATTAAAGGAATTGTTCATTCAAAAATGAAAATTCTGTCATAAATTACTCACCCTCATGTCAAACACAAATTAAGATATTTTTGATGAAATCCGAGAGCTTTCTGTCCCTGCATAGACAACAAGGGAACTACCACGTACAAGGCTCAGAAAGGTAGTAAGGACATCGACAAAATAGTCTATGTGACATCAGTGGCTCATCTGTAATTTTATGAAGCTATGAGAATACTTTTTGTGTGCAAAGAAAACAAAAATAACAACATGAGGGTGAGTAATTAATGACAGAATTATCATTTTTGGGTGAACTATCCCTTTAACGTGCATCTTACTAACCTGCACTTTTCTACGTAAATAACTTGGATTATATGTAAATTACATTCATTATAAATAAATGTATATATGAATAAACAAATATATGTAAGTATTTATTTACTGCAATTGCAGGTTTATTAACCTGCAGCTTATTAAATAAGCACCTGCCTCCTTACTATGTAACTAAATAAATAAACAGTGATCAATGTTCAGAGTTACTGCTATGACCTCAAACTAAACAGATATTTCACATTAAATGACAACAGATCAGATTTTGTCAGTTGATACCTATATAGAGGTTTCTCTGCAGCCTCGTATTCCAAACGCTGACCTTGATGAAAATTAATACACTGACTCTGGAATGATCGATGAGGGTAGGAGTTCACATTTTCTGCAATCACAAATAAACTATATTAACATACACAAGTCCTTCAAGATGAACAAAGCTATGCAAAGCCGTCCTTAAAGGGATAATTCACCCTTGTGGTCATTTCTGTGACTTTCATGGTGTTTTTTGTGCTTTGAGTGTCATCAGTGTGAGCATATTTTCACTGGGTGAACTATCCCAAAGTTTAAGTCCTCAAATCTGTATTAAAGGTCATGAAGCATTCCTTACTGCTCAGAATGTGGAAGAACGTTCTCATGAAGCGCTGTGTGTACTCCTGTTCTCCATGTTTCAAGTGGTCCAGGTGAATGATGTGCTGTTCTGAGGGGTAGCTGACAAGCTTCTCCACCTGAGCAGTGCTGATGTGGTCACCCACCGTCAGGGCAAAGAAAACAACACCCTCGCATTTTGCCACCCTGGAGATAAAGTCCAGTGCCGTTCTGTCCTGAGATGTCATCTCCCCACCAATAATGGCCAGCACCATCTTGTTCTTGCGACCGTCAGAAGCTGTGAGGACGCCCTTCATTATGGCATAGTCTAACGCAAGACCCAGACAGGAAGAGCCTCCGGTTTGCTGTAGATCCTGGTAGATGATTCTCTTCATTAGACTGCGATCTGGGAACTGTTGGAAGTCGAATATCACTTTCACACAGGATTGGGCTTCACTGTACGTGGAGCTCTGCTGGTAGACGGCCACTCTCGCATGTCTGTTGGCCCTGTTGGGTTGACTGCTCACAACGATCTGATCGAGCACACTACCGAGCACCTCCTTCACACCCTCGTACTCGTCAGCCAGCATGCTACGAGAGCTATCCACAATCACTGCCAAGTCCATGTCCAACTCCTGAGGAGCAGTTGCCAGGTTGGTGCCCTCACATTCTCTAACTGGTTTGCAGGGATCTTATAAGAGAAAGAGTGCAGATATGATCACAAACAAACTATGGCCACAGACCTCCACAGGAAGATCTGCCGAAATCAAACACCCATCATTCATAACACTACACATTCCACATTGTACTCGCAATGTGTAGAACACTCTACACATTGCAAGTACTTTTATTTTAGTTCTTATTATTATTATTATCAAATGCTTTCAGCTACCTTTAAGAGTATGGTACTTTATTTACATATTCATTTGAGATATTAAATTGAGATGTTTGAGTTTATATTGATTTTTTTGCAAACATGAACACTGTTTGAAACACTATACTCAGAAGAAACTCAGAGATTTAAGAAGTTTCCCTTTGCTGTCCATTTTATTTAAATGAAAAAATTATTTTATGTAAAACAAAAATAATATAATATAATGTTTTTTTTTTGTTAATACTATTATTTAGCACGGGTGCATTACATTAATTAAAATAACAGTAAAAAAATGACAGTAAAGACATTTATGTTACAAAAGATTTCTATTTCATATAAATGCTGAACCTGAATTCTGCTCAAAGAACATTGAAAATGTATCATGTTTTCCACAAAATATTTTTTTTCCACATAATCATAATATTTCTTCAGCAGCAAATCAGCATATTAGAATGATTTCTGAAGGATCATGTGACCCCGAAGACTTGAGTAATAATGCTGAAAATTCAGCTTTCCATCACAGGAATAAATAACTATTTAAAATATATTCAAATATAAAACAGTTATTTTCAATCGTAATAATATTTCACATAATACTGTTAATTAGATAATCATCTACTCTCTATCGGATTATTTTCCTTATTTTCTTATTCCTATTTGACACATTCCTATTTTTTCACCAACACTAGTTGTGAGAGAGAGGGAGAGAAATAACTGGGTCTTACCAAAGCAAATAACACAACTCTGGATCTTACTGAAAGTAGTATTCTGGTCTTGCAATCCACCCAGCACAGTCAAGATAAAACTCTGGGTTTCATCTGCCTGCATACAATAAAACATGATACAAGGAGAATTAATAGTTCAACACAGGGTTAAAAAAAAAAGAGACTGTTTTGTATTCAAACGTCTTGTGTTAGGCACACAAATCATGATTTAATTAAAGGTTCTGTATGTATTTTTTTTGACTGTACTAAAGCATATAAACACTATAACACATTTGAAGATACCAGACCATGCTAAATTTCACATAACCTTGTTTCACCAACAACCAATCGCTCTACTTCTTCTACTTTGAAAATGTGCATTCCGTGTTGGAATGTCTGTTTTTGTTTTGGTCTGTGTGAATCTGCCCACTTACAGTTTACCCAATAATATTTCGAAGCCCAGGTTGCCAGTTTGCAGAAAACACAGCATACTACAGAGCAAACTGGCTCAGAGATCTCAGATTCTACTTGAATTAAAAGCTTTGGCATCCATCTACAAAGCTCTATGACCACAGGTATATTAAAACGCAGATAAATCAACTCATCATTTACAGTTAAAAAATAGGTTTTTGGCGCCTTTCCATTGTCAGTTGTGCTCATTCCTGTTGCATGTCCTTAATCTGACGACCCGTGCGAGAGTCTGAGGAGGAGGTGCGGGAGGAACAATAGTTTGAATTACAATTTTGAATTTTGACAACCCTCGTGAGCGTGAGTGGAGTAGTAGGAGGAACAATATTTCAAATTTAGACCGCAGTACCCATTTCCAATCTACTGTCATATTCTTTACATCGGGCCTACTGTGGGGGGGGCACCTTCAGGACAGTTCACCCAAAAGTAAAAGTTTAGTCAGCATTCAGAGCGGTTTAAAGAACCAATCACTGTAGTTTTTGTTTGTGACTCACTTACACTTAAGTCAAGTGAAAACGTGTTACTTTCAAGTCCCCCTTTGGTTGTTCCGGCAGAGTCGTCCAGTCATACATGGTTTGTAACATGGGTGGATTAACGTAAAAGAATGTTTTCATTTTTGCCGTGAATCTATTCTTTGTACATATACAATGTAATACTACATTTTCTTCTTAAACTAGTAAATACAGATCTATCCGTATATCGAACCGTAACTTTACCTCTAAAGCTCTTCTAATATTAGGGACATCCCTTAGTGAGATGACCCCAAGCTTAATGTTCAGGGCTTTGTACTCTAGAATGGCTGTGGTGAGGGATGTTGAATCCTGAGATTTTCCAGCGGTAAGGAAGACCGCTATCTTCCTCATCAGGACGCCCTTTCGCACACGCTTCAGGACATTCCTGCCCACAAACCGCATGGCAGCACCTATATTACGGCGTTTTAAAGTGCGTTCCAGGCTGATGTTCTTCACCGCTTCAATAAGCTGCTTTTTGCGGTGATAGTCGGTGAAACGAATCAGGTATTTGGTTAGGAGCCGTAGGAGACCACAGCAACCCGAGCCCCTGTCGGGCAGCTGCTCTCTGCAATGTTGATATTGTCCAGCAGTCTGAGGACTACAGAACGCATGTATTCAAAGCCTTGAGGAGACACATCTTCAGACATGTCCATAGCAATCACAAGATCAGTGGGGTAGGCAGGGCATTTTATATTATCTAGAGAGACAATGGAAGAGAGAGCTAAAAAATTAAGGACCATATTTTATATACTACATTTTATTTCATATATAAAATTAATTTTACATTTTGCTTCTTCATTATCAAGATGTATTACAAATTTGACCATAAATGTTACCACCTCGCAGCACACTGAAAAAAAAAAAAAAAAATCATACAATTCAATAAAAACCTTATACTTACAAGGCTATTTCATTTCAAGAAACATACACAATCATAAAAGTTCTTACTCACAGTTGATCTCGGACATACTGAGATCTACTTTGAAGTCCCTACAAGAATTCTATATATTTATTTATGATATTTATATATACTTTTATATATCATTTTTCGTTATTGTATTTATCGTATATTATAAATATACATTTATACACCTACTATATTCTGATTATTGTGAAGTACAACTAACGTATATTGTACTAGTATTTGTACAAATATTACGTTACCACTTTTGGATACTGAAAAAAATGGCTCAGATTTTTCCACAAAAATATTTAAGCAGTGCAAAGTTTCCAAAACATCGATACTAGGGAGAAATGTTTCTTTTTCAGCACCATATTAGAATGATTTCTGAAGGATCATGTGACACTGAAGACTGGAGTAATGGCTGTTAAAAATATAGCTTTGCCATCGCAGGAATAAATTAAATTTTAAAATATAAAACAGAAACATTATTTAAAATTAACTTTTAGTTTATATATAATTATTTTTGGGGGTTGTGTTTATACATGTACATGTTTTATTATCTTTGTTTTTTGTTTGTTTTAGTTTTTTGCACATTATGCGAACTAAAGTGTTATTTTCAAAATCCTAGTTTCTTTCCAGTTTCAAGTACATATAACATTTTTAAATGTTAACTTATGCAGTGGTAAATTTTTTTTTTTTTAAATCAGTAACTTACAGACATCTGTCTGGTTCCTCGTGGTCCTTTTGGGCCCTATGTGAAAAAAACAACATTCGGTATCCCTTCAAATTCCGATGGTCATATGATGTGAATAATTTTAATATAATCATACCCTGTGTCCAGACGCCCCTTCGCTACCAGGATATCCAGGTGCTCCTGCCCTACCAGCATTGCCCTGTTATCAGACAACCAATTAAGTCTCCTTAAGGTTCATAGAACGAGTAAGAAAATAAAACTTTAAAATGTTTTACCCCTCTTCCCCTGTTGCCTTTAGGACCACCACCTCCATTTGCTCCTTTAAAACCCTGTTCGCCCTGAAAGTCAAAAAGAGAGTGATTAAATATTGTTCACTCATTAATGGCTATACAATCAAGTCATTCTTTTATGAACAAACCACATTATAATCACTGTACTTCTAAGTTTTGGATGTAAACTCACCTGAAGTCCAGCATAACCTGGGAAACCAGAATCTCCCTTAGAAAAAAGGAAGGATATAAAAAATAAAAAAAAACTTTTTTACATATATATTGAAAGTATATTGAAATACATATATTTTTTACTATATTTTGTTTTTAGTGAAATAATAGTACTTTATATTGTGGCATCAAACTAATTTGATATTTGAGAACAAATTATTGGCATAATTCTCTATAAACCTTCTGTCCTTTGGGCCCTGGGAATCCATAGCCATCTGCACCATCTTTTCCCTGTCATAATAAATAAATGTTGCAGTCAGTGTTTGCATCTGTGTCTGTGTAATTTGTGTCTTACATCAAATAAAGACAATTAGACAAACTGTTAAATTGCATTCAAGAACAAAACAGCATTTCTGAAATTGCTAAGTGATGATGGGTAATGCCCAACATTGCAGAGTTTTGGTAGCTTATAAAAAAGAAAGAAAAAGTAACCGGCAGTCCCCTGAGGCCTGGAGGTCCGGGAGCTCCCTTATCTCCAGGATCACCTGGCTGGCCCTGTAAGGCAAAAGCAAGATGAGCAGGTTTAGTATTAAAAAGCTTGCATTTATAAATGAAGAGGATGATTCTAAATGAGCTCACTCACCTTCTGTCCTCTGGACCCAGTGCTTCCTTTAAATCCTGGCTTTCCTAAAAAGCCAGGAGATCCCTGTGTAAAAGAGATTAACACAATATCAACGGCTGGATGTGGTTTATTTGATATTAATGCCAACAGTAACCAAATAAAATGGTCAATTCATTGTTTTTCAATATGCACCTGAGGTCCAGGTAGACCAATATATCCTTTCTGCCCAACTGGACCAGGTGGACCGATAGCACCCTGAACAGAAAGAAAGACTCAATCCCAAGCTCAAACAAAAAAAAAAAAAATTATATATATCCAATTTGAGATCAAATTCATTTTGAATGGGGGTTACACACATTTCACATTGCATAATTAATATTACTCAATCTTTAATGGCATCTTTTCTCACTTTTAACAAACTGGCAATCAAATCAGCTACATCTCTACATGTTTTTTTTTTTTTTTTTTGGAATTGTCATTATGGCGTCCACCTTGTATTTATTGATAGATTTAAAAAAGAGAAATAGGATCAATTTGTACATTACCGTGGACCGGTGCCCGCGGGAGTCCTGGAAGTCCGAGCGCTCCTAGAGGCCCCTGGGACCCCTGAATCCACAAAGCACAAAGTAATTTGGTATAACTTTGAAGTGGCCTAAATCTTTATTTTCTACATACTGTAACAGTGGACCGCGGGAGCCTCTCTGCCCTTAGGGCCTGAAAATGAGAGAAAAATATTAAAATGAAAACAGGCTATAACTTCATGCGTCTGTACTAATAATTACATATCAAAATTAGGATTAAATTTACACTGCTGCCATTATCAACAATTCGACCCTGAAGCCAGCTGAACTTTTTCACCCGTTAGCACAACAAGAGAGAATAATAAGAGAATAATGATTGATATTGTTTTTTAACACACATATATTTGTATTATATTATATATATTATATATATATCTTATATCGAGAGAGAGAGAGAGAGAGAGAGAGAGCGAGACAGAGAGAGAGAGAGAGAAGAGGAGCGAGAGAGGGAGGTAGGGAGGGAGGGAGGGACGGACGGATGGATAGATACAGAATACAGAATACAGAAAATAAAATGTCACTTTTTTTATCGGATTAATCAGATAGATAAACAACAGTTGATTATACATTTTAGTTGCAGTCCTAATGTTTCTATTAATACACCTTGACATGTAAATGTAAATTGGCACCGTTAATGGTCAGTTGTTACTAAAATTAAATAATCTCCCCATACCTGAATGCCTGGGCCACCGATGTCACCTTTACGACCGCGGGAGTTGTTGTCTATTCCTGGATTTCCCTGATTATAATTAAATGGATTAACAGGGGTGAAACACTACTGGAAAATCTGCTGCATGTTCACTGTCCTTGCACCTGGTATTATTTCCCACCAGTGCTCCACAACTCACTATTTTGCTTCAAGACTCTAGGGAAATTCTTTGCGACAAGAAACAATGTTAACCGCAAACCATTCCTTTGGAACAGAGTGAGCTGGGCAAATTACTGTATGCAATCTACTTGAATCTAATCTGAATAATTTTTTTAAATCAATGGAAATGAAAAATCACCATTCTAATGAAAGTATGAATAGTGTTTTGTTACATTAAAGGATAATTTATTACGATTATAATGTATCTACTAACCGGATCTCCTCTCAGGCCTCGCTCCCCTGGGTTTCCAGGGTTTCCTCTGATACCTCTTGGACCCTGCGATTAAAGCACAATGAAGATCAGAGCACTAAAGAGAGACTGTGTCATGGTTGAGAGGTACAGAGAAGAACATATGTGATGGATTTTACTGAGCTGCCTGGATCTCCTCGCTCTCCTGGACTTCCTGCTGCTCCTGTTACACCCTGAGAGGAACAAACAGATGTGGAATTTGTTTGACAACAGAAATGCATGACTGCCATATTGTAAAAATTCAGGGCAAACTAAATATTTTTAGATTTTTTTAACTAAATGTGACTAAAGTTTTGTGGGTGGTTGCCAGGCAATTGCTAGGTGTTTTTTTGGGGTGTTACACAGAGAACAAGGGAAACACAATGAAATATAGACAGACCATACATGTAACAGATATTATATATTTAATATAACTTTTATTTATTTTAGTTTGCATCATATCTATGTATCGGTCCTGGATAACTCATTGGATATTAGAAGTGCACCATCATTGTCTTACCTGTTCACCATTTAGCCCATCTAAACCATCTTCTCCGTCATCTGCCTATTAAAAAATAAGATTAAAAGAAACAGTGGTTACATTACTTTCATTAACAAGCCAAATGAAAGCGAATAGGAAAGGAGACAGGAACACAATTTATATGCAACCTCATAAAAACAACAAAAACCACAGGTTACAAAAAACCTTTCTAGATGGCAATCAAAGACAGTAATCCAAACACAGATGGCGGATAGTAACTGCTGTCTGGTAATAATTAGGTAGACACTTGACGCATACAGCTATCTTCAAGTTACCTCGCTCGCTCTCTAGAGTTTAAATGACTATGAGAACTTCAGATGTCTGTGTACAAATACTTATGAATGTACTCACATTGTCACCTCTGTAGCCTCTGCCACCCTGACGAAGAACAAATAAACACCGGAAAATAAATATTGCAGTGTTTCAGCTCTAAAAGCCACATTTAAAACTTAGTAAGAAAACATATAGCACTGCATGTTACCTTTATGCCTCTTCTTCCAATGCATCCCTGATGTCCTCGAGTTCCATTCAAACCAGGAAGCCCTCTCTCACCCTGAAACACACATGTATAGCACATGAAAGCCATAGGACATTAGTATTTTAGTATATTCAGTATATACTCAGGTATTTAAAGTGTTACAGTGTATTTTTGTGCAAAAAGAGTTTTACACAAAAATGAATAGTACTTTCAAACTAATGCAGTACCATTCAACAGCTTGAGGTCATGGTTTTTAAATAAGTTTCTTATGCTCGCCAAGGCTACATTTATTTGATCAAAAATACAGTAAAAATTGTAATATTGTGAAATAATATTACAGTTTAAAATGACTGTTTCTATATTAATATATTTCAAAATGTATTTTTTTTATGGCAAAGCTGAATTTTCAGCATCAGTTACTCCAGTCTTCAGTGTCACATGACCCTTCAGAAATCATTCTAATCTGCTTTGTTATTATTATCAATCAAACTGTTGTGCCACTTAATATCTTACTGACCCCTAAACTTTTACTGATGGTGTGTGTTTAAATAGCACATTCGTATGAGATGACTACAGTCATATCATTAGCCAAGAAAAACTTGTTTTATTCTACATTTAATCAATATAGTAAGGTGTAATGAATTTCCTTTTTTGCTTTTATTTTCTTAATTTTTCAACATTTTCTTCTGTAAAGCTGAACAATGTGTATTGTAAACACGCTATCAAATAAAATACAAAAAGACTGTTTTTGCAATGAGTAATGGAGGGAATACAGGAAGCGTGCGGATCCATCTGCAAGGCTTTATTCAAAAGAGATGTGGTCAAAAACAGGCATAGGTCAGACAATGGCAAACAGGTATATTGATGGCCAGGCAAGAGGGATAATCCAGGTACAAAGCAAAGATCCAGGCAGGGGCAAACAGTATCATTGGGCCGAGACGCTAGGATAATCCAGGTCCACAGGCAGTGATCATAACACGGGGAAACAGACAAGGCAAGATGATGAAAACAAGACACTAGGCTCGGTAATGTGGGGAGTGGAAAAGGCAGAACAATACACGGCAATCTGAACAGGAACTGAGAGAGTGTTAAATAGAGTGTGTAATGGCTCTCAGGTGAGCGTGTGATAGTGACGGATGTGTGATCAGTGAATTCAGCTGTGTAAGTGCAATGGATGATGGGAACTGTAGTCCGGAGTGACATGTAACAGTCTGTGTAGTGTGAGAGTCAATGTAAAGGTAGAGTGACCTCTAGGGGCAATCGGCCGGAAGGCCAAGGACCGGATTCGTGACAGACCCCCCCCCCAAGGAGCGGCTTCCAGACGCTCCCAACACAATACCATCCAGGAGTGGGGTGGAGGCGGAACAGGGGGAGGGACGGTGGGCCAGGTCCATGTGGAAATGGAGAGACTGGGAACTGAGGCAAAGCAGGACACCAAGGTGGAGCAGACGAAACAGGAGCCCACCAGGGCAGAGCAGACGGAGCAGAAGACCTCCATGGCAGAGCAGACAGAGCAGGAGCCATCCCTGGGCTTAACTGGGGATCTGGAGCCCTTCCTGGGCTGAACTGGGGCTCGGGAGCCCTTCCTGTGCTGAACTGGGGATCAGGGTAGCGCTTATGTGGTGCTGGCACTGGAGTGAGTCTTGGGGTGTAGCAGAACACATGGAGACGGGGAACAGGAGGCCCTCCCTGGGCATACTCGTAACGGAGCCTCCCTGGGCTTAACGCGGGAACAGGAGCCCTCCCTGGTAGGGACTGGGACCTGGGGAAAACTGAGACTCAAGAGACAGACAGAACATATACAGTCTCATGGATGGGATAGACAGTTCTCTCACAAATGGCCTCCATAGTCGTGACAGGACGGGCAGTGAGTTCACAGATGGCCTCCATAGCCGTGACAGGACAGGTAAAGAGCTCACAAACGGCCTCCATAGCCGTGACAGGACAGGCAGGGAGTTCACAAACGGCCTCCATAGCCATGACAGGGTAGGACGATATTCATAGACGGCCTCCTTTGCCGGAACAGGACGATCAGGAAGTTCACAGGTGGGTACTACTCACACTTCTGGAGGTTCTGCAGCGGATGCCGCCACCTCTGGAGGTTCCACAGTAGTGCCCTCAGGATACAGGGAGAGTTCGGCAAGGGTTTATTCGACCCTGAAATGACAGGTTGAATGTGCGTTTCTGGGTGCCACCACCACGCAAGGAGCTGAAGCGAGCACCGCCGCTTTGGGAGGTTCTGCAGCATGCGCCGCCACCTCTGGAGAAACTGCAGTGGGCACCATCGCTTCGGGGGAACACAGCAGCGAGCACCACTACCTCAGGAGATACTGTAGCTTCAGCTGCCGGCTCTGCAGACCTGATAGTGGGTGCTGCCGCCTCTGGGAGTTCTGTGGTGGTGTATACAGCCCAAACACCCCAAAAAGTGATCCCCATCAGGGGAAACACTTCAGACAGGGGAATTAGTTCAGGAACAGAAGGGTTAGAGAGAGTGGGTTTGGGGATACCAGCGATGCGTGCAGACACCAGTGGTGTATCCCTCACACTAGATACCAGACTGGGATACCGAATTACTTACCTTGACGATCTGGGTGCAACAGACTGGACATGACAAGACTCCTGATGATCAGCGGTGTCCTGACGAGACTCCGGATGATCAGCTGTGACGTGAAGTGACTCAGGATGATCAGCTGTGACTGGACTGGACTCATGAATAACAGCTGTGACTTGACTTGGTTCATGAAGATCAGCTGGGACTTGACTTACTCAGGAAGATCAGCTGTGATTTGACTTGACTCATGAAGATCAGCTGTAACTAGACTTGACTCATGAAGATCAGCTGTGACTTGACTTGACTCATGAAGATCAGCTGTGACTTGACTTGACTCATGAAGATCAGCTGTGACTTGACTGGACTCAGAAGATCAGCTGTGCTGGACGGACTCAGGAAGATCAGCGGTGATTTGACTTGACTTATGACGATCAACTGTGACTTGATTGAACTCAGGGAGATCAGCTGTGACTGGACTGGACTCAGGAAGATCAGCTGTGACTAGACTGGACTCAGGAAGATCAGCTGTGACTTGACTTGACTCACGATGATCAGCTGTGACTTGACTTGACTCACGATGATCAACTGTGACTTGACTTGACTCACGAAGATCAGCTGTGACTTGACTTGGATTATGACGATCAACTGTGACTTGACTTTGACTCATGACGATCAGCTTTGACTTGACTTGACTCACGATGATCAACTGTGACTAGACCTGACTCAAGAAGATCAGCTGTGACTTGACTTGACTCATGAAGATCAGCTGTGACTTGACTTGTTCATGAAGATCAGCTGTGACTTGAATTGGTTCATGATGATCAGCTGTGACTTGACTTGACTCCCGATGAGCAGCTTTGACTTGACTTGACTCACGATGATCAACTGTGACTAGACCTGACTCAAGAAGATCAGCTGTGACTAGACCTGACTCATGAAGAACAACTGTGACTAGACTTGGTTCATGAATCACCTGTGACTTGACTGGACTCGTGAAGATCAGTTGTGACTTGACGGGGCGTTGTTGTGTCCGCCATTTTGTGAGCGTAGTCTAGTGCGGGGGACATTACATGAGTGAGTGCGGTTTGCGTTCATCCGCGATACCCACAGTAAATAGAGAGCCAACAGTCAACAAAGCAAAATCCAAAAAACAACTCAGTGACGAACGCAGAACCTCGCGTCTAAGCTCAGATCGTAGAGATTGATTAAGGCCATCACAAAAAAACTATCAAAAGACAGTCTGGCAGATCAGAATAGGGTGCTATGGCTAAAAATTTGTGAATATAGTTCTCTAGTGATCGCGGGCCCTATCTAAGGGCTAACAAAATCCTGCCGTGACCATACCTGCCAATGTTCTTCTGAAAAGCTGCTTGGATCCTTGTAAGTCCTGTATTCTGTAATGGAGGGAATACAGGAAGCGTGCGGATCCATCTGCAAGGCTTTATTAAAGAGTGTGGTCATGAAACAGGCATGGGTCAGAAAATGGCAAACAGGTATATTGATTGCAAGGCATGAGGGATAATTCAGGTACAAGGCAAAGGTCCAGGCAGTGGTGAAAAGTATTCAATTGGGCGAGACTCAAGGGATAATTCAGGTCCACAGGCAGTGATCAGAACATGGGGAAACAGACAAGGCAAGACAAGGAAAACAAGACACTAGGCTCGGTAATGCAGCTAACACTAGATGAGTGATAAACGCAGAACAATACAGGGTGATCTGAACAGGAACTGAGAGAGTGTTAAGTAGTGTGTGTAATGGCTCTCAGGTGAGCGTGTTATTAGTGACGGCTGTGTGATCAGTGAATTTAGCTGTGTAAGTGCAATGGATGATGGGACTGTAGTCCGGAGTGACATGTAACAGTCTGTGTAGTGTGAGAGTCAGTGTAAAGGTAGAGTGACCTCTAGGGGCAATCGGCCGGAAGGCCAAGGACCGGATTCGTGACACAATGGCTTAAAGTTCTTGATAACCAAAAACCAGTCCAAGACTATCATCTTGTCAAGCCAGGGTAACAGTTTAACATTATTACAACAAAATGTGTTACAAACCCAACAAACACTACAAAACACAATGCAAACACTACAAACAAAAATACATTTAAACAAATAAAAATAAATGTAAATTGAAGAACTTACATGTCCTCCTTCTTCTCCAGGGAAACCAGGAAGTCCCATCAGTCCAGGTGACCCCTGATCAGCAGTACAGTGACAAATTAAACACTTATCTCCATTTTCAAATATTGTTCAGTAAATCTTGAGTCATAAATCTAATGACCTTAATCCCCAGGGGACCATAATTTCCACGTGCTCCCTCATGACCGGTGCATTTACACATCACATTACAGCACTCCCTTGAGGCAACTGTATCCTATGGATTGGAAAAAAAAGTTAGATAGCGAGAAACACTTGAAGGAAGGCGTTTTATGTTATGAACTGACTGTTGACACGTTGAACCAAGCACTTGACATCCTGACATCTTTCTTCAGCATTCTTTAAAAACTTACAGCTGTTTCCCTTCCTCTTAGAGAGCCTCACACTACTTCCCACAGGAAGCCATTTATTTACACAGCAGTCAAAACACCGTTGTGATCCCTAAGGCAAACCATTTGGCAGCTAATGTACTGCAAATATACAATGTACTTGCATGTGACAAATAAGGCCTGAAAATTCTCATAGCACCAAAATTATGAAATATAGATTTTCTCAAAGTCTCATGCTTTTGTCTATGATTTGGTGATTTAAATTAACTTACAATTTCTTTCTGCATGACACTGGCCACATTCTGAATGCCGATAGAGAGAAGCTGCTTGTAGTGCATCCCTCGACCAAACTCCAGCCTCTGCAGGTCAGCAGTGCTTTTAAATCCTTCTAGCGCCACAGTCATCAGCGCTTTTACACCTGTGAATGTCACAAAGGGAGTCTTAGTAAACGGAAAAATGTAATTGGCATATTCAACCTCCTTTGATTTGAAGCAGGCACATCTGTAACTGTAACTGCACAGTATGAAGCTGTTTTTGTTGAAAAGCTATTGAACAAAGTGCAGGTTTTTAAAGAAACTTGTTGTTGTTTAGTCATTGTACCACTCATCCTGAGGCTGTTGACGGCAAGCAGAAGGTCCTCAACAGGCTCATCCAACCCGTCTGTAAAGATGATCAGCACCTAAAACAAGAAATCAAAGAAAAAAAATGTTTTCTCTAATGAAAGGACAAATTTAGACAAACATGAATACTTGATGGTTCATGCTGGTTTATGGCGGTCAGTGCTGGTTCAGTGCTGGTATAACTGGTGGATCGCATAGCAAATCAATCCATTAATCATTCAACATCCATAAATCATCAATCATCAGGCAGACATCTCTGATGTATTTTTCAGATGTGCTGGTTTGTTAACTGCTGTTCTCACCTTTACATAAGAATTTGAAGCTCTGAACTTGTCTTCAAAAGAGCGTAGAAGCTGTGCGTTGAATTTCAGAGACTGTGAAGTCTGAAGTGCCATCACTTTTTTTACCACACCTTCATCGTACTCTTTGAAGGAAAAGTCATCCAGCATATTTCCATTAGCATCAACCAATCGGAGGCCTACATTGGTGTTGGGGGTTGGGCTGCGGACACAACACAGGTTGTGCACAACTGAAACATAGCGGATGATCTCGGGCAGGTAGGACTGCAGCTTTTTCTGGTCTCTAAAGATTGACTGATGACTTGAGCTGGTGCGCGAGTTATCAAATCCGATGCCAATGTCAATAGAGCAACCTAAATAAAGAGAAACAGAATTTATATGTGATCAATTAAATGCTTTCAATGTTCAAATCACAACCATATGCATAACTGAATAAATATATGCATATATGAATAATTATTTAATGCTAAAGATAATAAATGGCTGATATTTAAATTATATCCTATTTTGCCTAACTTAATTAAAAGTAAAACATTTTTTTAAAAATCATTTTAAATGCTACAAGTTAATTAAGGCATCAGAACATTTTAATGTGCAATATGAATAATCTGCATTTAGAGATTTGCTAGATTTAATTTAACAGTAAATAATTAGTTAAATCATTAATGTTAATAAAGATTTACTTTAAGTGAGAGTTAGATGATGGGTAAAATCTGGGAAATTAACAATTAGTTATAACAATTAAATATCCAATATCAAACAAATCTGATAAATAAATTAAAAAAAAGTCTAATATCGGCCAATAACCAATATGGTACAAATATACTGTGGATTCCTAATTCGGTGTTACTCTTAAAGGTATATAATTTCACTAATTAATATCACACATAAATGGTACTTCTACTCACTTGGCTCCTGACTTGGAGGAACACAAATGGCATAAACAAATGTTGCTGTTGTCAGATTAAGGTAGTTGAAGTTTTGCACTTTGAATAACCTATCTGGTGACCCAGCAATATAGCTGAGCTGTGGCATCGAGATGTCTCCGATTCCAATCACAAAAATTTGAATTTGCAGGCATCTGAGATAATCGGCTGCTTCGTTCACACTGTCTGATGAAATGCCATCAGTGATAAGTACAAGATTTTGCGGTACGCTGCTCTGTCTGCGACTCCCTTTGCTCTCCTCGAAGAATTCCACAACGTTACGTAGAGCGTTTCCAATTTTTGTCCCTTCTTTAATTTGCGTGATTTGTCGAATTGCTGATTTCACCCCCTCCGTATCGTTATACTCATTTAAGTAGAACTCCTTCTGATATAAGCTGCTGAACTGGGCTATACCAATTCTGTAAAGGTCTGGAGAAATACGGAGCTGGTTCATAACATTTAGCAAGAACGCAATCATGGTTCTCCATGACTCCTCGCTGATGCTTTCAGATCCATCAATAAGAAACACCAGGTCGGCTAACTCTTTCTGGCATTCTGCAAGACAGAACAATCAAACTGAGACAAGCCAATTCTGATCATGTTGATAAATCTGAGATCTAAATCAAGAAGTCATTCTGAAGCAAATTCTTTTACCTGGTTTGGTTGCATTGCAAAGCACACTGGAGATATTCATCTGCAGTGTTTGAAGACCCACGTAATTATCAACGTGGAAGATTTTGTTTTTGTTCATGGTAATCATCTCCAGCTCACTCTCTTTAGCTCTAGCCACTCCAATTCCATACACATCTATATTTTTGTGCGCAAACTCATCAGCCCGTGCACTTAAGTTTTCTCGGTCTCTAGCATCACCATCCGTAATTATGAACAGCATTTGAGGGATGTCCCGTTTCTTGCGTCCACCATTCTCTTCATTGAAGTAATTGAAAGAGTATCCCAGAGCCTTAGCCGTGTTGTCATTTCCAGGTGGGGACTTCAAGGTTTTTATGGCTTCCACTACCTGACGTTTATTGTTGTACTGGTTTAAAGAGAATTGATTTGGAGTGCCTGAGTAGACAATAACGCCAATGCGAATTAGATTGTCTCCAATCTGTGTGCTGTTCACCACGGAAATCAAAAAGGTTTTAATGTTTTCAAACTCTTGAATACGAATCCGTCTGGTGCACTGCACCAAGAAGATCACATCAGCCAGTTGCGTGCTTGGACAACCTACAAGTACAATGAGAAAAGGTTTATTAATATTCCATTAAAAAAATCATGTCCTCCAAGACTATAGTTTAAACCAGCCTAAAAATCCCAGGCTGGTCTAAGATGGTTTATTCTAGCAATTTTGTTCACAGCAAAACTTTGTAGTCAACCAACATGGTTGCATTTGAATAATGTTAAACGGGTGTCTAACAGGATGCACAGTTGCAATTTAAATAAGAATTCAATTAAGTAGAATTTATCAATTCAACTAAAAGAAGTATATAATTTTTAACTAAAAAAGGAAGGTTCATTAAAATAAACGTTTAAGATCTCTTAAAGCAAAATTGTTTGCAAAACTGACCTTTTAAATTTAAATTTACCAAGGGTGAAAACCCCTTCATTTCCCAAAATGCCATTACCTGTTGAATTTCTTGGAAATATAAATAAGTAAATTCAACTTTCTGTCAGTCCAATTCAACTTCCTGCGGAATTCACAATTCAACTCAAGAAACTAAAGAGAGAAATTCAAAATTTTGCCAAACCCTAAATAAAAAGCATCCGAAATACAAAGCTGATCTTTTCAACAGGGTTGTGCTGAAAACGTGGCATACAGGAACATTTTAGGAACGTTTAGGATTCACCTGTTTCAGGGCTGCAGAGCTTGAATTGGAGGTTTTTGTCAATGGACTGAAGTGCATCAAAATCCCTCTCCACGTATACTTTATCTCGAGTTCCACTGATCTCCCACATCTGTGTAGTGTTTACACTGCCCACACCTATTGAGAAGATGGTGACACCCTTGTCTCTGATGGCCTTGGCAGGCGCAGCGACAGCATCATGAGCTTCCCCATCTGTGATAACTACAAGGAACCGTGGAACATTAGGCCGACCGCCATTGGATTTGTCAAAATATTTTGAAATGAATGAGAGCGCTTTCCCTGTGTATGTGTTTCCTGTTAGCTGTATAATGCTGTTGATCGCTTCCTCTACTTCATCTTTGTTGTAGAACCTATTCAGTGGAAACTGCTCCCGTGGATTATCGCTGAACTGGACCACCCCAATGTGCACATTATCTTCACCAATGACGGTACCATTCACGACTTTGGTAATAAATGTCTTCATTGATGTAAAGTCTAGGCTGTAAATGCTAGAAGAGCCATCAATCAAAAACATGATATCTGCCACTTTGTTCTTGCAGGCTAAAGAAAGCAGAAAAAATCCAGTAAATATATCTAACATATTTAAAATTAAAAATACAATCTTTAAGCTACACTACCATCCAAAATTTTGTGGTTGATAGGATGTTTTTTTTATGTTTTTGATCACTTAAAAACAGTAATATTGTGAAACTAATTTCAAATGAATGCTAACTATTTTATTCACATTTATTCATGTTACAGCAAAGTTTAATTTTCAGAAGCATTACTTGAAGTCTTCAGTTTTCCAAGATACTTCCTAAATCATTCTAATATGCGATTTGGTGCTCAAGAAACATTTAGATCATTATTAATTTTGAGAACAATTGTGTTGCATAAAAGTTTCATGGAAACTCAGATTTTTTTCCCCTCAGATTCTTCGATGTACAAAAGGTTCAAAAGAACAGCATTTATTCAAAAAAAAATATTTTTGTAATCATGATAATTTTTCACACCATTACTGAGTCCGTGCTTAATAAAAGTATTAATTTCTATCAAAAAAGAAAGAAAGAAAAAAAAACTTACTGATCTCAAACTTTTGAATGGTAGTATATCTTTAATTAGCCTTTTAATGTTTTTAAGTTTGTCAAAAATGTGTCTTGTTTTAAACCAGACAAAAACATGCAATTTTTGCAGTATATGTGTAACGGGGCTGACGAGACGAGAGGCGTGCAGATCCATATGCAAACTTTTATTAATAGATAAGTGTTCAAACACAGCAGGGTCGATCAATGGCAACAGTATATTGCGGGCAAACACAAGACTAGTCTAGTGCTAGTGTAGGTCCTGTCGCAGACAGACTCACAGGTGCGAGACGAGAATGTAAAAAATCTCATGAAAACAGACAAGACAAACCAAGAGAACGGCAAGGCAAGGCAGAGGCGAAGACAAGGAAACACAGAGACCGGAACGGGGAACAGGCTAAACAATACTCAGCCATAAGGTTGTTTGAGTGGGTATTTATAATAGTGCGTGAGTGATCTAAACAGTGTGTGCTAGTGCAATCAGTGCAGCTGTGTGCAATCAGTGCTATGAATGATGGGATATGTAGTCCGGGTTGCTATGCAACAGTTTGTGTTGTGCGTGAGTCAATGTAATGGAACGGGTGACCTCTGGTGGTGAATGAACAGAAGTCCAAGGACAGGATTCGTGACAATATGTAATCATTGATTAGTCGTACCCTCTGTGAACAATTCTGTGCCTTCGTTCTTGAGGGCATTCAGAGCATCGTAGTTGCTCACATAGAACTGCTTAGTTGTGTCAGCCGTCATCTTCAAGAGCTCATCCTGCTTAGCATCCCTTACTCCAATGGCATAGACTGAAACACCTTGAATCCTCAGCTCTGCCGCTGGTTCGCTCACTTCATCTTGGGATTCCTTATCAGTAATGATAATGAGAATCTCCTGCACCTTAGCTGAACGGGATGCTTTTGCCTGACTAAAGAGATTGCCCACATAAGTTAGTGCTTTGCGCCCCCCCCTTGTTTTTTTTCTCTGTACCTCCATAGGGCTTATTGATGTTACTCACAGCTGCTTCTAAGGAGACTCTGTTTTTGTGCTCCGTCAGGCTGAACTGTAGAGTCGGATCACGCTCAACTTTCACAACTCCAACACGAACTCGACTAGGTCCAATGTTAAATAATTGCAAGAAGTCTAGAATAAATTTCTTCACATCTCCAATGTCGGCGCAAGTGCTGCTAGAGTGGTCCAACAAGAAATATATATCGGCTTCTTCTGTGTTCACGCATCCTAAAAGTGAGGATTGAATTAAAAGTACAAGAAATTATAAGGGGAAACCAAAGGTAACATACTGAAAGCATAAGATATTCAGCACAAGCTCTTTAGGTTAAGTGTATTATGATATTAATCATATCATTATTTTATTTCTCTGAGTCTCCTTTTACCATTATATAAATGGTTGACATTTTCATCAAAAATTATGAGGTAAAACAAATCATGCTGACTTTAACTACTCTTTTAACTAATTTATCAAATGTATCAATCAATTACTTGAGTTAGTATGTAATCCCTCAACAATATAGGAAGTTAATGATGCTTTTTTAACTATTTTAACTCATTGCCTACATTGTTTGTTGCTTTTACCTTGTTTTAGGATGAATCTATTGATCTTGTCAAAACTTCTATCAACCACAACCTTACAAAGGCTCTTTCTGAGGCTTTTCTCCAGCGATGTAAGCATCAGAAAACTATCCACATTGAACACAAACTGCCGTTCAGGGTAAGATCCTATTTTTTGGAGCTCCTCCACACTAGCATTCTTCACCCCGAGGGCATATACAGTGACCCCTGAGCGTCTCAGCTCAGCAGCTGGGGGGGTGACATCATCTTGTGACTTGCCATCAGTGATGACAACAGCAATCTGCTTAACACCGACAGCTTTCCTGCTTCCCCTCGTCTTAGTAAAGAGATTGTCCTTAGCAAACTTCAGGGCTGCACCTGTTGAGGTTTCTCCCCCTCTGTATGGTAGGATTTTAATATAGTTCAGAATATCACTCTTGATAATGAAAGTGTCCAAGTAGAATTCAGCACTGGGTCTGTCATTGTAAAGAATCATTCCCACCCTCACACTGTCAGACTTCACCTCGAGGCCACTTATTGTGCGGTGGAGGAAACGTTTCACTAGATCAAAGTTGCTTCTGGTGATACTACCCGATTCGTCCACAATAAACACAATATCTGCCACTTGGGCAGAACTGCAATCTGTTCAAAGACAATAAAAATACATTAATATAGATTATCAAGTGAAAAATAGTGTGGCAAAATTGAACAGTAACAGAAAATGTCATTATCACCAAATTATACATAATATTACAATTATATTTTTATATTACAGTGTACACTGCATGGATTTTTAATCAAATAAGGTACTATTGGATTTCATTCATGTTTCGCTGGCTCTCATTTATTTTGCTAAACAAGACAACAATATTAGGCTCTCTGCTGCCCCCATCAGCTCTGGAGTACAAATGGTGTTTATGAGATGACTAATATGCAACATATGTTAACATTTTCTGAAAATTATGTTTATTATTTGGTTGAATTGCAAAACATGGCTTGTCATGATCTCAACATGGAAGCCACCATGAGGGGGGAGGACCCACCTTACATAGAATAAAACAGCTTCAATGTCATCTTCAATCTGATTTTAATCAAAAACACTTCATATTTTGTCAAACTTACTTAATGCACCTTAAAGAACATATAACTCATAATGTGCTGTTATGTCTGTATTGTTTTAGTAATAATAAAGGCAAACTAACCTCCTGTAACATTGAACACTTCTTTTTCCTGAATTATTTTCGTGATGTCTGCAGCAACATCAATGATATTCTGGTCAACCTGGAAAGTCCGTAGTGTAGGTGAAAGGTAGCGTAAATCTGCTTCCAATCTGATATCAATAACAGTCACATCCTCGTTCTTCATTGTCCGTATGGCCCTCAGAGTGGAGTCGGAAGAGTTCCCTGTTCTCAGCACCAGCAGATACTGCTTGTAGCCTTTAGCAATTCTGCCGCCAGATGCCGTGTTAAGGAAGTGAGTACGAACATAATCTATGGTCTTTCCTAATTTTCGCTCTCCATTGGGCCTGGGCTCAAACCGGTTTATGTACCCTCTGGCTTTTTCTGTTACTTTGTAGTCATTGAACAGGAACTCCTTGACGACGCTCTCGCCAAATTGAGCCAGTGCGATCTTATGAGATCCATCACCCACATTGAGCTGCACAGCCAGTAGGTTGAGAAGTTCCCTTATCTGCTGTGTTCCCCCTTGGGCCAAACTATCCACCAGGATAAATACATCAGCAAACTTTGGGGCAATGGCTGAAACGACACAAAATGGAAATTTACCATTATTTTACATATTTGCACATATAAATACTCGAATATTCAATATATTACACAGTCACTGCTCACAAATCAACCAGTGATGATCTTTTCCTCAAAGTTAAGATAAAAGTCAATAACACAGAATGCTTTTAAAAACACAAAACAGGGCAGAACTTCTTTCAACTTGAGCCCCGCATTTTTAGAATACTTGGTCATATTCAAACATTTTTTTTTTTTCTGTAAAAGATGTGAGACATGAGCATAACAAATATAAGTTTATTTTTTGGCTTTTTATATGTACTTAGCATGTGCATATTACATGCACAAGACTTAATGATGATTCTTCAACATGCTTGATATGAATTTAAATTCTTTCTTATCATTATGTATTTATTTACTGCTTTTGTGGGTGTGTGTGTATTATCAATATACAATAACACACAGTGAAGTGGTGATGTTAGTGACATCACTGATGTAAAGTATATAATCATAATATCAGAGACCCTCTTCCTGAAAATCACACATGGTCACAGGAGACACATTTGAGACGTGCATTACTACCAGGTCAAACAACAACAAAAACCCATCTTATACATGACACAGTACAACAAGATTGCTAATATTTTAACTAAAATTAAAATGAAAACTGAATATATTAAAAGCTAATTCAAAATATTAATAATAAATATAATTGTACTAAAATAACACTGTTATCTCGCTTGACCACTTGTGATTGGATCACCAGAAACAGATTCAGATATCAGGTGTATACAGGCTTGTTGACTTATGAACAAAGTTTTAAAATCTCAATTTACCTTTCCCCTGATCCCTCATCAAGATGCACACTGTCTCCTTCATGGTGGTTGTTAGTCCTTGCAATGCTTGGTAATTGTCTATATTAACCACAAAACGCTCAGGTGAGCTGTTGGCGATGGCCTTTAACTCTGTCATATTGGTTGGACCAACACCAATGGCAAAGATGATAATACCCATCTTTCGCAGATCTCCAGCAGGTCCCTTTATATCATCAGCTGAGTCTCCGTCTGTGATCACCACAACAATCTGAGGCACTTTTTCATTGATACGGCTTCCACCCGCACTCGTGAAATAGTTGTCCTTAAGGAATTTCATGGCTTTTCCCATGTACGTGCCTCCTGTTCGGTATGGAAGGTTATCTATTTTCTTAAACAGCTCTGCTTTGTTTGCATAGTCCCCGATCAGAAACTCTTTGTGGGGATCGGTGCTGAACTGAGCAATGCCAACTTGAACCTTTTTCATGTCAATTTCCAAACCATCCACAAAAGTGTGCATGAACATCTTAACCTCCCGGAAGTCTCGAGTACCGATGCTGCTAGAACTATCCACAAGGAATACAATGTCGTATGGCGGATTTTCATCCAGGCATCCTATCAATGAGTGTATAATAGACAACATGTGACAATCAAGACATAAGGGACAGAAATTACAGAAATATACACTACTGTTCAAAATTTGGGGGTTGGTAGGATTTTTTAATGTTAAGTTTCTTATGTCATCATGGCTGCATTTCTTTGATTAAAAAAACCCCCACTTAAAACAGTAATTTTGTGAAATATTATTTGCAATTTTAAAATAACTTTTCTATTTTTATATATTTTAAAATGTAATTTATTCACGTGATGCAAAGTTGTTTTTTTTCAGCATCATTACTCCAGTCTTCAAGTTCACATGATCCTTCAGAAATAATTTTAATATGCTGTTTTGATGTACAAGAAACATTTCTTATGATTATAAATGTTGAAAACAGCTGCTTAATATTTTTATAGAAACCATGATATATTTTTCGTATTGATTTTTGATTAATAGGAAGTTCAAAAGAACAGCATTTTTGAAATAGATTTTTTTTTTGTAACAATGTAAGTCTGTACTGTCACTTTTGAAGCATTCTTCTTGCTGAAATATTAATTTTGTTTAAAAAAAAGACACACCCTTGAGTACTTTTGAACACGATACAAACATTACATATATACAATAGAAAATACACCCATAACATTTCACCATTATAGTATCACTAACTTTCATTTAATTTCATCTTTGTTCTTTTGGGCCAGTTAACATAAAAGTCCATAGATGTGCCCTGGACCACAAAACCATTCTTAAAGTCAATTTTTCAAATTGAGATTTATACATCATCTGAAATCGGAATAAATAAGCTTTCTATTGATGTATGGTTTTGTTAAGATAGGACAATATTTGGTCGAGATACAACTATTGAATATCTGGAATCTGAGGGTGCAAAAAAATATAATATTGAGAAAATCATCTTTAAAGTTGTTCGAATTAAGTTCTTAGCAATGCATATTATTAATAAAACATTAAGTTTTGATATATTTACAGTAGAATATACAAAATATCTTTAATGGAACATGATCTTTACTTAAGGTCCTAATGATTTTTGGCATAAAATTTAAATCAATAATTTTGACCCATACAATATACTGTTGGCTATTGCTACAAATATACCCAAACGACTTAAGACTGGTTCTGTGGTCCAGGGTCAATATATTCAGTATTATTCATATCAGTAAACTGTCTCTCAAGTTTTGGCTGGACAGTGTTTACCTGTTTGCTGTGCAGTGCTTACAAGGAAACATGATATAATGATTAAACCAGAAAGAAACGCCTGTGTCTTCCCCATTGTCTGAACACGTCCCGAAGACCTTAACAGAAAAAAACAGAAATAATTTTTGCATGATAATTCTAATAAATTTAATATCACCTGATACTAAACCTAACTTGACCCCTAACTTGAGCAAATGTGAAAATGTGAATAAAAATAAATAAATCAAAGTCAAAGAAATATATCAATATACAATTATTCCTTAAAATACATACTTTTAAAACAAGGAACAATTAATACAATAACATTAGTAAAGAATGATTATACTTATAGGTTATTTTGAATAATATGTTTAAATGTGATTTGATTTATGGGATAGATAAATAAATACTATGTGATATATACTCACAGATCACTAATAAAGACAAATTCTTCTGATTCACTCAAAAAATTATTCAGGTGACCTGTTAACACAACTTAAACAAATGCATGGTTGCAAGTTAAAAATTCAAATTTAATAATTTAATCAAACCTTTTAAGTTGCAATCATTATTTTGTAGGTTCAGGTTGACATAATATTGCTTAATGCGTGACATTCTTAAATTTGCTAACTTAATGTTGTGCTATTTAAACGCAAATGTCTTTAAAAAATTACAGTGTTTGTAGACTCATAAAATTGTCTTCTTAACTTGGAAATTGGGTTTCCAGCATGCTTCCTAGGACTGCATAAGGAGATAACTGTTGAAATAAAATGTCTATTTAGGTGTTTTTTAGTGAGGGAAGACCTGTTAGTGTTTATGATTGTTTTTGTTATGTTTAAGTTTTTGTGGTTACCATTGCTGAAGAGTAGATCACATGAAGGTAAACACTACATTGACTCTATCAGCAATGAGTTTGTGTTACAATGTGCAATGTCTTTATGTTATTGTTTATGTAAATTGTTAAGTTCTTCTAACTCAGTGTAGTTTATTGGTTGAACTTAATTTCATTAGAAGTTTTCATAACACAAAAATATTGATACGAACTGTTGCATTAATTGTTTTGAGCCAACACATTATTTTTTAGAGTGTTGAATAAATCCCACAATTGTTGATGTTCAGATAAAAATGAATAAAAAAATATAGCAATTTAGTAAATGTGCTGAAATGAGTCTGCTTGTCCGTTTGTCTGCTATACAAATGAACTAAAAACATAACAATGTCATAATAAAGGATCTACAGTGAGGCAAACAAAAGTGTTTATTTTTTCCTGTTAAGAAATACTTCAACTTGAGCATAGAGCATGTTTCACACACAGAGCAGCTGTGAAATTTAAGGTCAACCGAGGGCCTGTCTAAACCCTCGAGTTCTCATAGCCCAAGACCCCAACTCTTTCATGTGGTGAGACGAAATGAATACCAATCTGTTCCTGGAATGAACAACACAACCTCTCAAAGACCGGACCCAACAACCACATAAATGTTGGATTCCCATAGTCCCATGTAACGTTTTCAGTTGCTAAGATTTTGTTTTATTCTGAAGAAAAATGCAATAAATGTTCAGATCATTCCTATCCTTTTTGTGAAGCCACACTCTGAATTCAGATGGATCATTTGAAAACAGGTTTCAAACATTGCCCCTGTCTGCCATTAATCNAAATTTAGCATTTACATCACTTGCTCACCAATGGATCTTGTTTAGTGAATGGGTGCCGTCAGAATGAAGAGTCCAAACAGATGATAAAAACAATCACATAAATCCACAAGTATCACTCAGTCCTCAAGTAAGTTGCTAAAATATGAGTACCTACTCCATTAATATTTCTTTATCCACCCCGTGAAAAGTTGTACATCTGATCAGGAGATAAATAGCACAATTCTGGGGGGAATGAGGGAAAAAACATTTCTGATGGCCACCCATCACAGCGAGGATCAATGGTGAGCAAATTAATGCTAAATTATCCCCAAAATTGTTCCAATTGAAGCAAAAAACTCATGTTAATCTTTTGAGGTGGGTTTTACAGGTTCAGCTAATTTTCATTTTGGGGTGAACTATTCCTTCATCTCACACCATTGCTTAACTATTGGACTGGTCGGCATGGGAGAGAGAGATAAAGGGCTATATATTTTGTTGTTATTTTTCTTGAATCAAATTCAGTCACATTCTACTTTCCCTTCCATGAGGCAATAGAAACATCTGCATCTACTTGCTTCTCTCTATTCATTTGAGAGGTACAAAATCTACAAATGTCCTATGCATAGAAAGTTACGCCCATTGTCCCAAAGTAGGAGCTCAAAGGAAATCAATCTAATCTAATCTGTATTCTGCTCCTTTGCTCTCATGCTTCAATTTCTACTGTAGAATCCCACATGAGAGATACATGGAGCCTATATGTGTCTCGGGCACTCTAACAGAACAACTTGCTCTATTACAAAATAATTTCTAACACAACTCTTTCATTAAGATGGCTTTCCAAATACAGTCATTGCCATAAGGCCATATTCCTGTACTTGCGGTTTCCCCCCTGCTGTATCCCTTCCTTACCAGAGAGCGTGGCTGTGTCCACCGCAGCAGACGGTTAGCCGAAAAACGCGACCAGTCCTTCAGTGAACCTGAGTACTGCTTTGACTTGAATTGGAGAATGAGAGCGTTTTTGAGCTTTTGTGGTTGTTTGAAGTATGTGATTGGGTACAGTATCTGGTCCTGTCTGCACTGTTGACCCCAGAAACCACAATTATCTTTCAGTGGATATCTGCCAAGCAGTCATGTCATGCAACCTGCTCGTTAAGTTTACTATGTGTATGAGTATACGTATCTCAGTGTTTTTTAGTATGGGGTCCCCCCCGCGTGTCAGGGTGCGTAGTTCTTGCTCATGTCTTGGTCGTGCCTTGGGTGTCTTGAACATACATCTTCGACACTATGTATGTATATACGCAGAGGATTTTTCTTTGAAATAGGTTGTTTTTCAAGCACCAGTGACTTAATTGTCTATACACAACACGCTTGTTGTGCGAACTTTTCTTGGGTTCACTGTATTCTACCGCGAACTATCATTAGAAAGTTTTAAATACACACTCCAGATCTTCAGTGTGCTAAAGCATGATGTGCATTAAGTAAAATAAGGTTCTAATCTGCTGATCTTCTGCGCAAGAAACAACTCAATGTGATGAAACGTTGGCGGCTGGACTATTTCTGTGATCAATTAGCGTGGATCTTTTTTCGGATCTCGCGCCGTATAGGGCTTAAATCAAATTAATAATAAAAATATATTTTGACCCTAAAATTGTGTTATTATGGCAGGTATAACAGCTTCGAATTAAATTTATTACTGTATTTACTATTATTATCATTATTATTAACTTTTTTTTTACTTTTATTTGAATTAAATCAGCAAAATACCAATAGGAGAAGTCATAGAATATTGTGTAGTATATCGATTCCAGGTACTGTCCATGATGTTGTCGCTTTTGTGTGGAGAGGGCGCTTGAATTCTCACTGCTAGAACTGTTGAGTATTGACGATATACTTTAATCTCTCCCCCAGTTGGGCCCCGCAAACAGCATATTGACACTCAAGGCCCCCTCCGTGGATTGCATTGGGGAGGGAGGGGGGGGGTTCCTGGCCAAAATACGTTCCAGACCCCATCTCCTCATCAGGTACATTGGAATCGTCCTACCTTCACCCCATTACCCATGCCCCTGCCCTAGTGCATGATTTGAACGAAAATGGGCATCCCACCCCTGTTCTATGCCATTAAGAATGTCAACAGTTTTGATAAAACAGATTTGAACAGAAAATCAAATAATATCCAAACCTACCAATGAGTGTTTTAAACCCTTAAGCCAGAACCAACAGAGTGAAAAAACTGTCATAAGGCCCATATGTTTAAGGGTAACAGGAACAGTGGATCAAATAATGTGCACATGGAAGTAATTAAACTGTGAAGAGAGAGTTGACTGATTGAGAAAACCAAAATCAGAGGCCTGACATTTCACTTCAGTGAGGCAAATCTTTGCATGTACGTTTATTTCAAGCTTGTTTCCTTCCATATGATTTCAGAGGTCAGACAATGTTTGACACAAATATTAATACGACAACATATTAAATGAATAAAATACTCTGTAGATCATCTCATGACCATAACATTCCACGAATCTGAGCAACTGAAAGCCTTTAGACACAGCTCTTTAAGTTATGATTATTTTATTTCTTAATAGTAAATTACTGATTACAGCCCAACTTTCTAATTTAATTCTAATAATTTACTGATTTTAAGTACGAAATTTATTTTGGGGATAGGTAACATGCCACTTGATCAGGCATCAGAAACCTTTGGCATGTTATGCCACCACTGGAATGTGGAAAATAAACATCGGCACACAAGTGATAAGGGAGACAGGAATATTATGCTATTATGTTATAGTAGTAATATAAATGATAAGGATGACAGCACAGAGAATATAGCAAGAAGAATTCTAGTAAAAAAAAAAAATCCCAACCCCATGCACTCGATCTGACTCCAGTCATACAACCAGTTGCCTTCCTTATGGTGAAATCTGGACCTCTACTAGAATTGTATTCCACAGTGGCAAACATTCAAGTGCCGACAGATACCATGAGGCAATGCACAAAACATCCTATAAAGTAAACAAATGCCTTTGATGCTCTCTTCTAATTACTCCCATTTATTTGACATATTGACTGTCTATAAGACAGCTGCATATGATGTAAATTAATTAATCCATGGTACCATGTTTTTTTGTATGATTAAGCATGATGACAGCATAGAACATATGCATCTCCAGATGTGCAATTATGTTGGCTTTTAAAATTCCTAAACCCAAGAGCATATTTTTGGCCTACATACACCAAATTAGCTAACTAACACCTTCGAAACCCTTCTGAGCACCTTAATTACAATTCATTCTAGTCACCACTTAGACTAACAAGCCTTCAAAACAGAGTAGTTACCACATCTCTTTTGAAACTGACAAAATATTCCTCCTAGAAACGACCCTCAAGAATTCGGACTTTCAGTCAAGGCAATTTACAAGCCATTCAAATTGGTTAGATTAAAAATCCCATGTTTGCCGATATCTAAAACTGTTCTTTCACATTGTTTTTAGTGCAATTTATTAGCTGTGAAAATGATGAATATATTTTGTATGCGAGGAGTCTAAATTTTTTTTAGTAATTAAAAAAATAATAATTGGCTTTATATACTACTAGTCATATATCAAGATAGTAGCTTTGCACACTTTTAAGGACCTTTTTAAAAAAAAAAAATAATAATATAACGAAATAATTGCTATTTATGTATGACTTGAAAAAATACATTAAATAAAAAAATTTAACTAAAATTGAATTTGAAAAAATTGTTTGTCAGAAAATGTGCATAACTATTTGCAGCTATGTGAAAAGAGACATGTTTAACTGCTAAAAATATCGCTATCATCATTATAATGAAGTATATGACCCTAAGAAATTAACACATTTTTAAACACCGTTTTAAATAAAATGCAAACAGAGAGAGCTTTTCCTATTATATAAACCAGTTTCCAAATAGTTACTTCAAACTCTCATATTTCTTGCAGTGCTTAGTCCTCTCCAAACACTTCACACCCACGACAACCCCTCATATCTTATTATTAAAAACAACAACAACAATTTCCAGAAACAATGCAAGCAATACCTCTGCATGCAAGAATGAAGCGCGTTTACTTACCTGTACATCTGTCGGAGCGCGAGACGACAATCCCACTGCATGAGCGCGTCTGTGCATAGACGGTGTGACCTCTCCTCACTGAACCCCCTCCCCCATGTATTTTGTTAATATCTACATCACGTTTTGAACATAGTTCAATTAGGGTGACCATACGTGCCATTTTCCCAGGACTCGTCTATATCTAGGTTTTGGCTTTGTTTGCGTGTGCAGAATGATCGGTGTATGACATCAAAATACCACACAGACAGTTCCTTATGCTTTCAAAATGCTCTCGAGGTACTTTGATGTCATACACCGATCAGTCTGCACACGCAAACAAAGACAAAACCTAGACATTTTAGGCAATATAGAAATCCTGTCCAGGACGCGTCCTGGGAAAATGTTCACCTGTTCACTGCATTTGGAGATTGTATCGAAACTATATTCGTTTTTTAGGGCTATACAAGAACTACGACCTTGTTAAACTCTATAATATTTCACATTTCATTTTACCAAATAGAAAATATGCAAATGAAAATTACAAATTAAAGTAAATGCAATTGAAGTAAAAAGTAATAGGAGATAAATATTAAATAAATACATCCTATCAATATATATATATAGAGATATATATATTATATATTTATAATATATATAATATACTAATATACAATTTTGTATATTATTTGTGATATAATTTTATGTTTATACATTATAAAACTTTTTGTATATATAGCCAAATTGGTATTTTTGGCTTGTAATCAATGTGTCAGAAGCATGGTGAAGGACTTGTTTTAAAGCCTCAGTATATCCAACATCACTGCCTCTTCAGAATGTTGCGCATAGATCCGCTTCATGCAATGAAAAACACAAGGGGTGATCGTTAAGAATATTTAAGCTCATTAGTAGTATTAATCCTCTGCCTGTGACAAAAATCTCGTCGTGCAGTTACTTGCACCGATGACCTGGAATTAATGTAAGTATGGGATGACAAAATGATGGATGATCTTGTCACCAGGACCAAATTTTTGTTAAATGAGAACACAGCTTGCCCCTCAGATGCCCCAACTTAAGCCATATATCTTGGGAACAATCCCAGACAGCCACACATGTGCCATCACCTTAAGCTGTGCTGACTTTAGTCAACTTCCAAATCCAGCCTTGGAATCAATCTTGAAGCAATGTAGAGTTCAACTCTGGTGTGACTAGATCAAAAAAGATCATGCATCCCTCATGAAAGATGTCAAAAAGACCTGACTGATTTTAATTTGTAATTTTGGCCACACATGAATTTAACATTGCATGAGCAGTTGATGTAAATATGCTAGAAAACCAAAAAAACTTTAAATACATGTTTGCATACCCACTTTACTGTCCCCTGTGTTAAAATCTTAACTCAGAACATACTCTTTCTGTAAGGTGAGAAGAGACATCTCCTACACATAGTCCACATACCATTGCAGCTTGCTGTTTCAGGCAGCCCATTTACCTTTTTTTAATTAAAGGAATAATTCACCCTTAATAATAATAATAATAATAATATTATTATGATTATTATTATTTGTGGATTATTGTGATGTTTTTATCGGCTGTTTGGACTTTCATTCTGGCGGCACCCATTCACTGCAGAGGATCTATGGTTGAGAAAGTGATATAATGCTACATTTCTCCAAATATGTACAGATGAAGAAACAAACTCATGTACATCTCAGATGGCCAGAGGATGGACATGTTCATGTTGGTCGTGAACTTTGCCTTGACACTGGCAATAATATTCAGTAATTTATAAATCAGGAAAGGTAAGTTCTTCTGAAAATTTTTCTAACTAGCAGATCATTTTTGGCAGATGTTATTTAAATACAACATCATGATTTCTCGTGGCATAGTATATGCTTGTTACATAACAAATGCAGGAATGATGCATGATTGCTAAATGTATCATCATGGACATTCTTGGGAAATGAAAATAAAAATGTGACCGATCGTTTCAGGCATCAGATTAGGTTCTGTGGAATTATCCAAATAGATGTGTAAGAGCAAGTAACCAGAATAGGGAAACATTGGCAGAATAGGCCAGAAGCAGGCTGTTAGATTTGTTTGGTCTGTGGGATATTGTTGTGGTTTAGGATATGGGTTTTAGTTTCATATCATTACGAAGCAATTATGAGTCAAAGTGCTTATCCAAATGTATGACTCTTAAGAAACCTCTAGGTTACTTGTCTGTACCCTCGTTCCCTGAAGGAGGGAACGGAGAAGTTACGTCAGTCGTGACTGACGAATTGTGATCTCGCCCAAGAGCCCAATCACCTTCGAGTGTTAACTAAACAAGCCAATGACAGTTGGCGTGCATGTTTCGCAAACGCACATCAGTTTTTCGCTGAGGAGACGAGACTACGTGCCCCGGCCGTACAGCGGTGGTAAAGCAACTGTGGGCGACGGGACGTGACGTCTCTGTTCCCTCCCTCAGGGAACGAGGGTTACACAAGTAACCTAGACTTTCCCTTTCAGTCAGTCACGTTCAACGTTAAGTCAGTGACTGACGAATTGGGATCCGTCTGGAAAACGCCACTATTGCTGACCCCCTCCAGTGCCCTGCGGAAAGCGGCAAGTCCCCCACACCAGCTGGGGCGGAAGATAGGACAGTGGCTAGGCAGAGGTGTCCGCCACTGTTGTTCCATACAGTGGTACATTGGATAACACTGGGAAAGCGTACCCAGTTGGGACGCTACGGAAGCCACATCCCGCACATAGGAGTTATCATGTGGAATTACACATATGGATTGGCCCAGGGCAGTGCTACATATGGAAATCCCTTCGGTAGCCTCAACCCACCTGGGGTGAGACGACTACACAACAGAGGAGATGGCAGCGGACAACTGCCAGGGAAAGACACGGGCTCACCGAGAGGGGAGCCGTCCCGTGGAAGAATACACATGTGGGATCACCCGAAGGGGGAATCACTACAAACGGGCACCTAGCCCAGCACAAGGGCTGACCTTGGGCATGCACACGAGTGCTGAGCCTGGCGTCTGGCGCTCCGCCACGCCTGACCGCCGAGGGTGAGGGAGGAACTCCACCAGGGTTCACCATGGGGAACTGAACTGAGAAGCAAAAAAGCGCATGTATCCGGTCCATAGAGGGGAATGGCGCAGCAAGCGTGAACGACACCGAGCAGGTCCGGTGTTACTACCTACCTGAGGCGAGTACACAAGAGGACACAGGCTCTACAAGGAGATTATAGAATCTCGCAAACGTGTTAGGCGTTGCCCAGCCGGCAGCTCTACAGATGTCTTCTATCGAGGCGCCCTGCGCCAATGCCCATGAAGATGCCACTCCTCTCGTAGAGTGAGCTCTCACTCCGAGGGGGCATGGTAAACGTTGGGCCTGGTATGCCAAGACTATAGCCTACACTAACCAGTGGGCAAGTCTTTGTTTGGAGACAGCCTTCCACTTCTGCTGTCCTCCGAAGCAGACAAAAAGCTGGTCTGAGGTCCTGAAGCTCTGAGTACGGCCCACGTAAATGCGCAGAGCGCGAATGGGACAGAGCAGAGCGATGGCTGGGTTTGCCTCCTCCCGGGGCAGCGCTTGCAAGCTCACCACCTGATCCCTAAAAGGCGTGTTGGGAACTTTGGGCACATATCCGGGCATATGTCTCAGGACAACGTGAGAGTTACCCGTACCGAATTCTAGGGACGAATCGTCGACCGAAAATGCCTGCAGGTCCCATACCCTCTTGACCAAGGCCAATGCGGTGAGGAGCACTGTCTTTAACGACAGAACTTTAAGCTCTACTGACTGCAGAGGCTCTAAGGGGATCACGTATGCGGCGCTGGAAGGCTTGCTTGCTGCGGCGAGCTGGAGAGGAGGTGGACGGCCGCAGAGGGGCTTCGGCCGACGAGGCAGACAGAGGGGGCCTGCAGCCGGAGTGGGGTGGTTTGTTAAGCCACTCCTGAACCACAGACAACAGCAAAGGCGTCTTACCTGGGCTAAGGAGAAGAAGAACTGTTGCCCAGTGGTCCAAAGTCCTCTTTCCAGATGAGAGCAAGTTTTCTATTTCATTTGGAAACCAAGGTCCTATAGAGTCTGGAGGAAGGGTGGAGAAGGTCATAGCCAAAGTTGCTTGAAGTCCAGTGTTAGGTTTCCACAGTCTGTGATGATTTGGGGTGCAATGTCATCTGTGGTGTTGATCCATTGTGTTGTTTGAAAACCAACGTCACTGCAACCGTTTACCAAGACATTTTGGAGCACTTCATGCTTCCTTCTGATGACCAGCTTTTTGAAGATGCTGATTAAATTTTCCAGCAGGATTTGGCACATGCCCACACTGCCAAAAGCACCAAACGTTGGTTAAATACCATGGTGTTGGTGTGCTTGACTGAACCGCAAACTCACCAGACCTGAACCCCATAAAAAATCTATGGGGTATTGTCAAGAGGAAAAATGAGAAACAAGAGACCAAAAAAATGCAGATGCGCTGAAGGCCACTGTCAAAGAAACCTAGGCTTCCATACCACCTCAGCAGTGCCACAAACTGATCACCTCCATGCCACGCCGAATTGAGGCAGTAATTAAAGCAAAAGGAGCCCCTACCAAGTATTGAGTACATGTATAGTAAATGAACATACTTTCCAAAAGGCCAACAATTCACTAAAAATGTTATCTTCATTGGTCTTATGAAGTATTCTAATTTGTTGAGATAGTGAATTGGTGGGTTGTTGTTAAATGTGAGCCAAAATCATCAAAAATCATCACAATTAAAAGAACCAAAAAACTACTTCAGTCTGTGTGCATTGAATTATTTAATACACAAGTTTCACAATTTAAGTTGAATTACTGAAATAAATGAACTTTTCCATATGCATTTGTAATCATGAACAAATGCAACATTCATGATTCTCCTCCTCAATGACACTAATACTTAATCAACAGATAAAGCATGTCAGTGAAAACAGTTTAACAGATAATGGTTTGCAAAAAAGCATTTCCTTTTTGATATTTACTAACTTCTCTCGTAAATGTGGCACTGGTCATATGTAGTCATTATAGCTGGCTGCATTGCATTAATTTCCTTTAAGGAACTTCGAACTGTGTCCTCTAGGGTCGCTATGGGGAACGCCTCGTCGTGCCCCGTGTCTGAAGCATACATTGAAAAAACACCAACAAAACGTTGGCCAGCGGCAGAAAGCCCCATAACGTCATACGGTGCGGGACTATTAGTATAACTAGGTGACGGTGAGAAACATGTATTCTTTCTTGTCTTTATGACTGTTTTGTTTGAGGCGTGCATTTGAATGTGGTAAGAGCGATCTCTTTCCCATGGTTATGGAGAAACTAGACAAAAGTTAGAAGGATGTGTGCATCCGTGTTGTCACCATTTGAATCCGGATGACACACACGTCTCTGCCGTTTTTTTTTGGCGAGGAGCACGACACGATGTCCTGGGGGGCCAATGCTGCGGTGCTTTGTGACGCTCGCGTTGTCTCTTTTTTAGAGTAAAGAGGGGCGGCCATCTGCTTCCCGCGGTTCAGGACACGCCGCTGCTGATACACGGAGGAGAATGAGCTTGTGGGGATCGCAGGTGGACCTGGCCGATGAGTTTAAAGAGGGGCTTTCCCTCTCGCACTCGTCGGCTGTGGACGAGAGAGAGCCGCTGGAGAATGATGTTATTTCTCTAACATCGTCTGATCCGGGGGCCAGTGCTCTGCTGGGTTCAGCCCAGGAGGAGCAGGAGATGTCTGAGGACGGCGAAGAGGCTGAGGCTGAGCCTTCCCAAACCTCCTGCCCTGCATATGACGAGCTTTTGAAAGTTATGGATCACGCCACAGCGAGGCTAGACTTGCCGTGGAAGCAGGCCAAGAGAGTGGCGCCTCAGGGTCGCCTCGATGAGCGTTTTCTTTCTGGCCATAACCCTCCAGCTCAGGTGAGCCTTACTTTTCTTCCTGATTCACATACTGCGATCGAGAAGGAATGGAAGAAGCCATTTTCCTCACGCATCTATCGTTCAGCATACGAGTTATGCCAACATCGAGGCGATCCGTGAAAACGGCTATGAGAGGCTGCCAAACTGTAGAAGAGACGCTGGCTAGCTATCTCTCTATGGGTGAGACGTCCTCCCTTAATACTCCCTACCTTGCATCAAGCCATTAGGATACATTGCGCTAAATGGCAAGGCATACGCAGCTGCAGGTCAGGCTGTGGCTTCGTTGCACACTATGGCGGTGCTCCAGGCGTATCAGGCTGATCTGCTGAAAGACCTGGATAAAGGCGAGGACCTTTCTTCTGATGAGGTAGCCGAGCTGCGCCGCACCACTGATCTTGCTCTCCGTGCTACTAAGCAGGCCACCTCCGCTATGGGAGACATCTGTGGGTGAACCTGGCAGATATCGGGAAGAAAAAAAGAGGGGTTTTCTTCTTGATGCTCCGGTTTCGCCTTCCGAACTTATTGGTACCTCCATTGAGACGGTGGTCAAGAAGTTCAGGGAGGCGAAGGCGCGCTCAGCGGCCTTCAAATCCTTAATCCACGACGGGGTCCAGGTCTGAAGCGACACACATAGGGGTCCTGGCCGTTCGGTTCTGACGGCTCAGAGACGGGCACAGAAGGTAGTGGGGTACCAAAAAAACCCGGCGACTCGCACTCCTCCTACGCCTGCGGGTAGGGGTAGGAGGAATCGCGGGTCAAAGGGAGGTAGGCAAGACCTTAGGGATGTGATCCAGACAAGGCGTCAGCACTTTCATCCGGATCAGAGTAATACTTAGGTATCACTCTTTTCCTCAAGGGGTGTAACATCTACCCCTTTTTTCTTCCCCTTCCTAATTCCCCTATAAACACCAGCACTCCACCTGACCGAGGTTAGGTAGGAATTTCCTGCATTACAGTCTCCTATGCTGGACCTATGATGTTTGGTTGGTTCTACGGCTTCATAGTGACCACCTTACTGATGGTCCGAACTAGAGGCTTCTCTGGAATCGCCTCTGGAACGGGGTTCCGGTGCGGGAACCATGGTGGGTGAGAACGATCCATGTCTAAATATATGTATATATAAATATATGTGTGTGTGGTTATGTGTGTATAATCATTCTGTGAGATTTCTTTGCAGTGTTTTCTGGGACCTGTGTGTTTCTGTCCTCTCTAAGGTAGGTCCTCTGTGAGCACACCTTTGCTGGATTCAGAAACCAGGTGCTCGACTTGCAGTGTTACCTCACTCGTCAACATTATGTCCAGCTGGTATGATAGCCCTGGTTTCCGGCTTCATGCTTCCTGGATCATGCAGCCATAACACAGACTTCTGCGGGAGCCTTCATGATCATCAGGCCCCCGGCACGTCACTGCAAAAATTTCCTGGATGTCCGGGCTCCAGGATATCCCCTCTTGCTGAGGCATCGAGCGGGAAATATAGGTGGCATTTGCGAGAACCTTCTTGTGTATGCTGTCTCAGGCAGTGCTCCCCTCGCCTTAGAGGTCGTATTTGAGCTTGCCTCTCCTGTTTGGCCCAGTACCTCTGAGTATCTGTGATCAGATGCCTGGAAATTTAAATCCATGCTATGGATGGTAAGTGCACACGCTAAGCTCTGTGCACTTTCTGAAACGAATTCACGTTGTTCACGTTGAACACTTTGCGCACTTTGTGAAATCCACAGTAGTGGTACGTGTGCACGCTGACCACTTTGCGCACTTTCTAAAATCCACATAAGTGGTAAGTGTGCACGCTAGACTTTGCGCACTTTCTGAAATCCTGTACGGTAAAGGTTACGCATTATAACTCTGTTCCCTTTGGTTAGACCTCGGTACCTTGGGCTCCACTCAAACAGTGTGTCTATATTTTTGACACACTTGGAAGTATCGATTCCCCTCACCATTGAGGGTTACTATGAACATGCTGCTTCCTATCGAGCGCCTGGGTTCGCTCCGTGGGCTGTTCTCGTGGTAATATTAGCAGTGCTCTCCTTTAACCAAAGGGTTGCCGATGAGTGCGCTACTCTTTCTGAATTCGGAGTTCTCCTCTCACGTGAGAGTTGAGCTCCCCTCTCGTTTGAGAGCTGGGTGTTTGCCCCCCTCAGCTAGAGATTTACTGCTAGCCAATCCAGCTTATGCCTTAGATCGAGTTGGTGACTCTCAAACATATTGGTTTTGGGATGCACCATTCCATCTATGAGCTGCTCTTTCAGAGTGCCACGAGAGCCCCTTAGAACAATATCCTAAAATCCATGTTATGGTAAGTGTGCAAGTGAAGGCGTCGCTAGCACCTGTGTGACAGGCCAAGACTTAGTATGATACTAGGCTATTGGTCGTATCCCCTTAAAGGAATCCATTTTGATTCCAAGCCTGGAGCTCTACCCCGGGCCCAGGAGTCTGGCCCTAACAGGTAAGTTTGGTTATGTAGCCTAGGCCTTTGGCCGTAGGGGATAAAGTCACGGACAGCCGTCTGACGTCCCAGGGGCAACTCACCATGAAAATGGTAAAGTTGGTACTTAGTGCTCGCCATGGTTCTGGCCCGCATTCCCCTCAGCATGGAGGCGTGGGTATACCATTCCCCATAGCAACACCTAGAGGACACAGTTCGAAGTTCCCATGAAAAGGAACGTCTCAGGTTACGTATGTGACCCTCCTTTAACCACAACCTACATTTACTGCAATGAAAAAAAAAGTTAGAAACAAATGTGATAAACAACACCCAGACCACCAGCTAATCATTGCCATATGAACGCTTATTTACATAAACACAAACTTGATTGTGAAATGAAGTATATTAGTGTTTTCCAAGGACCTCTCTAATTAGTGATTAGTTTCAGTTTATAGTTAAAGTTCTAGATTCAGTTCTTTTCAGTGTTGCAAAACTTACATGGATCCCAAAGTTGAGCAGTAATTAATCAAGTCTTGAAATGTCTGTCAACCAATCACAAATAACAATGTTGTAGCATAAAACATCAATAAGGCACATGAGGCTATGCATTCCAGTGAATGGTACTCTATGTGGCGTTCTAGGGTTTACCGTAGTGAACATCAAAAAATGGCACACTTTTTATCTAACAATATGCAGAAAATCTACTCACCAAAAGATAACACTATACTGTATGTGAACAATAAAATAAAAAGAGGCTTTGTTTAGCCAATCAGAAGGTTCTTTCTGTCTGTTAATCATTTTATTTAAACCTTAGAAAATTCCTTTTCAACTCATTGGATATTTTGTACCTTTATAGTGTTTATTGTACTAAAAACAATAAAAAAACAAGGACGTTTAAAATGAGTTGTTTTTGTGGAGTGGAAACAATAAATGTTCTTTCTGAATTGCAGAGGAAGTTTGGAGTTCTGAAAAAGAATCTTTGTTAGAGAAATATAGTACAATGACCTCTTAAGTGTCAAAATATCAAGAAAAATGTATTCATCACATTACATGACTCCTCTACACTATAACTCAAATCGACAGACAAATCATGTCATATTTTTTAGTAAGACCTTTTTATACATAGCCTTTACCGTGACAGGTATGGTAGTAGCTCATATTTTAATGTCATAACATAACAGTGCCATCATAGTGACTAATGCACAATCTTTTGAATTTGAAACTTTTAAAGTTTCAGTGGTTGAAGATTAAGAGTTTTAATTTACATCAGTGAAAAAACATTAGTCAGCAAGCACTTTCAGTTTTAATCTGTAGACCTCTTTGCCACTAAAACACAGACAAAGAGTAGCATCATGCTTGCAAAAAAAAGAAAAAAACATTTCTTTGTGATAGTGGGACTTGAGAAACTTGTGGAGATGGATTTTGCCTGCCTTGTATACCAAAGATGAACCTGCTGGTTGTAACAGTCATGGACTTGTGTTTTTCCCTGTTCCTTTCTTGTTTTGTTTCTTGACATAATTTTCTGCGCTCCCTTGATTAGTTCATTCTGTCACATGGAAAGCATACAACACAGGAGTAAAAATCAACAAGAAAGTCCTTTAATAATAAATCCACAAGCAAGAGAAACACAGGAGATATACATAAAAGAACACCAATACCAGAACTGAAGAGCTAGGCAAAACACAGGGCTTAAATAGGTGAGGGCAATCAGGGAGAAACAGAAACAGGTGTGGAGTAACTACATAAAAACCATGGAAACTAAGGAGGGAACACAGGTAACTGGAACACAGAGAAACAAAACCAAAACACAACAGAACGTGGTCTCTGTGATGTATTTTGTGGTTCTTCTTGCTTTGTTCTCAAGCAAGATCACACTCATGTTTTATATTCAGAGCCCAAAATGCAACATTAAGTGTCAGTTCACTATTGTAACTTGCATCCTTCCAGCAATTATTTGGATGCTGCTGTTTTTAGATGGACAATACTTATGTGCAAAAACTGATTGACCGTTCACACTGATGTAACAACTTGGTGCCAACTTTTATTCAAACATGACATCACTGAATTTGTTTTTAAATTGTTAAGCTTTCAAAAAAAATTTGTTGTTTCAACTTAAAAAAAAGGAAGCATTTGTGCTGTCTTAAAATTTTAAGTTTAGTCAATGTTTAGTTGTGCTAATGACAACTTGGATATTTGAGTTGACTGAACTTAACATTTGAAGGCAGCAGGAACACTTTGTTTAAGTTGAAAGAACCATTTTTTTACAGTGCAGAATTCTGAAAAATAAGGATATTTAATTCTGTTTGTGTGAATGAAATGCATTTTACTCAACATGGACATCTCGTGTTTGTCTTCATTTCATGCTATAGTAAAAAGGAAGAGATGATCGGCTGCTTGAACTGAGGTGCTACAGCGATCTGTCATGACACAAGAGCCACAAAACTGCAGTTAATGTTTAAATTTCTTAAAAATGATTTAAAAAAATTTTTTCATTGCAATTCTTGGAAATTTAGCCTTGAACTCCCTTAACCCAGAAAAAGCCCGAAATTTGGCTTATCTTTTTCTTGTTTGTCCTTGTAACTTTAGCCCATAATTTATAGATTATCTCAAGCCAACTTAATGACTTAATATTCCAAATGTGTCTGATTGGAGAATGTTGATCACTCAAAGTCTGACACTGGGCAGTTCTCCCCTTTCAGAGTCTGCTGCCAAAAGTTACTTGGCTGCTGAAGGATAACAGTTCTTTTGAACATCCTTGGCTTAGAATGCGCTGTTATTTGCTGTACTGTTACAACACACACAGTGGATATTACAGCAGCAAAAATAACTATTTATTCAAAGTTCCTTGGCATAAGATACTACAGAAGACTTTCTTCTTCAAAGCTGGTCCTGTTTAAACACTGTGAACTTTTGTCATGGCTCAGCTGAGGGACTGCTTTCTGGATCACAGATGTTATATTAACTGTCTGCTGTTGCTATTGAATTTGTATTGCATTTGTAGATTTCCAGGATTTTTTGTTTTGTAGAGAATAACTGAAGTTAATATCTAATATGCAAGAAATATTTGTCTGTACTTAGGGCGGCCGATAGGACATACATTTTTTGGCTCAAGGCCCAGGTGTTACACAGTCCTAAAATTATTTATATAAAAAAAAAAAGATTTATTATTAATGATTTAAATGATTTAAGCAAACAGTTACTTTATTCTGATGATTTCAATGTCCACCAGACATGCCTTTACAGTGTGAATGTTTAGTTTCTAAATGTTTGTGCTTTTTTGACTTTTGATGTCATTCTCTTGGCTGCCAATAGCTCACTGCACAAAACAAATTGTGGACCATGTTTATTCTTGTCATAATTGAATCTGTATTTAATGTAGGCAATAGCTTTTCTTTTAACTTAATATTTTTTTCTCATGGTTTTTGAAGGATGAAGGCAGGACATGCAACATGCTTGTTGCATTGCATAATTTAGCTAGCCTTTACTGAAGGAAAGATTAGTTTGTGCCAAAATATTATCAACAAAAGATATGGAAAGTGTCTTCTCCTCCCATTTAAAATATTTAAGTCTATTTATTTTGCTGTCCTGTGTTCCAATTCAATTAATGTTTACTTGTATAGCGCTTTTTACAATACATGTCGTTTTAAATCAGCTTTACAGAAAATGCATGTTTCAGTCATTCAAAGTCATTATAGGACCTAATGGACAGGAAATATAGCATTAAATCAAGAAACTCCCTTAAATCTTTTTAAGCCCCATTGAGCAGTGACAGTGGGCTGCATCAAGTAAAAAAAACGTGTATGAGGAAACTTTAAAGGGACCAGAGTTGTATCTGTTATATGGTTAGTTGCCTTTTATTATTAACATTTGTTTTGCAGATTTACAATATGTCGTTTGAGAACTACTGTTCTAGATCTTTAGACATGATGTAATGGTTTCTTCGAAGCCTGTCTGAAACCAATTAGGTGGTGCCTTTACAAAATGTGCCTGTGAAGTCACTGACTGAATAAAGCACAACTGGCCTTTTAGTGCCAGGATGAAGGAACTTCATTTTTTTGTTTTTACATTTTGGAATTTTTAATAACTACCAAATTACACAATTTCACAGAAAGCATCAGATTGCATGGGAAAAACTGAAATGAATGCCTCTTTGGTCAGTTGAATCTTGTTTCAGTTGCTTTGGGTTATATGCTATCTTTCTTGGGCTCTTGGGATGTCAGCTGATCTGCATTTATTTACTTCTCTCGCACATCTGAGACTGCCTTGTATAATAATACCCCTTCATGGCCAAAAGAACAGTGAGAGATGAATCACTGTGCCCAGCAACTTGCTGTGATTCCTTGGAATTTTGCTAATGCACAATCTGGCCCTCAAGTATGGTTTTGTTTTACACTAAGTCAAATAAAGGCAAATTATGCTGTAAAATGTTTTTAATACCACCAAGCAAGATTAGATTTAATAAATGAAGTGAAGTGAAGTGAAGTATGGCCAAGTATGGTGACCCATACTCAGAATTTGTGCTCTGCATTTAACCCATCCAAGTGCACACACACACACACACACACACACAGTGAACACACATGCGGAGCAGAGTTAATGCTAAAGGGATAGTTCCTTTCTTTCTTTCTTTTTTTTATTTTGGTCTTCTTGTTTGTTTCTTCTTTTGGTCACGTGCTAACTTGTTGGACTTTCATGGACAAAAAAAAGACACATTTCTCGAAATACTTCTAGAAGAAAGAAAGGAACAATGTATTATCTTTAAGACAATATTTCACTGCTATTTTTTGACACAAAACACTTGGTTGAAATCATTGTTAGAACTTCTCTGTGATGTCAATATGTTAACACACATCAGTGATGTTCCTCTCCAGATGTTCCAATTTCATTAAGACAAACATGGATAAAAGTGAGCTGTGATATTCTGATGGAGAGCTGCAGGACCAGGTTGGAAATATTAGCTCTAACTCATTGTTAACTCATTAGACCTGATTGTTCCCACCTGTTACTGGTTACCGCGTTTGTTCTCTACCTGTTCCCTCAGTCATTCCGTGCTTAGTCTTGTTTGTTGTCACACTGCTTCTTTGAGTCTGTCCCCTTGTCCAAATACCCACACTTGCGGTCTTGGCCACTTGAGAGCGCGACAGGAAGTAAGTCTGTCCCATGTTTTCAAAATGCCAAAGTGCAGTGCCCTTGATGGATACTAAATCCACACTATCTCGAATACCGGTCCGGAGCGCTATTCGGCTATGTATCCCATCATGCATCATGTTCTGGAAATAAATCGTGAGACTTTTTGCCGAGATCTCGTGAGAGGTCACGGAAACCTTTCCAATGCAAGTTAAATATTAATATAATAATTAGATATTACATATAATTTGGTAGAAAAACAGTGTTTTTGCATTTTATTGGTGCAAGATGAGTAGTGGTGATATTTATTTTGTACAACATTTGCAACTGCTTTTTATCACTTAGTTAGAAGCACCACAAATTAAAATTGTCATGTTAGGGACTACTGAACAGACATTTAGAAGTTTATTTTAAAAATGCAAAGTAAAATAATCTATGTAAACACTTGCATTGTTACAACATACAAGGTGTGGCCCATCAGTACATGAAAAGTGCGAACACCACTTGTGTCTTCATTCTCACTTGAACACTTGGGCCAAATACAGGAAATACGTCATATAAGTAATCAAGTGGTCAAGTGCAAAGAACCGCAAGTGTGGGGTATTGGACAAGGGGTGGTTTCCTGCTGGTACCCTTGTCTGCCCTGTTTAATTTCTTTGAACGACTGCCTGCCCTGCCTGCCCCTGTCTATGACCTTCATGCCTGTGTATTCTATGGCTTTGGATACTCTAAACGCATGTGACCTCAATCGCGTGTCCTTGTGCGATTGTGACCGTAAACTTTAGTGTTTTCTCTCTGCATTTTCATAAAATCTAAATTCTCATGTTTGAAGAACTTACAACAAAAAAAATATATATATAATCTTATAATCTAAATATATAATAATCTTAAACTTACTCCCTTTCTAAAAATACTCATGTGTTGAATCTCAGCTTAGACATTTAACCTTGTTCAAAGTCATGATAAAATACACATTGCTTTAAAAGGAAGAATTCTTTTAGTACTGAATGTTCTCTGATTGCAGCGGTTGTTGATCTTGGCTTTGGTTTTTAGATAATACAGTACAAAAAAATCAGTTTGACTGATAAAATGACCTATCAGTTTTGATTGAAAACTGAGTTGAAATTAAAATAAAGGTTAGAGTTTGTTTTTTTTTTTTTGTTTTTTTCCTAGCGCTTAGCCACTTCATCTTTCTAATCCTGTTTCGCTCATTTTAGTTAGCCTAGAGCTTCTGTGTGGCCATATATAGAAAAAAACCAAAAAAGGAGTGCAGGTTTATAGATAGCTAGATACGTAATAGCTTACACACACGTGCTTGTTTACAGATGTTTTTGAACAGCTGCAACATGAGCGTATATTTCCAGTCATAGGGCAAGTTTTAAAAATATTACAAAAATAATTCCAACGCATTTGACTCATTTCTGGGGGGAAGTGGTGGATTTTCCCACACTCTGCTATACGCGAATCACGGAGATGTCCGACTCGTAAGTGAATCGTTCTTTGGATCGGATCGTTTTAGTGGATTTTGTTTACTAAAGCAGTTCAAATTATTTGTTCATGAATTGGACTTGGGTGCGTTTCCCAAAAGCATCGTCAGCTATGGTAACGACGGAACTTGAGACCATTTGTGAAACGCACACCTGAACGTTTTGTTCTGATCTTCTCAAATTAACACACACACACACACACAAAAACGAATTGAACCAACAACCGATCACGTTTTTATCGTTACTTACAAGTAAAGAACATATAAAGCGTTTAGGGTGAACCGAAGATAATTTAAAAAAAAATTGTATTGTGTAATTAATGTACAAATTAATTATATTTAGGTTCAAAATGACTGTTTTTCAGTGATTTTTATGTGTCCCTGTCTAGGAAGATCATCCTTACTAATACAATTGAATTAAAAAAAAAACTACATGTGGCATCTAAGTATAGATCGGTGCACGTGGCTTTACTGGAACATGTAATAGAGATAGGGATGTGAGGCACCACATAATAAATGAAATAAGAACCACTGAATTGTTTTTGAACCGGTTCTTTTAAATGACCTATTTTAAGGAACCGATTCGCGGAAATGACTCGGACTGCAACGACTCTGAAAGCAATGACGTCTCGTGACAGCATCAGTTCACGCCCACAGCATCCGGAAGTACTGCGGGTTTGAGGATTTGTTTTTGTTATGTCATCATATAGCAAGTTAAATCGTTGTGTGTTCACACCTTATTTAGAGTCACTAAGTTTGAAATCTCCTTGAATTCAATATTTTTCAGTCTCGCCTTATTTTATTTCGGAGTTCGAGGTCGGGAAGTTCACCTTACGAGAACAACCCAAGAAAGAAACGCAAATCTTAGGAGGAACTGCTGCCTATAATGAAGAACAGGTTAAAATGATTTGCCATATACCGGTTAAGCTGAACCCAGTTATCAGCATTTAAACATCAATCATGGATTGTACAGCTCTTGAACTCGACGCTATTAAATTTGCCAAATCAGCTGTACTGCATGATCAGAAGGGGAAATACAATGAAGCTGTTTTCTACTATAAGGTAAGGTTCTCCTATTAGACATTTAAAGCTAGCTTACCTTAAACTTCCTGAAAAGGCTTTATTCTTCCATGTAATTATCAGCTTGTTCCATGTTATGGCAAATAAAATATATTTGAATTAAACTCATATTTGATATATTTTGTTTTGGGCTCTGAATAGGAGGCTGCCCAGGCTCTCATCTATGCAGGCATGGCTGGATCCAAACTAGAGAGCATCCAAGACAAGGTGAACGAGTACCTGGACAGAGTACAGACTCTACTGAATGCCGGTCAGTTTACGTGAACTAATAACAATATGACCTCATCAAAAAGCTGTTTTCATCTATTGATACTTCTTTAAAGTTAATTCTTTAGGGCTGAATTTTTTCCGCCGTTCTCTGTGGTCAACAAAACTGAAACCTCCTCGTCGATGTCGATGGAAGAAATGATGCTCATATTTTCCACGGCCCAACCTTTAAAAAGCTTACATAGATCATAGCACATTTGAAAGTGGTGTGACTAATGCAGCATTTGGGAATCACAAATGAATGCTGTCAGATTTTCTAGTTCACAGTTAAATGTAATTCGCTGTTCTCTCGTCATTTGAGAACAGCGTTACATTTGAGTAGTCTACATTAATGTTCTCTCATTGGTTACTCACCTTTAGGTCATTACAAAACTGTAATGACTTTCTCCCTTGCAACACAAAATTGTATTGGTTGCTCTTTTTAACAATGATTGGGTACTGAAGCTTTGAAGCTTCAAAACACAGGCAAAAAGGGCATAGACGTTTAATTAAAGTGACCTATACAACTAATGTGCTGTATTCCAAATATTCTGAAACCATATGTTAGCTTTGTGTGAGGAACAGTTTTTATTTACTAACAGTCTTAATTTCAGTGATCTATTAACCGCTGCAACAGGATTGAGTAAGTGAGCTTCAACGTAATGCTAAAAACACAAAAAAAATACAATTTATTTTCCCCCTCAATGGCTACTTTTTTCTTTAAATACCTTACCAAATGAGAATCTTGGATCTTCTGGAAACACAAAATGAATCATGATTAATACATTTAATGTAATATATCAATACTCCCAGTTTTTGTTAAAAGGATAGTTCACCCAAAAATGAAAATTAGCCTGTGTTTTACTCACCCTCAAAGCATCCTAGGTGTATGTGACTTTCTTCTTTCAGATGAATCCAATCGGAGTTATATTAAAAATTGTCCTGGCCCCCTCCAAGCCTTTCAATGCGGGTAAGCGGGTGTTGGTTGTCAACAGTTCAGAAGGTGTGAAATAAAGTGCACGCATCCGTAATAAAACGTCCCTCACACGGCTCCGGGGAGTGAATAAAAAAAAAAATCAAGGCCGCCGTACGCGAATCAAATGCATTTTGTAAGATTAAATATCCCCCCCCCCCCCCCCCCCATATTTCAAACGTAATAAACACTTTTTTTCTCACTTCCGCTGACTGTGGTACGCGGAAGACATGCAGGCGGATGACGTAGAACGTATGTTTCGCGCGCACCTCTGAGAAATGCAGGAGCAAAGGAAACAAAGTCTCCTTAATTTAGCAAAGGAAAACCAGTCTCCTCTTGGCTTATATCGAAATCCTCCTACATTTTTCTTACAAAATACGTTTGTGCTCGATTCATGAAACGCATTTGTTTTGTTTTGTCTCCGCGTTCGTCACTAATCACGCAACGGCGCGTGTCCTACGTAATCCGCCGGAACTGCTTCAGTGTATGACAGTCAGCGGAAGTGAGAAAAAAGTGTTTATTACATTTGAAATATGGATATTTTTCTATCTTTAATGAAAATGTTTAAAAACAAGCAGCATTGTTAAAATTACAATAGAAATACCAGAGAAAATATCTTAGCCAATGTGGTGGGCCTTCAAATATTTGGACAATGGAGGGTCTTTGAGTCTAAAAGGTTGAGAACCACTTCTTTAAAAAAAAAAAATTTCAAAAATTGGACATAAATAAGACAGATATTAAGATTTTCAGTGAATAAGATCCTAAATATATTTCTTCGCTGCACACTAAGCAATCATATGACTAATAAAGCCATTAAGTTGAAGCCCAGGTAAATGTTTTTTTTTTCACATGGGTTTGGAACAACATGAGGTTGAATAAAAAAAGGCATTGATTTTTGTGTGAATTAATTTAAAAGGCCTTACTGTGTTAGGACCCCACAGTTTCCTAACTGAATCCCTGTGATTAGTTCAAGCACAGAGCACTGACCCTCTGAAGAGTAAGCATCAGCTGGATCTGGAGAGGGCGTACTTCCTGGTGACACAGGCTTTTGAAGAGGATGAGAAGGAAAACGCAGATGAGGCCATTGAGCTCTATACACAGGCTGTGGAGTTGTGTATTCAAGCGGTGAGTCATCACATAAGGGGAAATGCTTTGAGTTTTAAAATACTCTTTTGTCAATAAAGGGTCAATAAAGAGTCAGTAAGATTTTTTTTGAATTCTTTATAAAAGAATTCTAAAATAATGTATCATGGTTCCGACCAAAATATTAAGAACTAACAATTAATAACTTTTCAGCTTTGCCATCACAGGAATTACATTCATTACATGTTAAAATATATTAAAATTGAAGCCAGTTATTTTAAATTGTTACAATTTTTTCAACATATTGGATGTTTTTACTTTATTTTTGATCAAATAAATGCAGCCTTGGTGAGCATAAGAGACTTCTTTCAAAAATATTTAAAAAAAAATCATACTAACCCCAAACTTTTGAACAGTAGTGTATATAAAGAACTATATGATTTCATTATAACTACACATGGTGGACTCAGATACTAGCAGCAGTTCTGAAGTAATGTCAGTCTTTGGAACAGGTGGTGGTGTTAAGTTGGTTGTTCTGGTTTCATATCTCTCACTGCCGGTTATATGGGCTCCTCTGTAACTAGAAACTGAGCCAAGCCCTATAATCTTTGACCTCTTTCTCTCTCCCAAACAGTCCAATGAGACATCAGATCAATCACTACAGGGGAAACTGAAGCAGCTTGCTCGACAGGCTCTGGACAGGTGCTTCACTATTTACTCTAATACTAATACTCCAGTGTATTATGAATATTATGGGTGAAATACCACAAAATCAACAGCAGTATCGACAGCAGTTGTGGCATATTGACGATTACCGTAGAATATTATTAAACTCAATACTAACACACATTTCAAAATAGAACAATGCACAATCAGTACAATGCACATTTTACCCGTTATTCTTTGTTTTCATCTTCTTTTCTTTTTTCAGGGCAGAGGGACTGAAAGACTCTCTTATTAAACAAGCAAATCAGGACAAGCCCGTCTTCTCAGCATCCAAAGGCCCTGCTCAGGTGAGGCAGTTCTTTCCACTAGGCCCAGACTTCTCCCTTCATGACAAACCGCAGCCAGTCCGAGCAGTGCAGTCCAGCGAGCCGCAGGGTCAACGTTACACAGCGGAGGAGATCGAGGTGCTCAGGTAGGCTGAGAGCAAGGATGATGTCTGATATTTAATAATTTTTTCTCAGTTCCTCTGTGTGCATTTCGATCACTATTAATCTCACACTCACTGCATTAATTCTTACAAAAGTACTAATAATTTTATTATAGTATCAAATTGTAAACATATTGAATATCTGTTCCCTTTCAGTCGGTCAAATCGACGTTGTGTCAAAGTTCTGACACTAGAGGTCGCACTTGGGAGCCCAGATACCTCTGACATTGAGAAAGGCCAATGAAATTGGCAGCAAAATTTGCATAGCAGGCCACCCCTGGATATTTGGGTATAAATAGGCCAGCGTGGCATTTGCTCACTCCTTCTGTTCTTCGGTGCCAAATGCAGCGTCTCTTTGTGAGAAGCGGCACATCGCTCACCTCTCGATCTCCTCATCGTTGGATCTATGACACAGGGAGCAGTCTCTCCCTTGCCCTCACACAGATAACTGTTGTGACAGTACCACTGTGTGCTTCGACGGCAATATTTGAGAGCAAATTTCTTCTAAAAGAGTAAATTCTCTGAAAGAGCTTCATGGGTGGAATTGTGTGTTTCATGCCTTTCCATCCATGTCCTTCTGGTTGCGGTTTCTACATCTCTCCTTCTGACCGGCACGATTGCTGTGTTCAATGCTTGGGCCGTGCCCGTGCTGAAGCAGCCCTCGTGGATGGTTCATGTCCTTTTTGTGAGGATATGGCCATAGGCGCGTTGCTGCTTCCCGTTCCTTGGACTTCTAGTTCTTCTTACGCTTCGTGTCTTCTGGTCGAGCTTCCAGATGAGTTTGAGAGCTTGTCTCAGGATGAGTTCAATCTCTCATTCGGAGCTTGCAGTGAGGATAAGTTGTCAATTGCAGCATCGGAGGGCGGGCTGGAACCATCCGAAGCTGACAACTCAACTACTTCAGTCTGAGGCGGATGCTGAGATGTCATCTGTGCTTGCCCAGGCAGCCAAAAGCATCATGCTTGAGTGGACTCCTCCACCCCGCCCTGAACGCTCATAGCTGGATGATTGCTTTCTGGGTGCTGAGTGCGACATTCGCCGCGACCAGTCCCAGTTCCTTTCTTCCCGGATGTCCATGAGTAGCTGACGAAATCGTGGAAAGCCCCCTACTTGGCCAGGACAAGATACACCGGCTCCTCCACCCTCACCATCCTCGGTGGGGGTCCAGCGAGGGGGTTCACGGAGGTCCATCAGGTGGAGAGGGCGATTGCAGTGCACCTGTGCCTGCAAAACGCTGCCACTTGACGGGGCTGCCCGAGACACCCATCCAGGGCCTGTACGTTTTCTTCCTCCCTTGTGTCGAAGGCTTACAGGGCCTCTGGACAAGCTGCATCCACCCTGCAATCCATGGCAATCCTGAAGGTCTACCAGGCCGAGGCGTTGAAAAAGCTGCACGAGGATGGCCCCAATCCAGAGGTTCTGCAGGAACTGCGCTCGCAACGAGGGTCACAGTGCATGCTTTGGGGAGTGCGATGCCTTCCACGATTTCGTCAGCTAGGAGCAGAACCCTCTACGTCACCAACCTGTAGGGATGTAACGATGCACCGCGAGCCGGTTGAAAATCTATACAAATATGTGACGATTCAAATCGGTTGAGATATTAAACGAATCGTGATACAATTGTGGATAGGAGTTAATATAAATGTATCTCTGAGGGGAACTGACTGTCTTTAGAAAAATGTAGATGGTATTTTCTTTTCATCTTGACTCTATATAAATGGATATTAAAGCAACGTTCATCAATAGGGTCAAGCGCTGTGCTGCTTTGTTTACAGCGGTAACTAAGGAAATGCTGTATCGCTGCTTTTCCATAAGCACTACCTGCTGGCAGAGAGAGAATTTGCTGGCCCCCTTGTCAAAACTTTCAAATTATACCAAGTAATTTAGATTTAAAATGCTCATGCGATGTATGCGGGAATCTTTGTTTGGATCACTGATTAAATCCAGTGGTGCTCTAAACTGATTGGAAAGGGCAAGCAAAGGCATTGTGATTTATGAAGAGATGTTTTTGATTTGTTAATTAGGCTAGTTGATTGGGGTGTGTTTTGTCAGTTCAGATTGCCAATTTCACAAAGAATTGTTCAGCATTTTGTCCGAACAATAACGAAAGGACATCTTTTCATTTATAATTTCTCAAATCTCATTTTGTAAAAAAAAAAAAAAATGGTGGAGAAAATCGAATCGTTGAAATATCTAAGTTGAACTTAGACCACAACGTCTCTGTTCCCCAGCAGGGAACGAGGTTACAACAATAGTCGTTTTTCAGTGTTGTATAAGTTGTGATGCCTAAATGACGTGACAAATGTTTTAATGGAGTTTTATTGATTGTGTAAGTGTTATATAATTATTAATATGGGTTTTACGTGTTGTTAGCAAGCCATAACCCAAAATTAATTTATTTATATACATTTCTCTCATGAGATATAAGGTCTTATATCACACAAGTGTATTTTTTATTTCTTTTTTTCCGCATTATTTCGAAATTAATGCATATAGAAAAAAAAGTTTGGTGTCATTTTGAATAAGTATCTTGAAATTATATTCTTAATTTTGTGTGTGTGTGTGTTTTGTAGGGAGGAAGACCTCCAAGATAAATGGAATTGAATATGTTCCATTCATGAGAGTTGACCTGAGGGAACGTTTTGCTTTTCCTGTTCCATTCTCGTGAGTATTTTATATACGAGTGTAATTTATACAAGTGCAGCTGTTTCATTGACATTCACTGTTATTTTTGTACCCTGCAACAGCTGTATTTTGCTTTTACTCACACTACCTTTCAAAAGTTGTGGGGCAGTAAATTTAAAAAAAAATTAAATAAGTAAATTAATTAATAGTTTTATTCAGCAAAGACAAAATAAATTGATCAAAAGTGACAGTATAGGCACATTTATCATGTTCCAGATATTTATTCACATAAGTGCTTTTTTAGCTTCTATTCATCAAAGTATCATGGAAGAAATATGTATAACTAGGGTCCACAAAAATAATCAGCAACACAACCTTTTTCAACATGATAATAATAAACTGGTTTCTGAGCACCAAATCAGCATCTAAGAATGATTTCTGATTTCTTGAAGACCGGCCGGTTTAACAATTCAGCTTTGTTCACAGGAATAAATGACATTTTAAAACGTATCAGAATAGAAAACAGTTATTTTTAAATTGTAATATTTCACAATGTTACTGTTTTTTTTGATCAAGTAAATGCAGCCTTGGTGACCATAAAAGACTTCTTTGAAATACATAAAAAAAAACGTACCCATCCCAAACTTAATTTAATTAATATTAATTAATTAATCATTTAATTTAATAATTACTTTTGATAACAACCTTAAACTTAAATTGTTTTTGTTTTGTGTAGCAAACTTTTGATCAGAAGTATATTTAAGAGCAGCAGACATATAACAATGTGAAATGCTGCACTGTCAAACGATTTGTCACATTTTTACATAGGGACAAATGTGGTAAACTGGCTCTGTCGCCGAAGCAGAAAGCCATATTCTCACGCTGGGTTCGACCTGATGACATCTGCAATAACCCCACCATGATCTACACTGTGTCCAGCTTCAGCATCAAGCAGGTCACGCTTTATGCATCTCTAAGTTTGCTTCTCATTCAAACCTTAGCAGCCGGTTAACAGGAAACAACTTAACCAGTAATTCATTTGACTATTATTTAGAGCAGTTTTGCCATTCAGAAAGCCCTGTTGTTTGTTCATGTGACTTTTAGCTCATGTAATGTTCTTTTGTTTGTTCATGTTTGCAGACGGTTGTGTCAGACTGTTCCTTCATTGCCTCATTGGCCATCAGTGCAGCATATGAGAGACGCTACAACAAAAAGTTAATCACAAGGTACGGCGGGTGTGCTAGGCCTCACTGTTTACACTAATAGTTTGACTCATGTGTAACCCTTGGATTATGAGGTTGCTTTTGGATGCTTAATGAACTGAATCAAGCTTGAGAATGTCAAGTATCCTCAGGCTGGAATGTAAAAAATTATTGAACGAGCACCTCTGTTTTGCTATAGTTTAAATGAATAACAATTATATAACACAGATTATAGTAGTCAATGGGAGGTACCCACAATGATAAAATGTTTATTTGCGTGTTTGTATGTAGCATCATCTACCCACAGAACAGGAAAGGACAGCCAGAGTATAACCCTTGTGGGAAGTACATGGTGAAACTGCACGTTAACGGCGTGCCGAGAAAGGTGCTTAACCTCCTCCTCAAATAAACTGCAGTTTTTTTCTATTGTCGTCTTCATTGTTTGAAGATGAACAGGTTCAGGATTGTATTGTTATAGTTCAGGTGTGCGTTTCTCTGTCAGGTGATTATTGATGATTTTCTCCCGGTGGATCGCAATGGCGAACTGCTTTGCTCCTACTCCAGTAATCGCAATGAACTTTGGGTGTCGCTCATTGAGAAGGCTTATATGAAGGTCATGGGAGGATACGATTTCCCAGGCTCCAATTCTGTGAGTGGAACTTCAGACTCAGATTCTGCTCTAAACAAAACATTTCTGTCACCAAAATTAATGTCACTTTTACAGAAAAATACGAACGGATGCACAGATATTACAATACTGGCTGATTTTCATGTTATGGCTGATGATGAATTAATAAAATATAAATGTTTTATTTTAGATTCTTTGATGAATGTAACGTTCAAGAGAACAGTGTTTATTTGGAAATAGAAATCTATTAAATTGTTCAGTTGTACTCACCCCAAACTTTTGAACAGTAGTGTATACTGTGGTGACACTTTCATGTTTTCTCTTTGTAGAATATTGATTTTGCACGCTCTCACTGGCTGGATCCCAGAGCGTATTGCTATGCACTCAGACAATCAGTCCTTTAACAAAGATGAAACTTTCCGCATGCTTTACCAGAGGTAAGCACACATTCACAGTACAAACACAATCCACTGGTGTGTGTTGATTTCTGACCACTGTAACGTCACATGGCTTTTTTGATTCGGTGGTATGGAGCTGCTTCATCAATACTTTACTGGCCTTATTCCACTTGCCTGTCTTGTTTCTGGTCATGAATAGTTTGTGTGCAGTGTTATTTTTATATCATTAATATAAGATTATAGTTTATATTAATATTTTAAGTTAGCTTTTATTTTTATAGTTTCAGTTTTCACTTTAATTTTAGTTTAAATTTTAGTAATCTTATGTGCTGTTATCATTTGTTATTTTTTTTAGTTAGCGTATATTATTCGTTTTAGCAATTTTAGTACTTCAAATTAAGCAAGTTTTATTTCAGTTAGTTGACAAGGCAACATTTCTCTCCTTTTTAAATTTTAAGTTTTTATTTCAGTTGCCAATTTTTTTTTTTAGTTAACAATAACAATACTGGTGTTTTGGTGATCTATTCTGGCAGGTTTCACAGAGGAGATGTTCTCATCACCACGGCGACAGGGGTCATGACGGAGGAGGAGGGGGAGATGTGGGGTTTAGTGCCCACACACGCATACGCTGTCCTAGACATCAGGGAATACAAGGTAAAACTCACGACCCCTGGTCTGTTAAAAATCTCTTACATAGTGAAGCCTCATGACTATAACAACAACAACAACATCATTTCCTGCTTGTTCTCTCAGGGTAAGCGCTTCCTCCAGCTGAAGAACCCATGGAGCCATCTCAGGTGGAAAGGGCGATATAGCGAACGTGACGAAAATAACTGGACACCAGATCTTCTCAAATACCTCAATTTTGACCCCAAAACCGCACAGAAGTTTGACAATGGTAAGTCAGTGCTAAACTAACAATGACACAAGACAAATATTGTAAAAGAAGTTATTGACTTGTGTGATGTTCTTTAAGGTGTATTTTGGATCATCTGGGAAGACTTGTGCCAGTATTACGACGTCATTTATTTGAGCTGGAATCCAGCACTGTTTAAAGAATCCTCATGCATTCACAGGTCCGTCTCATTGTCATTACATCTGTATAAATGTCTCTATGTTGTCTGGTTATTATCAGATATATAGAAAATATATGTGCATTATGCTATTGCAGTAGCTGGGATGGCAAACAGGGACCGGTGAAAGATGTCTACAGCTTGGCCAATAATCCTCAGTACAAGTTGGAGGTGCAGTGTCCTCAAGGGGGCGCTGCAGTATGGGTCCTACTCACCAGACACATCACTGACAAGGTACTGCAACAGATTATAGTACAGTTTGCTACAAACAGATTGAGGGGACACAGTTAAAAAAAAAAAAGGGTCATTTTTTTTTTTTTTTTTTTTTTTACAGAAAATAAATGGAAGCTGTGGTTTCCAAAATCATTGTGTAAACATATTTACAAAACAACCTGTAAATACTAGAAAATTAAATTTTTAAATCAATAAATCCAGCAGCCTTTTCTGCTGAATTAGCAAGGCCACACTGCTACTGTGGTAATATGAAAACCACTTGATGAATCAAAGTTAATCACAAGTAGTATTTCCATAAGCTGAGAATCTATTAGGAAGGATACACAATTATTTAAACAAGATACTATCAAGGGACAGTAAGGGAACTTGACCAATTAACATATTTTTTCTGTAGTATTTTTACAGTCTTTTACATTTAAAATTGCAATTATTTTTTACAGTGAGTGCTTATGATTTTCTTACTTTCCCATTCACTCTCAAGGATGACTTTGCTCAAAACCGGGAGTTTATTACTTTAGTAGTTTACAAGACCAATGGAAAGAAAGTCTATTATCCAGGTAAGTGAGCACATAATTCAAGAACTCAAATACATTCACTTGTGTATATCTTTATAGTTTATAATTTCATTTATGTACTCGGTTCTGATTTTTTTCCCGAAGCTGAACCTCCTCCCTACATTGATGGCATCAGGATCAACAGTCCTCACTACTTAACCAAGATCAAGCTGACTGGTCCTGGAACTCACGCCTTCACACTGGTGGTCTCTCAGTATGAGAAACAAAACACCATCAACTACACACTAAGGGTAAAAACACAATCAAATGCGATGGTTTTTATTTTTATAGTATTTTAATTATATTAACTGTTTTAATGAATATGCCCTTTCCAGGTGTACTCGGTATGCAAGTTTAATTTCTCCAAAATCCCAACACCCTTCACCCACACCAAAAGAGTGAGTTCACACCTCTAAAGTATTCTTAGTGGTTGTTTTTGTTGGAAACTATTTCCAGATGGTTTAACATCTGTCTCTGTGTAGATAAATGGCCAGTGGAAAGGGGCCAGTGCAGGAGGTTGTGGAAACTACAGAGATACCTTCAAGAACAACCCCATATACCAGTTCAACATGGACAAAGCAGGCCCTCTGCTAATCGAACTCCGTGGCTCCAGGTCAGACTGCTTGTTATTTTCTTTGGTTTCATTACATTTCAAAGGTTACAACTGGTATTTAAAATAATTGTAATAAACATACGTGACCCTGGACCACAAAACCAGTCATAAGGGTACATTTTTGGAAATTGAGATTTATACATCATCTGAATAAATAAGCTTTCCATTTATGTATGGTTTGTTAGGACGGACAGACAGGAGATACAAATATTTGAAAATCTGGAATCTGAGGGTGCAAAAAAATCTAAATATTGAGAAAATCACCTTTAAAGTTGTCCAAATTAAGTTCTTAACAATGCATATTACTAATCAAAAATTAAGTTTTGATATATTTACGGTAAGAAATTTACAAAATATCTTCATGGAACATGATCTTTACTTAATATCCTAATGATTTTTGCCATAAAAGAAAAATCGATAATTTTGACCCATAACAATGGATTTTTGGCTGTTGCTAAAAATATAGCCCCAGCGATTTAAGACTGGTTTTGTGGTCCAGGGTCACATATATATCCTTTGATACCTGAATATCAATATATAATCTGAAGGCCTTTATAATTTAAGAAATTTGCAATGATTAGGTGTAACTTACATAGGGTGTGTCAACTGTAAGCAAGGGTATAGTGTTTTGCATGTGTTTTTATAATTTAAAAAAAACCTTTTGACCATTAGATGGGGGTGGGATTTCATGGGTTGTTTGGATTTCCCTTGACATCAGGGCAGGGCCATCCTGTGCAACTACTCCATTGCAGAAGAAACACCTACACACTTTCAGATCCCTTCTGTCATTCTCTCTCTCTTTTCACTGTAGAGTGTGAGGATGTAGCGTGATGAGTTTGGCTTTCTCTCTGCAGGCAGTACAGCGTGGGCTTTGAGGTGGTGACCGTATCTACTGCAGGGGATTCTGGATCATCAGAAAAGAGAGGGAGCGGAGATTACCGGTAAAGAAATACTCTCTTTGTGATGAAGAAAACTAGATGAAAGGTGAAGCAGAGCCCAACCCTGTGTTGACTTCCGTTCTTCCACATGAGACACATTGGCTATGTTTGGGATGGGATGCTAGTGTACTGCTTATTGCATACTACATATTATACATTTAAAAACACTTGGATAAAATTATGTGAAGTGCATAATGCTTGCATACTGTTACACAATCAGACCTACTAGTATGCTAAATGTCATAATTACACAACCTCAATGTTTAATTCTGTTAATAGCACCTAGTTACCTATAAAATAAAATAAAAATTAAGCAGTTTTGTGTAAAAACATTTTCCATTTTGAGTCTGAAAATTAGTGTAAAAAATAAAAATAAAAATGATGGTTGATATTACTTGAACTTCTATTTTGCAATGTGACAAGTGAACCACAAGTTGAGCTTGTTGCATTATGGGATACAGTATACAATGCAGTGTGCTTTGATGTATAATGCAGATTTTAGATGGTAAAGCCCCCAAAATATAATGATCCCCTTTTTAAGGACCCCCCTTTTCAAAATTTACCATTCAAAAGTTTGGGGTCGGTAGGATTATTAAATATTTTATGAAATATTATTGTAATTTAAAATAACAGTTTTCTATTTGAATATACTTTAAAATATTATTCCTTTATTTTCAGCAGCCATTACTCTGTTCTTCAGTGTCACATGATCCTCATAAATAATTCTGTTCTGATTTGAGGATTCTTTGATGAATAGAAAGTTAAAACATAATTTACTTTATATTGTAGTTTATATTGTAACAATATAAAAGTCTTTCAAATGCCTCCTTGCTCAATAAAACTATTATACTGAGCCCAAACTTTTAAACCGTAGTGTATGTACTTTCAAAGACTCATATAAGACTTAAAAAATATCAAAAGTAATATGGTAGCATGAGCATGATATTCTGAATACAACCTTGTGTATTTTTATAACAGTCAGCTGGCCTGTGTTCCATTTTAACATAAGCATGCAAATGCTTGAAACGCACAGCCTTGTCTCACAAAGAAATCTAGGTCAGAGATAGTTGATCATTTATAATATAGTCATATGACTGCAAAATATGTTTGAGAAAAATGTTTTCATGGTCTCATCCTGCAGCAGCATGGTTGACTTATCTAAATTGATGGTCTGCAATAGTTTAAAGATTTAAGCGTGTGTAAAATAGATTCCAAACATTTAAATTGTTATACTACCTTATATAATGGAATTTGATCTCTTTATCCTCAGATGCGGTTTCTGTTATATGGAGCTCGAGAACTTGCCTGCCGGGATTTACAATGTCATCCCCACTACCTTCCTGCCCAAACAGGAAGGCCCGTTCTTCCTGGACTTCAGCAGTGCCACTCCACTGCGGGTTTCTCCGCTGCAATAACAGTCCCAGATCATCGGCCCACCGGATTTTTCTGCAGCTATGAGACACTGAAGATGCTTTAGACAGCACTCATTGCTCACTACAGCATGGATACGCTCTTTTACCAAAATAAATAAGCAGCACCCACAAATGATACCTGACATAGTGCCATATTTATCATGTTAGCGTGCGATAGTGTACGACTGCTCTGCCTCCTGTGCCGCTGCAGTGCCATGCTTGAAGGAAGTGTGTTCAATCATCCAAAAACACACTCCTCTTAGTTCCGCAGTCCAAAGTTGCATTCAAAGATGACAGTTTGCGTGTACACTTGACCTGAAATGACTTTTTCACTCAGGAGACTGCAATAAAACAGGGATGTATATTAATGATGTCTGATGATAGATCAGAGGGATCTATTTCTGTGTCTCCATACTAAGGGCTCTTCCTCTGGTCTGTTCGCTGATGTCCAGGTAGAAAGATCTCCACGTTGCTGGGCTTCTCTCTTCAGCAGGCACAGAATGAGTGCACTTTTATCAAAACAAAAAAAAACACACAAAGAGATATGCATCTAACTAAAGCATTGTTTTTTGTGCTTGTTTTGCTTTTAGCCCCCCCATCATCATCATGTGCATCAAATATCAGCTTGCTTTGTTTGAGTCACAATCTACCAGCACAACAGAGTACTGTACGTTTACAGAACAGGCAATGACCTGAATGTTCTAACATCAAAAACTACTTACTGAAGGTAATGTTCTGTAATGGGGATTGCTTAAGTTGATTCTAATTAATTTGCTCTGATGTATTCATTTGCATTTATTTGCAAATTAAAATGAAGGTGTACATGTTATCAGAATTTTTTTTTAGCATTTATTGTTCTTGGTTAATTTTCACATTTACATTTATCCATTTGACAGGTGCTTGGTTTATATTTTGGCTGTATGTGTATCTCTCCATGAGCTTGGTAGCTGTATATACACTGCCTTTTAAAAGTTTGGGGTCAGTGAGTACATAAGATTCAGCCTTGCCATCAAAGGAATAAATTATATTTTAAAATATATTAAATAAATGAATCAATTAAATGTATATATAAACAAAAAATATATATTTCTTACCGACGTCAAACGTTTCAAATGTAGTCGTGTAGTGTGTGTGCAAAATCTCCACAGCATGGTCTGCCTCAGCGCTCATGAATATTAGCCTCTTTCACACACCAGTAACTAAATTGCTGTAAAATGACCGGAACGACTTTTTTTACTGTATCCTGTGTGAAAGGGACTAATGTAAAAATTATTGACATGGCCAATCAATTAAAAGAGAGTGTGAATTTCAACGCAACGCTTCTGTTTTATAATGTGAGGTAAGACGTAAGTGGCTAAATATGAAATATTTGGCAGCTTTTTTATGTTAGAATGGAAAAACGACCAACACAACAGTAATAATCTGTTTTGTAAACTACTCGAAACTTCGCCATTTTGAATTGAAAATCACAACTCAATGTTACGAAACAAACATTTTGCTGTTTGTGTTTTCAACATGCACACATTCAAGCATTCGTATGCTTATTTTAAAATAATCATGCATCAGGTATCATTTCAGGTATCATTTTATTTAAGTCTGAAAACAATTACCCAAGCTTTGTAAACAACAAAAGACTAAACGTCATTAATAACTTAAATACTGCTACAAGGTTTCTTTCCTCACCATCGGTTCTCAAAAAGACAATAACCAAAGAACTAACAAAACAAACGGAAGAAGAATGTTTGAAAAGGCCAGAAAAAGATGAGACACAAGGTCACACAAAAACACCACACAGCCTACTTACTAGACCTGAAGCTGTGCCATCTGTCTCAAAACCAGTGGCTACTGCACGCAGAAGCTGGATGGAACATTCAATAACTGTCCTCTTCATCAGTGCAGCAAGTCCCCCCCACAAGCCTTCTGCCCCCCTCACGGTGCAACAGTTGCAAGTACAGCAGTCCAGCTTTTTATGCTACTTTCTGAACCACTGTCTTCCACAAAAAAAATGTGAATATGAATCTATTGCTCTCTTTCTATTTATATTGAAAACAAAGATTGTTCTTCACACAGAGAGAGAATTGGGTGGCATGCAGTGGATTTGGTGGAAGGTGCTCCTCCTCACCTTGTGGAGGAAGGTGAAAGTGACCAGTATGGATCAGCCTGTAGCTGCTGCAGGTCCCTGGATAACATTGAGGTGGTGACCTGTGATGCAGGTGGTTGGCTTCACTTCCTTGTAAGTCACTGTGACAGCGCAGAAGCTCCTCTGAAGGTTTTGAGTCCTTTTTGAAGATGGAAGTCTTTGTGAAACACGTGCAGGCGAGTCTGTTGAGCATCAGGCTGAAGCGAGATCATGCTCAGATGTCCTAGATATACATGAACTCAGTAACAGTTGTAACATTATACTGCCACACAAATGACTGTATATTTTACAGGACACGGTTACAAAGACAACCAGTGGCATACATTTAGAGCATAATGAATCTCAAATGCATTTTATAAGAAAAAGACAAGTGCTAACGCCATACTTAAGTGTCTTCAGTCTCTAGATCTGGAACATTAATCGTGTTGTACAGAGACCTTCTTTTCAAAGCTTAACTCCGTTCTATGTGCCTCCAAATGGCAGATTTGTCTCCTCAGCACATTGTGTTGTGATCTCACACCCGTGAGATTGAGTGAAAGTTCAGTCTGAAAGTTGGCGGAACATTCTAGACAGTGAGAGGAATGGGCTGTGATGACATACTGGTGAAGTGGAGGACGGGTGACTGCCAGTGCTTCTCGCACAGAATGGGGATGAATGCATCAGATACATTGGCGTAGCAGGCATTGCAGTCACATCCCATCCAGCAGGATTGTGGCTGGGGCGGGGTGCTGAGCCAGACCCAGAGGGTCTCGGCCAAAGTTTTTTCTGCTTTCATTTCGGCTAAGTTTTAGAGACAGCAGGCGGAAACGGCTATCCAGGCCAAAGGTTGTTTTGGTGTTGCTATTGTTATTGAGAATGTTGTCCAGTACAGCCTCGGCACCTTCTGCTCTGTCACCTGTACACAAAGATTAAGCCAATTAATCAACCACATTAACTACGGAGCAACATAGAAAATAATATTTATTTTAATATTAATACTGAATGGTATATATTTTCATAACTTACTATACTATATATATATATATTATCTTAATATATACACACACACCACACACACATTAGTGAATATTATATATTGAAATTTATACACTAAGAATGGTAAAATAATTGAATCAACACATAACATATATTACAGAATAATCGATTTTTACATTTTAATAACTATACAAAATATATAACATACAATTTATTATAAAATTATGTTCCGTATTATCAATTTATAATGCAAATATTTTATAATTAAAGTAGCATTATTACAAATATTTAGATACATGTATATATTTTTATTTTGGAATATCTAGTAAATATTATGTAATGTAATATCTTTTTTATAATCACTAAATGAGTCTTAATGTATATAAAAATAAAATTGTTGTTGATAAATGTATGTGTTAAATGAACAGCCCTACTTTAAAAACTGTCAATTTTACCAAATACATTTGTTTGGCGTGCTTTTTCACACTGAAACGCCACCCAGCTATCCATCAGTGACACAGGTGCAAGCAGGCAGGAAACCAAGAAAAATGACATCGTCTCACAGGAGAAATAAGAGCAAGCCTTAATACAATCCCTCACGCGCAAATGCAGCAGTATTTGGGCCCAATCCGTCAACGCAAATGTATCTAAGAATATCTCACCTCTCTCTAGGTCACACTCAGGGGAGGAGGCGCCGCTGCATTCACTGCGTGGGCCGAGGATGGGAGACATCAGACTAAAGTCAGACAAAGAGACAGTGCTGGGCAGGTCTAGACTGCAGGGGCGAGAGGAAGGGGAGGTGGAGTTCGGAGAGCCAGAGGAAGAGGAGGAGAAAGGACAGGGCAAGTCCAGTGGGCTGTTCGGCCCAGAACTGAAGCTACTGTTGGACTGAGTCTCTGAGTCTTCCATGGACATGGCACTGGTGCTGCAGTTTTCATCCTCGTAGGACCCAGATGCCACTTCAGGAAGACAGAGAGGAAAGATCAGACAAGGTGACACAGGCTCTGAAACATCCTTAGGCGTGTTAAAAGGCAATATTTTTGATTTTTTAAAAGAACTGATTGAGGACTCAAAAAAAAAAATCTGTGTATCTATATATATTGTATTATAAACAGACAGATCCTATATGTTATGTACGGAGTTACTACATACAGTATATAGCTCTGCTTGAATGAAAATTCAAGAACAAGATAACTGGTACTCACTTGAAATTCCATCAGACTCCAATTTGAAGCCAGACAAGTCTTCACCAATGACACCATCACCCTCTGCCCCCACACCTCTCTCCCGCGGGCCTATGCCTGAGGAGCGTCTGCGCTCATGGATCTCATCGGAGATCATCTCCAGGTTTCTCAGGGCTGACTTATATTCCCCTTTAGCCTGCGTCAACTTGGCCTGGAGGTCATCCACATTCTTCTTCAATTGCTTAAGAGATAAGGACAGAAAAAATTAAGCTGATGTTAAAAAAAAAAAAAAAAAAAAGTATATGGAAACATGGTCTAAAAATAGAAAAAAGAAAGACAAAAAGACAAAATAGAGAATTTTTTTCTGAGAACCAAACATTTTTGAGAACCAAAATTACCCATATTTGTTCTTAATCCAGTGGCAATGTCTTTAAATATGTGACCCTGGACCACAAAACCAACCTTAAGTCGCTGGGGTATATTTGTAGCAATAGCCAAAAATACATTGTATGGGTCAAAATTATTAATTTTTTTTATGCCAAAAATCATTAGGATATTAAGTAAAGATCATGTTCCATGAGGATATTCTGTAAATTTCCTACTGTAAATATATTAAAACTTAATTTTTGATTTTTGCTAAGAACTTCATTTGGACAACTTTAAAGGCTATTTTCTCAATATTTAGATTTTTTTGCACCTTCAGATTCCAGATTTTCAAATAGTTGCATCTCGGCCAAATATTATCATATCATAACAAACCATACATCAATGGAAAGCATATTCCATCTTTCAGCTTTCAGATGATGTATACATCTAAATAAAAAAAATAAATACCCTTATGACTGGTTTTGTGGTCCACAGTCACATATATTCTTAAAATAAGATAAAAACTGTTTGACAACAGGATAAATAAAATAAACTTAAAGAGACAGTTTACCAAAAAATGAAAAAACCAAAACAACAGTTGATGGTAGCCATTGACATCCATACTATGGAAAAAATACTATGGAAGTCAATGGCTACCAGCAAATGTTTAGTTAACTACATTCTTCAAAAATACCTTTTTTGTGTTTAATTCAACACTATCTTATCTTGTGAAATTTTGTAAATGTTTTAAGAATTAAGGAACTGAGTAAAGTTTTTTTTGTTTTGTTTTTTTCTATAAGACAAGATATTTAGACAGTGGAAAACAAGACAAAGTACTTATACTATGTTTGCACTATGTATTTAGCATGTATTACTTATAACAAAATGTCCATAAGTCATCTTTAAATACCTCAAGCTGCAAGTAATATTTTGCCTTCATTTCAAAGTAGGGCCTGAAAGAGAGAGAGGAAGAAAAAGCGATTAGAGCTACTGTAAAGACCTATAAATAGCATTGTACATATCACCATGGCAACTGTTCACATATGCTGACACATTAGGCAAATGCTGAGTGAGAAGATAAGTAGGGTTGAGCTCCCCTATGATCCTGCTGAGTCACTATCACTGGTGAGAAACCCACCCTCAACTAAAGCTCCCCTCAGATACTCATGGTTTAACATAAGCCTAGTCTCACAGACGCTTGACTCTCAGCATAAACTAATTATGGACAAAAACTACCTAGTTAGACTAGAAGATGCTATCTGCTGAAATTACTAGTAAATTAACTATAACAACAAAAAACCCTACAGTTCCCATAAACATAACCTAGCCACCTTCCATTGGATGCTTGTGCATCATTGTGCTATTTTTGTGTGAAATATGCATCAGATATGTTAAGCAAAGACTATTACAAGTAGAATGCTTGTGTGTTTAACGGTTGAATCGGTACATACTTCGACTTGTTGATGGTGCGTTTGAGCTTCTTCTCCAGCTGTTTCATACCACTCATGGCGGCAGTGTATTTAGCAGCAGTCTCCTTGTGCAGTAGCTCACTGCGTGTTTTTATCTGCTCGGCCTCCATCACCTACAAACCAAAAAATGGATTTTTGAGTGTTTTCTGGTACACCTCAATCTACCATCCCACACCTTTGTATCACTCACTCGCTGTGTTGCGTGGTTGAGCATCTCCTGCCAGGCCGAGTCAAACTGCCGCTTATCATCCTCCAACAGCCTCTGTTCAGCCAGGGCGATGGTCTCTTTGGCCGCCCGCAGTACTTCTGTGGCCCTCTGGAAGTCTTGTGTGGATCTCTGTGCTTCCAGCTGAGTCTGTGGAACAGGTAGAGGGCAGGAACGTCAACCTTGCGTGTCTGATGACAAAGACATTAACCAGTGCTCTGTCATGATTAAACTTTGTGCTGGCAGATTGTAAACCACCTGCTCAGAGAACCAGCTGGCCGGAGAGCATGAGGCTCAATGAGCCATCCCAAAACCATGCCTGGGAAATAAACATCCTTTGTAGAATAATATAGATCTAATATATAAATAATATTATATATATCTATAATATATACGATAGATCGATAGAGAGAGAGAGGAGAGAGAGAGAGAGAGAGAGAGAGAGAGAGAGACTTTAAATCATCCACAGGAGTTCCTGATTAAAGCACCTGAACTCTTCGGGTGATTACAAGCCCAGCCCATGCTAAAGCCATGCAAATATAATCCTTTCCTATTCCTTCACTTTTTAACTTTAATCTCCAAGTTACTCCCACTGACAGAAAAGCCTGTAGAAACCTCTTACCGACTCCGTCTACTTAACCAAACAAAACTGGATTTGTTTTCCAACCAATGGCAAGGAGCCAGTTTTACACTTTGAAGCGATTTACAGTGTAGAGAAAATCAACTAAATTTAGAGAAAATCATACTGTAATTCATAAAGGTTGATGTATTGCATTAAAGCATAATGTTACTATATTATCTATCGATCGATCCATACATATACAGACATACATAAAACATTATTTGGTGCCTTTTGAAACTAAAATTAAACTGATCATATTGGAAAAGAGCAGCATGAATATTCTACATACATGCTAGTCATAGCAAATAGGTTGACTTTCATGATAAAAAAAGAACAGTTTAGATATGTTTGTGACTCACATCTCTACTATGAGACCAAGAATGCTACGAGACCGAAAACTGAATATGTACAGTATCAAACACTGTAAATGGCAATCCCACGGATATGCAATAATCTCAGGGATAATCCTCTACCTTTCCTCCAATCTGTCCTATCATTGTCTTTCATTCTTCATTTTAACACAGCTCAATCCATTTACTTTTTCCTTTCCCTCTTCCTCCATCCCTTCTTCACTCACACACAGACTATTTTTAGCTCAGGCTTCAAAGTTGATGTGATGCTGCCGCATTGCCACGGAGAGCTGACAGCAGGGGATCGCTGCAGATGGCAGGACAGATCTCCAATCCAATCAGTAAAGGACACAGATGGATGGGAAGGGCTGATGTAAGTTGTAAAATAAAATAAAAAAGTGTATTTTAGCAACATAAAACATAAGACAACGATCAAGCTATATGACTTTAAAAATGGCAGTACACTGTAAAGAATTCAGCAGCAGCATGTTAATATTAACTGCTTCAAATCAGTTCCACTGCACAATGAGGCACTGGAATTAACTATATCTAACAAGCGGCGCAAAAATGATTTTATAGAATAATTTTTTTTTAATGTGATTTCAGTTCAGCTTTTACACAGAGAAGTTGATTATTAATTTTACTGCAATTAAACAGACAAAAAAGTACTTCTCTTTGTTTATGAAAAAGTCCTCTTAAATCAAAGCTCTATCCGCTTTCAATCCTCTGATTTTATTGACTCCAGCTTTAATCAAAATAATGCAGAGGCAGTCTCAAAATGAGATGTTTTGAGTCGAGGGTGACCCAGTTGACATGCTGTTTTGATGTTATTAAACAACTGACCTGGTTCTGACATAAAAATCAAGTCATTTGCCATGCTTTTATGCATTTTGTTTCACATGGCATAAAAAACAAGGTCATTGTGACTCTTGACTAATGCTTTTATTACTTCAACACACACTGGGCTACTGGGACTTTGAGCTTAAACGTGAGACTTCAAAGTTTATCTTATCAAACATTTCTGTAGTAGAAAATACACCTTGGACTTAATTGGGGCTAAAAATACACTTGGGTTTCCCATAAAATAAAACCCCACATACTTTGTCATTAAGGAATCAATGGAGCTTAATATTGTGATAAATATAGTCATTATGAAATTCTCTAACTTATTGTTTAAAGATTATTGACTGAAGGTGGAAGGCAATGGAGAGGTTATGACTCATAAACTGATTGCAATTAATCTCCTTTGGTGTCATGTGTTCACCATTATAACAGTTTACCACCAAGAAAGCACACATTCAACCAAGCAAGCATACATACAGTCCAATTCCCAATTCCCCAGCAGAGGTCATGAGGGCTTCTGCAAATGGACACAATTTTCTCTCTCATTCCTCTGAGTACTGTGGTTTATTAACTTCCTGCCAACACATATGCCATGTGAGGATGGGTACAGGAAAAAATAATCAATCAGAAAAGAGAGGAAAGATGATAGGTAGCCACGGATGAGATAAAGGCATTTACAACCATCCCTCCTGACTTGCAGCCAAAAATTGCAGAATATTATCTAAGGGGTTTCATTGCACTGCCTCAATATGACTCAATGTTTGACTGCCAAAATGATGTAATAAAGCAGACTAACATATTTGCTCCACATAACAGGGCAACAGAGAACTGAATTTTGCACTGTTGCAACCAGCTTTTCAGAGCAATTTAAGTCTTAGGATTCAAAGAGGGACTGACCATCCAAGAAAGACTAATTTTGGTTAGTAGGTGAATTAAAGGTCTGGTTTAAGCCTATTCAATGCTGCAAATGGATTTGGGATCATTAGGGGAGAGAAAGGATACTAGTAATGCTAGTATAAATATATGTGTCTAAATATATATGTGTGCGTGCGCATATACATCAATGTATATCAAAATACGTGAAAAATAATGTTATAAATGTTGCGATGATCCTGTTTGTATTAAAGCAACACTTTCCTGTAGTTTAGTGGAAACATCTGTCTTTTATACTGGCATTAGGAGAACACAAGGTAACATCTGAGGTAGTCATAAAGTGAAGGAATTTCCTGCAGGTGTTTTACCTGTGCATCGCCCATCTGAAAAGAGCAGTGACCACTTCTCAAACCGAAGTGCTGAGTGAGACCATTGAAATCATTATTGGGCAGCATAAATGTCCTTCCCTGTGTTCAAGTGCGCTCTGAAGACACATCACGGCAAAAGGATTTCCCTGGCTCTTTTAAAGTAGAGGAGTTCAGAGTTATATGTAGAAAGAGTCTAATGCTCACAGCATAAGCGTTGGTACTGATTTTCACACTCTACATCGTGGTTATATAATGATTAGCTAAACTCGAGGATGGCAAATCACTATGTAAGTTATTTACATAGAGAAGTCATGTTCTGAGAATTGATAATAAGAAAAGGGTGAAAAATTTATGGCAACAATGCTTTCTGTTCCGCTACTACCAAGATAATTGCAGTAAACCATGTAACTTCAAAAAAATGTTCGCCTTTATAACAAGACTCTTGAATAATAAAGCTAAAGTTTTCACAAATCCATCCTAGTCTAATCATATTTTACAAGTATTCTGGAAGACCATTAAACAGTAGCTGGAAAACTGACATGTATATGTGAAGGAATGTGTGTGTGCATTATTCAGAAGAGCTCTTAATGAGAAATGTGTTTTGAATTATTAATATGAGAATAGTGCTTGAAAATCTTTCCACCTCGAATCAGCAGACCAGTCATACACGGTGATGTTACAGTTTCCTGCATTTATTACACGTCATCACTGATTCAGTCTAAACTCAACAGTCTTCAACTGCTTTCAAAGCATAGATATACTGTCAACTGCTGCAGAGGCCTTGTGATCCATGCATTTTTTGAAAGGACTCTGATGGACACTTGACGATTGTATGAGTGTAAACTAAACTTTAAAGTGGGCCAATCTAAACACATTAAAGCACAGATAAGAAATCATATTCGTAAGAGAAAATATACTAGGCTCTTGCTTGATGAACAAGCTGTTTTAACTTCTGAACAAGAGGTTTTCATTTCTAAAAGTTATAGTACGGTTTTATGGTACATCAGACTGACCCCTTAAAAACGAGACAATGCTTTTTATTCAAAGAGACACTGGAATGTATCAGATCTACAATATGCTGTGGTCTAAAACAATATGCTGTAGTCTAAAACTGCTTCTAGCAATAATATAGCACAGTGTAACATCTGAAAAAAGGGAAGTGATCAACCAAGAATAAGCTCAGAAGAAAAGTAATTAGCTTTAAGTAAGGTATCACTTGAATTAGGGGGTATTTCCACTGATGCTTGTGACAAAAACTGGCAACAAAGGTCATAAATGGTTATTGGAAATGCTTTCTAAATATACTGGAGGAAATTTAGGGAGAGACAGTCAGCGAGAGACAGTGTGGGGGAAAGAAAGACGTGGCAAACCACAGAGACAGGCAACAGTTATAGCTCCACTGCAGTCAAGTTCACTGCAGAGAGACACTACACTCTTAAAAATAAAGGTGCTTCACGATGCCATAGAAGAACCTTTTTGTCTAAATGGTTCCATAAAGAACCTTTAACATATGAAGAACCTTTCTGTTTCACAAAAGGTTCTTTGTGGCGAAAGAAGGTTCTTCAGATTATAAAAAGGTAAGAAAGAGATGGTTCTTTAAAGAACCTTTGACTGAATGGTTCTTTGTTGAACCAAAAATGGTTCTTCTATGGCATCGCTTGAAGAACCTTTTTGAAGCACCTTTATTTTTAAGAGTGTAAAGAGGAGAGAAGAGAGAGACGGGAGGGATTAATCATGCAGAGTATAGACGGACATCAATTTTATACATATGAAAACCATATAAAATGTCCACATTTCTGTAAAAGACCCATAAAATCACATCAGGAGAACTTTGAGGCTTTTAGTCCATGTTTTTAACTTTGTGGCCATCTTTACTATAGTTTAATTTATTGTTTAAATTTAACGGCCTCATCGTTTAAATGTTACAGTCTTGCTTGAAATTGTTTCAAATTAGAATAACCAGTCAGTATAAATGCACATCCTTCAACAGAATGTAGACAGTTTAAACCAGTTCAAATGAATTACCACCACATTTTTCATAATAAAGGACCTTGACAACCCAGATGGTACTGTTCCATAAAAACACTGCAGAGTAAAACAATAACTTCTAAGAACACATCGCCCTCTTTCACCACCAAGGAAACTGCCTAAAAAAATCAAGTGCTTTGTCAGTGAAATTTAATAGGCCATTTATAATTCTTTAGAGCTGCACCGATTGCAATTTTCTTGGCCGATTCCCATTTCCGATTTTTTCGTTAGTGTGATCTGCCAATACCGATTTTTGCCGATTCCGATTTTCTTTCTAAGAACTATAATTGACGGCATATACAAACAAAAATCTACTTTTCTTCAACGCAAAGTTTTATTTTCATAAAAAAGCACAAGTAAATAGTCAGTAATAAAATAAGAACAAATAAAAAAATGGCAAACAATAGCACAAATGCAATAGAATAAAGAGAGCTATGAAACTAAGTTTTTCAGGTTAAGTAAGTTTTTATTCAGTTAAGAAATACTACAGAAATTAAAGTAATCAAATGTAAAACCCCATCACGTGTTGGTGAGGTTCAACATTGGTATAAATCGCGCGAACTGGGAATGACTATTATGCGCAATCCAAACACTATTAAACCGGAGCGAATGAGACGTGTGTGAGAGAGAAGGGGTCGTCGGAGAGATGAGATTGAGACGTTATTGCCTGTGCCGCTGGTAACAAAACGGATCGGCTCGAAATCGGCTGACCGACCACCGATCTGGGCCGATCATGAGGAAAATCGGCCGATTCCGATCCCTGGCCGATTGATCGGTGCATCTCTATAATTCTTCCTTCATGGAGTGAAAAACACAACACTCTAAAATACTCTTGCCCCAGTTTCAGAGCAGGTCAACGCTCCCGTTGTAACTGATTCAGTCAATTAAAGTTCACAAAGTGTTGTATAAAAATAAGAGGAACTGTGGTTTTATAAGGAAGTCAAAGCAAATGTGACATTTTACACCTCTTTCTCGCCCCCTTCTTCAACACCCCAGCTGTAAAGGGACTAACTGTGATAAACTGATAATCTGCTCTTAAAATAGCACAGGCCCTTGAAAAAAAAAAGAGAACTGAGATTTGAGCATTTAAACATTCACTCTCTCTAAGCAAAGTGATGAATGAAGCCAAGCACCTGTGACAAATCTAGAGTTAATGCTACGGTGCCATCCAGCTTATATCAGATAACAAGATGATAGCACAGCAATCTCCAGAGAGGGATAAAAGAAAACACACCACAGACAAAAAACAGATGTTGTGTGGGTGAAGTTGGCTTTAGGAAGATGATATCGGGTTCTTGTTTTGATTTTCTTGGCCTCACCTGCCGTGCCACCCGCCGGGCCTCCCAGTACGGTTTCGATTCCTCCACCGCTTTCCCAATCTTCTTCACCAGCTCGTCTAACTTTAGAGTGGCTTCCACCAGCACAGAGCGAAACTTTTGCCTGGCATCCTACAGACGGACCAAATAGAAACAATCAAATAAAATGGCTACATTCAGAGATGCACAATATATCAGTACCAAATCAGTTACCAGCTAATATTAAATTTTATCACATGTGTCAATATTGGATATATAATTTTGCATGTTAATTTTCCCCATTTTTACAATCAGGTTATGTTTGCCGTCATCTATTGCTAATCTTTAAAAACACAAACAATCAATTTTTCATACTCTACTATTATAATGTCGTGATTCTTAAATTTCATTTGTAGCTTTGACATTTAAATATTATATGTCTTTTTTTATTTAGACAAAGATATAATTGTAATATTGGCTATAATATTAAAATAATTATTAGCTTATTAGTATCAGCCAGAATTATAATTTTAGTACAATTTTATTTTTAGGGAATTTAGGCCATAACATGAAAGTAAGAATTAGCTTATTGGCATGAACAAGGATTATAATTTTAATACAACTTTGTGTTAATTTTACCAAACATAATTTCTACCGAAATGATGTGAGATGGCACAAACAAGCTTAATAGAATCTACCGTATTATGCTGACAACATCTGAAACCAATTGAGTTATTGGAAACACAAGGACAATTATGCAACTACATAAATATTAAACACACTAAGAATTTATAAGAATCGATTCCCTTGGAAATCTGGAAAGGTTTCAACTTGTCATGGCATTCGAGTCATCTGCTTTGCACATAAAAAGTGCTTCACATAAAAAGGGAGTAAAATCTGTTTATTTGTAATCTGATTTGCAAGAAGAACTGTGAAGACGTCTAAAGCACACAGAAAATATGCTTTTCACTTGCGTTGTAAACAAGCTTTTTCTTAAAGGTAATTCAATAATTATTTTATATTTATTGCCCAAGGCAAAGTAATGAGATTAAATTCCATTCGTCAAAACACAGATTGATTATTTGCAACGGACAAATATTCCATGAAAACTAAAACACCAAGAGTTAAATCTTTGAAGTGCAACATGGCCATTGATGCAAAAGCAACACTAATTTGGTTGACAGCCAAATAGCTCAATTATTGGATTCTCAGAACAGTCCGAAGTGTTGGATTCATGAAACTCTGCATAAACGGAGATAAACATTTCTACAGCAAGAACTATTGTCATTTCCTAACTTTTTGTGTGTGTAAAACAACAACCAATCTTACCTTAATGTCTTAAGATGGTTAGAAAACTCTTGGGCAATAAAGACTGTCTATAAAAACCTCCAAGTCCCTCGTCTTCCCTCACTACATTTCACATATAGTTAACATATACCCTATTACTTTATACTTATACATATATATTCATCTACAGGAAACAACTTGCTTATATGTTCAGTGTGGAAGGCTGTGCTTGTGCTGATGTTTCAATATGAAGGACAAAATAAGAGTCCTGTTTAAGCCAAATAAACAATAAAACTGGTCAGCCAGAGAAATCAGCAAGCAGTCGAGTATTTCTCCTTCGGTCTGTTTTTGACTCACAGTCAGACTACAGACTAGCTAAGTCATCTTATTAAATTATTACATTAGGACATGCCCAAACAATGAACTCAGTGGCATTGGGACAATTTAGTGTGACCAGAGTGACCACATGACTGAGCCTGAAAAACTGAGTGTGTTTTTGTCTTAACATGTCCTTGTTTACTGCGTGCAGACAGTGTGTCTAGAAATGCTCTTTATGGGAAAAAATTCAAAGTATATGAAAGCAAAATATCAACATATTCCTCGTCACTTGATTTTGTGGTATAAATTAAAACTATCCAAATGTGAATTCTTTGATATTTTTAAGTTAACTTTTTACAGTGTGTGAACTAGCACAAAAATACCTTTTTACTGGATACAAGTTCCAGTCATTTATGGTGCTCAGAGAACACTTAAGCTATTGCATAATCCTGACATTATAACACATTCTGTTACTTGATGTGCCATGGTACAAAATCCAAACATAAAACAGGTAACAGATTAACAATTTACCATCTGATGTTATATTTTAAGAAGCTTGACAAGCTTGAAATGGCATTTTCCAATTAGAAAAAGACTAGCTATAATAAAACTGACAAAATTCTTGTCTTTAGGAAAAAAATTGTTTGGATATTAGATCGTGCAATCATACCTCAAGCTCAGTTTCACATCTGTTGATGTCATCTGTGGACTGATTCAGCTTCTCAAGCTCTCCCTATAAAGAAATCAGAATCAGAAATCTGAAACAGAGATATATTCCACTGAGAAATTCATTTCTGTTTTTCATAGACTGCAGTAGCACAGAGAAGAGAGAGATAAGTTGGTTAATGCTACATATATTTTGATACGGGTGACCCGTGGAGAAATCCAAGCATCAGGGCTCTACATTAAAAGGCGACAATTGATGCAGCGCTGCCATGTCCACTTATTATAAGCAGCTATACAAATCGTAAAGTCGCTAAATTGGCAGGCTCCAGTTGCGCTTTATTATTATTTCCACAATTGCTAGTTCATGACATCCATAGTAGCCTATAAAGAAGCATGATCAATTGCAGTTGTCACTATATATTGTGCTGACCAGCTGGCCCCTATCTTCACACAGATCACAGGAGCTGTGCTAAGTCCCTTCCTGCTTCAAACGCTCCACCATCACCCCATCCCAAAGAAATCCAAAATTACACGACTAAATGACTACAGACCTGTGGCATTACAGGGTCATTAAGTCATTTGAAAAACTGGTGCTGGCCCACCTGAAGGACATCACTAGACCCTTGCTGGACCCCCTGCAATTTGCTTATCGAGCAAACGGGTCTGTGAATGATGCAGTCAACATGGGACTGCACTACATCTGGACAAACCAGGGACTTTCTGTTTGTCAGCTTCAGCTTCAACTATCATCCCAAACCAACTCCTGTCCAAATTAACCCTTCATCTGTCCGTGGATCACCAACTTCCTGACAGGCAGTTCAACCTGCCACAGGAACTGCTGAAACAATTCTACTCCGCCATCACTGAATCCATCCTCTGCACTTCTATAACAGTCTGGTTCAGCTCAGCTACAAAATCTGACCTCAGAAGACTACAGAGAATAGTCCGGACTGCTGAGCGAATCACTGATACAACCCTCCCGACTCTCCAAGAACTGTACTCATCCAGAGTGAGCAAAAGGGCTGGAAAAATCATTCTGAACCCTCACACCCAGGCCACTTCCTCTTTGATCTGTTGCTGTCTGGTCAGCATTATAGAGCACCAAAACGGCCAGGCATAAGAATAGTTTCTTCCCTCAGGCAACCCATCTCATGAACAGTTAACTTGGCAATAAATGTGTAATCCACAACACTATTTATACATTTATTTATTTTACACACATACTTCTTATTTACATTTCCTTGCATTTGTACTCATAATTACCATCTATTTTGTATATTGTGTATTTTTTAAAATATTTCTTATATATTATTTCCTATTTGCTTATCCCATTTTCATTCTTTTTATTATCTGTGGCTTGTCACTGCCATTCTGTTTGTGCAGTGGAAGCTTCTGTCACTAAAGCAAATTCCTTGTATGTGTATAAAGCTCTTTCTGATTCCGATATTAGCTATTTTTGTTTCGCCATTTGATTCCTGTTTCTTGCTTTTTTCGGTTCTTATCCAAATTCTGCATTTTTATAGTAAGTTTATTCTGAATAAGGATATTTTCACTGCGATAAAAACCTAGGGTCGCTTCTTTCAGGCGTATTGTTTGTTTTGTCAGAGCAGGTGGCTCGTTTTTCCACTGAGATCTGGCAACATTGAATTAGGGCATCGGTGCACTCAGTGCCGCAGACGAGCCGTCAATAAAAAGCAAGTTGCGGCGAATTAATCAATAATTCCCCTAAGCATAAAGGAGTCAATATAGGGATTAGCATGCAATATCGCCGATAAGCAAAATGTGATATGAACCAACCAATTAAATCAATGTGTAAATGTAATGAGTGCATTTGAAACGATCGCTCCTTTTATCTCATTCGATAGATTGAAATGCCTTTAAATACAAATATCAGTGGCAGTCTACCTGAATTCTCGGGTCCACCTCTTCTTCCTCGGGTGATTCAAATTCTTCATCCGACCTGTTCTCCTTGTCTGAGCTGTCCATTTTATTTTATTATGTTGCTAAAGAAATTAAAGAAATGCCCTCCTGGGAAGTGAATGCTAAGTATATGCCTCCGTTAGAGATTATTACACTTGAATCGCCGAGATCAGTCCCTCACACTGTCTGGATTCCTCAATTAAAGAGAGAAATGCAGAGGGCACGCACGCACGCTGCTGTGCCGTAAGGGAGCCGTGAAGACAAGGTGAAGTCTGGCCCCGCCCCCTTCGCTTTTCTCACTCTCTCACTCTCTCTCTCTCACACACAAACAGTGTGATTCCCAAATTGTTGACAATGACAAAAACGCTTTGTCTAAAGAGAGAGAGCACTGGGCTTCCAGTGTTGAACCTGATTAGTGTACAGGTGTCACTCCACACAAAATGCTGCTAATGTATTGTGTCAATCATTAATATGAAAACGAAATATAAAAATTAATAGCTGAAGCAAACTTTTACTACTATAGGCGTTATTAGTATTACAGTGGCACCTTATTACTTTGTTTTCTTTTTTCAAGAAGATGTATTGTGCCTATTTTTCACACTTCTCCTTGCTTTACATATGAAATGTCCATGTTTTTATTGAAAAACTAAATATCGATCTAAATCTGGTATTTTTATATTTATTATTAGCTCTATAATAATAATTTAACAAATGTTTTATTCTTTAATAATATCTAAATTTGTGATTATTTTTTATTAATAAATATTTTTCAGTATCATAAAGACTTATCTTATATATAAGTGACTATTTTCCGTCTTTTTTAAACATGCGTTTAGGTTGTCCATTTTGGGGATCTCAAAATGTTACTGTTACCATGATTTTTAAACTGATTATCAAAAACTGTATAGGCTATTTATGGAAATATCAGCATAAATCTTATCATCAAACCCTGCATAGCTCTTTTCAAAAATCATATCTAAATGTGAACCATTTTACAGCTATATCCCAATGAACACAACTTATTAGCAATTGAAGGCCTTAAGGCCTTTAACATTCATCTTTTCAAAATAAAAGAGGCACTTACTGCATGGAATGATCTTTTGGGAAAGCTTTCCAAAAACATTCATCATTATTATACATTATATAATCATATCTCTAATGCCAAAATGTTCTCAAGGCATATAAGTTAGATATGCCAGACAGTTTTGTTAACCTTCCTAAGACGTGTGACATTAAAATGAAGCACAGGATGGTTTGTCTTGTGTGAACTCTATGTACAGATTTGAAGAACAACACTTCAAGTCTTGATATAACTTGATGTGATATAACACTCATGCGTTTTGTGACATGAAATTAAAGATGCAGTCCGAAAATTTTGCTTCTTTGTCGCCATCTATGTTTGAAACCTGTAATTGCAGTTCTTTGCAGAATTATCTTCTTTACGTGGGTTGTGCATTTAATGTTCCTTAGAACTAGTTCTTTTTGAGATACAAACCTTTTGTATGTACAGTAATCCCACGTACCTGTAATCAGATGCACATTTTAATCTGGAATAGAATCTAATTTCAGTCACTTACTTGTGTTTCATTACACCGAAAAAAATATAAAAGTCGTTTTATAAGAGAAGTCAAGGAATTTTTGGTCACAGGTTAATGGTGCGATTCAGCTTACGGCATTTCTCATTCATTCCTTTGGTATCTATAAACAGCAGTTGAGTGTCGCATAACTGTGGCCCTGTCCCAAATCGCACCTTAAACTCTCACGGTCTTCCTCTGAGTCCACACTTTCGTGACGTAATGCCGCTTTGACTGTTGGGTAGAAGTCTGATTCGGAGCTCGCCTCAGTGCGGGCTCGGCAGAAGTGTGCGTCGAGGGTACATAGTGGCCACAAAGAGGGCGCTAGTGAGCACCCTTCTGAAAGCTAAAATGACGAATGGGACACCCTACAGTCTCATGGACATGCACACACAGCGGCCATTGTAAGTCCTCAAGACCGCAAGTGCACATGAAGTGTGCCATTTGGGGCAGGGCCTCTGACTGAAATTCAATGAAGTTAAGGCTATAATGTGATTGGTTGTCAAGGCACACATGATCGAAGTTGACCGTTGTTGACGCATTTTCCATTTTCAATCCCCCCCTATACCCTTAAATAGGGCACTATTTGAGGGGACAGCCATGTTTAGTGGTGTCCGAAATCTTAGTGGACATTATCGAGTGCACTCAATCAATCCTACAATGCACAGCAATAACGAGTTTACAACTGATGTATGCTCAACGGCTAGAGAATACCGATAATGCACTGTGAGAGTCACGCGCCGAATTAATTCCTGCATCTCGCCAGAAGGTGGCGCCCACAGCTGAATCATCCATCCATCCATTATTTTTACAAAGCGCTAGTCTATGGCATACAGCGTAATACAATACAGATATAAATTTATTGTAAATTGATTATTAAATTGTTTAATTAGGGTTTATATATAATTTTCATGACCATTCAAGATAAATCCTTTCATCTTACTATACTGGAGCTGCCAGTTTGCACAAGGGGGCAGTCGTGGCCTAATGGTTAGAGGCCTAATGGTTAGAGAATCGGACTTATAAACCAAAGGTCGCGGGTTCGAGTCTCAGTACCAGCAGGGATTGTAGCTGGGGGGGAGTGAATGTACAGCACTCTCTTCCACCCTCAATACCACGACTGAGGTGAGACCCTTGAGCAAGGCACCGAACCCCCAACTGCTTCCTGGGCGACACAGCAAAAACAAAGTCTGGGTGTGTGTTCACGTTGTGTGTGTGTACCTTGGATGGGTTAAATGCAGAGCCCAATTCAGAGTGTGGGACACCATACTTGGCTACACATCACATCACTTTCACTTCAAACTATGCAAAAGCGGCAGTCTTTCTGGTGCTCTCAGTGTCCGAATTCACTCACTTGTTTTCATTTACTCTTTAAAGTGAACTGTATTAGTGGCCTAATGTATAGGCAATAGTGAATGAGGGTATAGGGGGTGATTTTGGATTCATAGTAAGTATACAGACCCTCTTATCTCCCAATATTCAACAACCCTGTCCACACACACAATATAGTCTCCTAGTCGGACTACGTATCCTTGGGTGCAGCTGACAAGCAGAACAACATGCGCTGGTTTGCGTTCTATGAACTCTCTAAAATGGCGCTAGGGTGACGCAGAGGAGACGAATTGTTGAATAAAGTAGTTTTTTTTCCTTTTGCGCACAAAAAGTATTCTCGTAGCTTTGTAATATTACAGTTGAACCCCTGATGTCACATTGATTATTTTACCGATCTCCTTGCTAAGTTTCTGGATGTTGATCATGGTAGTGCCCTTGCTGTCTATGGGAGTTTCAGACAGCTGTCACAATGCATCAAAAATATCTTAATTTGTATTCCAAATATGAATGAAGGTCTTACGGGTTTGGAACGACATAAAGGTCGAGTAATTAATGACAGAATTTTTTGGGTGAACCAACCCTTTAACGCTGTGAAGTGGGATAACGTAATGCGATAGTTTTGAACACTGATTGGTTATGTACTTGCTTAATGATTGATTCTGGATAATTTTTTACCAAAAACATTGCAAAATGCCTATTCTACACCAAAAGAGGGCAGTTTATGATGATATGCCCCTATGAAATGCCTTTTTTGAGCTGTCATATTTAATTAAATAATTAAAACTATTATGCTTGTGTTAATTTTGCTATATGAGTGTGTGGTTGTGTGTGTGTGTGTGTTTAACCAAGGGAATCACTAGTTTTGTCTCCTTAAGTGTTTGGCTTATGCCTCTTGTGTCTGCAGTCCATGAAGTGTAGCCTCTTCTGCACGTCTACTGAGACAGACAGAAGTGCATTTATAATCTCATTACTCAGTTGAATTTCTGATCATATTCATCAGGCTCTGGACACATAAACTACAGTGTTCTCTTGAAAGATGCACCATCCTCTGCTTACTTCAAGTTGCTTCAAGTGCAATGCTTTATTCAGTTTCTCTTAGTAAACACTGTATTTTTTAAGAAGGACCTCAGATCTTGTGTGCCACAACAAACAAGTTTTTGAAAGAACTGCTGAACTGTAGCTGCTTGGGGACTGAGAAGGCACGGGGCCCTTTTAATAGCTTAAAAAACATACTTTACACTTAAGTGTTTCTTTCCTAATCTTGTCAACTGATTGTAAACAATTTTTTGATTCACGTTTTGATACATGTGAAAACATCATCCGTGAAAAATTCTGCATCCTTCTCTCAGAGACCCCATAAAAAAAGTGCAATGCACTGAAAGATTTCTAAGAACAGTAAACTCCTGTCATTCTTTCTCTTTCTCTCTTTTTTGTTCCTGTTTTCTTTATTGTGTTTTATTTTAATTTATTGTTATTGTTGTTATTATTATTCATCTATCTTTTGGGATTTAAGTTAGAAGAATTTTCATTTTAATATTAAAGTTCAATTTGAATAAAATTAATGTAATTTGAAGGGTAAATAAACACAAATAAATTAATTTCAACAGAACATTAAGCCTAAAAAATATGATACTATTTATACTGTATATGTGTATCTCTCTCTGAAAGGGTGTCCTGGCCTTCAAATAACAGAAGGCCAGATAAAAGTATTAGATAATGATAGAACTGTACAGTCATTGTTCTGGTCCTTTTCTAGGTAATAAAGCGAAAAACAAGACGTATATTCTACATAAACGCAAATGTTCTCAATGCAGTGTTATTGGAAACGAAGGCCACATCGATTCAATCGTCACTCGATTGCTTGAACTTACCTAGAATTTTCTGCGCTATTACTAATGTCTGTTTAAATATGGCGGCTTACATGAACTGAGGGGGCATATGCGTTCTTGCTAGAGCATATACAAATTAAAGGCGATTCCTATATATAATCACAATGGTTTTAAAAAACATTCTTCGATCTACAGTGTTGGGCTTACGGACATGGAGTGTATTTTTAGGCGCGAGGCAGGGCAATACTGTCTTTACCTGCCTTCAAGCCGTGTCAATGCAGATTTTATGCGAACTGGACGTTAACCGGTATTTGTAAACGTAAGTATACATTTTTTGACATTTGAGCTCTGACTCGACGACTAATAGACTTCTTCAACATGCTGTTTTATATGCACATATTCACAGACACATGAGACTGTTATAGCCATTGTGATATTAATGGGTCATCATCTCAACACTTTGCCTTTTCCCCCCCTCTTTTTCTTCTGTCCTTTTCTTAAGAATTTTTATATTATATTGTTTTTTTCTGTGATGTTTTATCTATTAATCCTCAAGTAGTTTATTATTGATTGGTATTTTGTATGTTTTGTACGTACTGTTTTTTACTGTTTGTTTTGTACGTACTGTAATCCTTGTTGTTTACTGCAATAAATAAAAAGTCTAAATAAAATCTCATACTCTATAACCTTATACGTTTTAATTCGTGCAGAAATATTAAGCATTTCTCTTCACGGTATGAGGGGTGGGAGCTTTCATTATGTTAGACCAGATGGGTTTCTTATTATGTTTTGTGATATATTAAGATATATTGTAACAGAGTAGTTTGTTGTAGCTGACGTTTGTAACGGACAAGACACGTGTGCGTGCAATGTTACAGTATTAAACCCCAGGGGGCTCTAAAAGCCCAGTCACATCATCAGTGTTTGTCAAATGACCTTTGTTTGGTCATGTCCACGTATTTTTAAACTGTAGACCAGGGGTGGCGAACGTCGGTCCTGGCGAGCCGCAGCCCTGCAGAGTTTTGCTTCAACCCTAATCAAACACACCTGAACAAGCTAATTAAGGTCTGAAGGGTTATTAGGAAGCTACAGGCAGGTGAGTTTTAATTAGGGTAGGAGCTGAACTCTGCAGGGCATTTGCGGCTCTCCAGGACCGTAGTTCGCCACCGCTGTACTAGATCTTCCTAATACGATCCTATATAGCGTCCCTATCTTTTCAAATTGTGTCATTTGTCTTTGGTTGGCAAAATCTATTTTGGTTAACTCTGCCCACTGTTGCTCAGACATTTTGTGCAAATCATCCCGTTTATATACACGTTGTGGGGATAGTCATATCCAGTTAATTTATATATATAAAAAACATTTTATACTGTTTTCAATTAATGCACCAAGTAAATACAATAAAATAGAGCAAAGGTATCTAGCAATGATGAACTCCAATGGATAGGAGGCAGATTAAGTGCCATCCGGTGGAAAAGAAAGAAACCAAATTAACAATAATTATTAATTTATTTGATTTAATTAAATTTTTGTCAATTTATAATCATTTATAATATAATAAATATTATATATTGATGAATGGAAATAAAATTCATAAATAAGTAAATCATTATGTAATGCAGGCGGGCACTCTTCTGTATATCTATATATATATCTATCTAGATAATATATATGGGCTTGTTGGTGCATGGGGACAGGTACAACGAGTAGTTTTATTTGTCACGTATTTTAATATTTCATTTTTTACAAGTTCTGTACTTTACTGGAGTAGTTTATGGGGGGGGGGGGGATTGAGTAACTTGTTCTTCACTACTTCCAAGCATAAAGATCGTAATTGTATTCCTTTCACTACATGTCATAAAACATATCGTTACGCCTTTAATTATCACGTTGTCCGAATGACAGCAGAGCGGCGTCTGATTCAGGAACAACTGATTTCTTTTCACAATGAACCCGTTAAATCGGTTTCGCAAATCGCAACCAACTATTCATTTCACGAATTAGCATTAACCTTTGCAGCTGTTCGCGAGTCGACAACCTCAACTGATTTCAAAATGAAACCCGTTTAGTGACGTTTCCATGAACTGAATTACAATATACAATAAGTTACTAATGTTGAATTTTAGTATTAATTATTGTAATTGTAAATCATATTTAGGTCAAAGCTGTCATTTGTTTGTGAACTAAATCTGCTGTAAATGGTGATCTGTTTAAGCCCGCTGAAATGTTTGAATGCAGACACATTAACATCAGTGTCGCTAATGTTTAGTAAAAAACAAACAAACCCAAAATCTTTAAATAATCACAGACTAAATAAATAACTCCTGCACGTTCATAAGCTCCCCCCTCTCGTAAGGGTAAGTTTTTAGTAAAATGCCTATGCATTTAGGCCCATTTGCTTGTCTGTTATTTATAATTGTTTATCAACAGTAAAAATGTTTTAATTTGTTTGGATACTACCATAGTAGACAAGATGTAAAGTGTGTATTACATAACCATACCACTAAAAAGAATCAATAATTTGTTGTCGCACCTGAATGAACTAACGTCCACCTAACAATCTGCGGGTGCTAATTAGCTGTTAATTTTTAGATATACAGGTCCAATATTTTTTATTCAACCACCTAGATAGATTACATCTGAGGAAAAAGAAAGAATGTGATGTTCAGAACATGGTAACTACAGTAATTATTAAAGTGGGAAGTGATGCCCTCTGGGGGTATTTGGCCAGGGGTGTTTTTTTTACACCACAGACAAGGTTTGAGAAAAAAAAATCATTATAAAAATATATTTATATTTTCCTTAAAATGTTCTTCCCAACCTTAGTCCTTATTCTCATGTCATATATAACTGATGTTCTGCAAAACAACAAGCTTTAAAACACTTTTTTCTTACTGGTGAAAATCAAATGGTCAGATCTGTTTTCTCTCAGGTACATCGCAGTGTAAGCTTCAAAGTGAACAATGAATACAATCACTCGAACCTCTAAACATATCCCTATCACCAACAAAAATATATCTATGATATCAACATATAGTGGTTCTTTTGGGAAAATCCCAGGTATTTTGAACAGTAGGATTATAAAAAATATGTGCTACTATAACCCCTAGTTCCAAAAGATTGGTTGGGGACACTGTACAAATTGTGAATAAAAACAGAATGCAATGATTTGGAAGTTTCAAATTTCAATATTTTATTCAGAATACAACAGACGACATCAAATGTTTAAACTGAGAAAGTTTATCATTTTAAGGGAAAAATAAGTTGGTTTTAAATTTTATGGCATCAACACATCTCAAAAAAGTTGGGACAAGGCCATGTTTACCACTTTGTGGCATCCCCTCTTCTTTTTATAACCGTCTGCAAACGTCTGGGGACTGAGGAGACAGTTGCTCAAGTTTAGGAATAGGAATGTTGTCCCAGTCTTGTCTAATACAGGCTTCTAGTTGCTCAACTGTCTAGGACTTCTTCTTCTGGTCGCAGCATCTTCGCGTCTTTATGATGTGCCAAAATTTTCTATGGGTGAAAGAAGCTGTACTGCAGGTCTGGCCATTTCAGATACCCGGATCCGTCTTCTCACGCAGACCCATGATGTGTAATTGATGCCGTATGTGGTCTTGGCATTTCATGTTGGAAAATGCCAGGTCTTCCCTGAAAGAGACTACGTCTGGATGGGAGCATATTTTGTTCTAGAACTTGGATATACCTTTTTGATGGTGCCTTTCCAGATGTGTAAGTTGCCCATGCCACACGCACTCATGCAAAACCCATACCATCAGAGATGCAGGCTTCTGAACTGAGAGCTGATAACAAATTGGGTTGTCCTTGTCCTCTTTAGTCCGATGACATGGCGTCCCAGTTTTCCAAAAAGAACTTAATTTTGATTCGTCTGATCACAGAACAGTTTTCCACTTTGCCACCGTCCATTTTAAATGAGCCTTGGCCCACAGAAAACACCTGCGCTTCTGGATCATGTTTAGATATGGCTTGTTTTTTGACCTATAGAGTTTTAGCCAGCGATGGCGAATGGCACGGTGGATTGTGTTCTCCGACAATGTTTTCTGGAAGTATTCCCATGTTGTGATTTCCATTACAGTATCATTCCTGTATGTGATGCAGTGCCATCAAAGGGCTCGAAGATCACGGGCATCCAGTATGGTTTTCCGGCCTTGACCTTACGCACAGAGATTGTTCCAGATTCTCTGAATTTTTGGATGATATTATGCACTGTAGATGATTATAGCTTCAAACTCTTTGCAATTTTTCTCTGAGAAACTCCTTTCTGAAATTGCTCCACTATTTTTCGCCGCAGCAATGGGGAAATTGGTGATCCTCTGCCCATCTTGAATACTGAGAGACACTGCCACTCTGAGAGGCTCTTTTTATACCCAAATCATGTTGCCAATTGACCTAATAAAGTTGCAAATTGGTCCTCCAGCTGTTCCTTATTGTACATTTAACTTTTCCGGCCTCTTATTTCTACCTGCCCCAACTTTTTTGGAATGTGTAGCTCTTATAAAATCCAAAATGAGCCAATATTTGGCATTACATTTCAAAATGTCTCACTTTCAACAACTGATATGTTATCTATATTCTAAGTTGTGAAAATATAAGTTTTATGAGATTTTGTAAATATATTCCTTCCTTTTTACTCACAATTTGTACCGTGATCCCACAATATTTTATGGAATTGGGTTTTGTACCATTAAATATAAGTAATGCCTATATAAAAATATGGCAAACACATTAAATTTCTTATCTTCATTAATTTTTGCTAAGTACTAAACAATCGCGTACTGTTTTGTACTTTCACGTCGGTAAACTTGAAAAAGCGAGTACTTTTACTGTTTACTGGAGTAATATTTTATTATATTTATCTGTACTTTTACTCAAGTACTTGAATTGTGTACTTCGTCCACCACTGTTTGTGTGTGTGGTTGTGCAGTCACTAGTTGTTAACAGTGTTTTTGCAAATAGTACTACTTTTTTAATGTTTTTTGCCTTTGGAATTATATTTAGAGATGTCCCAGTTTGATTTTTATTATTATTATTTTTTTGGCTCTGTCTTCGTGTGTTTTGTATGTCCCATATCCTTTTACTATATATAGGCGGGTACTTTTTGACCAGGAAGAACATGAGTGACCATTTAAGAACCATTAGCCTTTTCGAATCATGTCAATTTTGTGTGTGTGTGTGTTCTGTGTGTGTGTGTTTGTGTTCAAAAAAAAAAATACAATTTCTCAATCTCGATATTTTAGGGCTAAAATGACTGAAGACCACTAGAGGGTTAAAGCAAGAAAGTAATTGAGACCAGTTGAAGGGAAAAAAAGAAAAAGAAGGTTGTCATGTATGTCTGAGTGAGTAGTTATATGACTAAGTGTGAGTTATCGTCTCAGCAATGTGAGAAAATTAACGATTGTGGGTCTACTTTGATGTTGCAGACTTGTTGGGGGGGCTGGTGAACATTTGCTATTTGAGTCATGGTTTGAATCTCCCCCGCAGTAATATTATAATAATAATAATATCATTATCTTCTACTAAGGCATCAAGAATGAATTGTTTTATGCTTCGTAAAAGCACTGCAGTTATTTGTATTGCACATTTTGCTTTACCTGTAATTCTTGACTCATCTTTATTATTTTTATTAATACACTAGTCTTATTAGTGTACTTATGAGAGTATTGTTTTAGTTTAGTTCTAGTCTACTTGTGTTCTTTGCTACCTTTTGAGGTAGTTGCTGTCTCAAAAATAATACAGCCACTTTACAGTATGTCCTTCGCTAAGGCTGCATGTATTGTGTAGGATGATAGATGGGGTTATGAAGTAGCCATATTCTTAATAGATCTTAATCTATGTTTCCGTTGTGGGTTTTTACTATTAATTGTTCTTTTACAGATGATTTCTTATTCAAAGTGACATAAGGTACACTTACTTCAGGGAAGTCCCTCTGGAGTAAACTGGGGTCGATGCGAAGTGATGGCTCATGAATTATTCTTCTCTTTTTTTTGTGTGATTTGAAACATATGGGTTATCGACCTTGATCTTTAACACCACCCCAATTATGAAAATTATTAGTAGTAATGGTAGTAATCTACTGTTCAAATATTTTGGGTTAGTAAGATTTTTTTTAAATGTTTAAACATTTTTAAAATTACTTTGGCATAAACGGTGGGGGTTTGCATTTGTGACAAAAATATTAATCTGCGAATTATATTTTTGCTGAGACTATATAAATATACATGTTATGACTTAAAAATGTGCATGTAATGCCTTTTTTCCTGCTTGTTTTGCAATCACATCTTTTGTTATGTTGACTTATCCAGGAGACGATGTGCAATGCAACGTTTATAGTGGAAAAAGACTTTCAAATAGTCCTCATCTCTGCCGAACACCAGCGTTGATAGTACACCTGCTAAAAGCAGCTCCAGTTGTGGCAGCATGAGAGAGAGAGAAAATCAAGGAGACGTGCAAAGTAAAAGTGCAGAAAAGCAGTGTCTATTTCATGCACAACCTGAGCAAACTACAACAGGCAAAGCTGTCAGCTGAATGGACATTAACAATAACCTGGTGTAAGACATGTAAGAAAAAATGCAAGGAGCTAAAGAAAAAATTCACCTGCTATATAATTGCATGTTACTAATGAAGAAAAACAGACTGGATGTGTGCAAGACATTTGACAACATTTATAGGATTCATTATGAGAGCCCCAAACTACACTCAATGGCCAAGTGATGCTGACATAGTTATGGTCCATGATATTGGCACAGATTCTGTGTAATAAACAATTCTTTGTGAGTGTATATAGTTATGAAGTTGGAAAAGACGCTTAGTTCCCACTTTCAGTGAATCAAATCAAATATATTTCAAATTAATCAAATTTCAAATAATCAAATTTAATCAAATAAATAGTTTTGGTGAGCATAAGAGACCTCTTTCAAAAACATTAACAACTCTAACTGACCCCAAACTTTTGAATGGTAGTGTATGGTATTTAGCAGATGATATTATCAAAGCATCTCACAGTATCTTTATTACAGGGACAGTCCAGCAGAATATTGTGGTGTTTTCAATCTGGCAACACTCTTACAGGTCCTGAGCTTTGAAAGAGAGGTTGCCACTATATTTCACTGGGGTTACATCTGTTTCCCGCACTTGTTTTCTTGTTCTTGGGGCAAGAAATAATGTGTGGGGGGAAATGCGTTGAATTACCAGTTCCCGCAAGACTTATGAACTATGAAGGAGTGGGTGTATAGGTTATTTAACACCCTAAAACATTTATTTGGCTGATTTTTGAAACCAAACTTAAGAGATTTTCCCATGTATTGAATTTATAACTCATTCACATTTGCATAGAAATGCATCATCAAAAACACCCATTTTTTGTGCCCCGTAAGTCTTTTTCTTAGTAATCAGAGTTAACTAGGTCACTGGTTTAGCCTTCTTTGACACTTTGCTAATTTAGTAGTACAAGTATGCTTAGCAGAGTAGTTCAACCCAAAATGTAAATTCTGTCATCATTTACTCACCCTCATGTTGTTGTTCCAAACCTCTTTGACTTCTTTCCTCTGTGGAACAGAGATATTTTGATAAATGGTGTTGTTGTTTTTTGTCTATCCAATGGAAGTTTGTGGTAAACTAAACTGTCTAAACTAAAAGTCATTCAGGTCAGGTTTTGAATGACATGAGGATGAGTAAATGATCAATTTTAGGTCAGTTAAAAATCCAAATTTATTATTTATTTATTTTTGGAGACATATTTATTCACTATTAACATGGACAATGTACTGTGCACTTTCCTGAAAGGAAATCTGTTTAAAACATGTATAATTACATGAAAACATTATAATAGTGTTAATAAAAATTAATGATGACCATAACTGTAATAGTGCCATTTACAAGTGTTAATGTAAGTGATTGGATGAATTCATATGTAAGGTTTTACAAGTAGAATCCAAAGAAAAACACATGAAAAAGTTCCCATGACATATTCATATTCATATCTACTAACAAAATTAGTTTTTGTTTTTGCTTTTTTTTTAATGATGGTACTGTTCATGACATCATTTGATGTGCTAAATGCATCTCTGACTGCAATACTACCATTTAACCATTATGGAGTAAAGAGGATGAGATCAACTACAGATACACAGGGCTGCACGATAAATCATGCGATATTTAATGCGCATCTTGTCAGTAAAGCCGGCTCTGTAATCAGCGGTAAATCTCTAGTATGTGCGTGCTTTCACATGGAGCAGCATTTACTACACAGAGTAGTTGTTCACTGACAAGCTGCTCAAAACCACGATCTACACTATCCCCAAGTTTGCTTGCAAACCACTAAAGCTAATAAACCTTAAATAGAGCCCTTTTTCTTCATGGTTTGGTCAATGATAGTCTAAAACAGATTTATTTTAGGCATTTAAAATTTGAGGAACTGCTTAAAAAATATAGTAAATGTAAAACTGTGTGTTTTGTTTGAATCCAGTGCTTGTCATTTTATAATTACGTGATATGACAGTGCAATAGTAATAAATAGTGTAAGAACATTTTACAAGTTTGTCTGGCTATGATGATGACAACTTTATTTAATTTTTTTTGACAAGAGGTATCATGACAATCTCACAGACGTGTCCTTTACTTGAGTGGGAAGGATGTGGCCAACCAAACCACCCCCACCCTGACACTTTGTCACTATTGACGTGTATTAAATAGTCTTTAGCTGCAGAGGAGAGTGACTATAAAGCTTTGACTATAAAGTGACTATAAAACTACCAAATACTTTAAAACACCTCCTTATTAAAGGGTTCAACATCATTAATAATTATAATTATTAAAGCAGACATGCAATGATACAAACAGACACCAATTAAAAACAATGTTCTACTGCTTGTTTGATGAAGTCTTTTTCTTGGGGCTCAAGAAATGTAGTTTCTACACTTATGCATTCTTTTTTTATTAAGCATTTTTAAAGTGACTCAGGCAATATATATTGACTTTACTGTTCATTTCAGGTGATGAAACCCTCCTAAACCAACCAGTGAGGCAGTATGCTCGGCCCTCTAGAAAGAAACAAGGTATAAGAGAAAAAAATGAAACCTCTACATACAGTCAGTTTGTTAGCCTGCCTGTTTGATATTAATTTTTAATAGGATTTATTGGCTCTTTGCTTTATTTTCTTCCTAGAGTTCCCAAGTCAGCTTCAGGACCTGCATCCATCCTTGCTGAAGCATGAATATGCATCTGTCCCACTTGCACAATCATATGGTTTTGTTTTTGTACTCTCCATATTGACCCACTCATACTTGTGTAAGACTATGATTGTATGTTTGGGATTAGGAAGTACATAATTTCTTCAGACTTCCTTTGTGTGCTTGAATGCAGAACGGTAGCAGTATTATGTCATATCTTTGCAGGGTAGATGATGTGGTGAAGAAACTGCTTATGCTGGAGCTTGCAAATCATGTATGGGTTTTCATTTCCTTTTGATTCTTTATTTAAAGGTGCTGTATGTAGGATTGACACCGAGTTGTTGAACTAGGTATTGCATATATTGGAGAGGGGTTTTTTTCACCTGGCCCCTCCTCCTCAGACTTGAGGCACACGCAGGTTGCCAGATTGACGACGCCAACAGGAACGAGCGCACTTGACGATGAATGAAATTAAATACGCCGTGTTTTCTGCCAACCGGCAACCCGGTGTGCTGAAATACAATTGGGTAAACTGGCAGTGGGCGGGTTTCACAAACCAAAACAGAGACCGACATTCCGGCCTGGAACGCACATTTTCAAAGGAGAATAACTGACTGTAGCATTGTTTTTCAGATACACAAGTATGTTAACTTAGCATGTTTCTTAAATATCTGCAAACATATTATGGTATTTTTATGCTTTAGTAGAGTCAAAAACTTGCATACAGCACCTTTTAATATTTTCATAATTCAAAATAGGGTGGAATAACCTCAGCTGCCTTGCATTTATGGTAGCTTTTTATTTTCTAAGTCACGATAAAAAGATGTTAGCCTGGTTTCACAGTCAGGGCTTAGACTAAGCCACGTTTAGGCCATAGTTTAATTAGGATATTTAAGTATCTTTTATAAACGTTCCTTAGAAAAAAAAACATTACTGGTGTGCATCTTGAGACAAAATAATGGCACGGATATATTTTAGGAGTTTCTTTCAATTATCTGTCATAATGTCTTCCTTTAGAGTGAAAAACTATGTTTGAAAGAGGAACAGCTTATTGCCAAGGTGCGGAGGGATGAGAATGACCGCAGCTCAACAGAAGTCAATGGCAAGTTCTCTTTTTTAAAAGTTGACAAAGTCACTGCTTTAACCATACTGGAATCTCAGAACATGACTCAATCATGCGGAATGTACTTGTTTGCATTACAGTGGGGATTTTGACAGCGCGTATTCGCAACTTCCAGGAGCACTTGCACAAGCACCCTAAGGTAAACACAGCTTTTCAGTAGCATGACTTTTTTCGGCCTTTAGTAAAGGTGTCAGAACATTTGTTACCACTCCACTTGATTAACACCTACAGACTCAAACAGGATATCCTGTGCATATGATTGAAGCATAAACACTACCGTTCAGAAGTTTGGGATCAGTACTTTTTTTTAAAGAAATAAATAGTTTTATTCAGCAAGGACACATTAAATTGATCAAAAGCAATGCTGTTCTTTTGAACTTTCTATTCATCAAAGAATCCTGAAAAAGTGTACCACAGTTTCCATAAAAATATAAATCAGCACAACTGTTTCCAATACTGATAATAATAATAATAATAATAATAAATGTTTCTTCAGCACAGAATCAGCATAATAAAATGATTTCTGTCGGATCATGTTACACTGAAGACACTGAAGAAACAGCTGCTAAAAAGTATAATAAAAATAAATTAACGTTTACATGAAATAAATTAAAATAGAACAATTATTTTAAATTGTAATATTTCACAATATTACTGTTTTTAATATGTTTTTATCAAATAAATGCAGCCAGACAAACAATTTAGATGTCTATTCTAGTCGTCTCTTTCCTGTCATATTTCTTTAATGAAAATGTTCATAGTTATTGTGATAAACGCTGCTTGAAAAACCGAACTTGACAGGAAATTACTTCTTGCCTTCCCCAAATATTAACTTTAGACCGGATGGTAAAATGTTATTGCAAAAATAGCTGAAATAAGGAAGGTAGGGGGAAGAGCTTTAGAATCATTGCTTTGCTGAGTCATTTATTTCATAATTTGGTTAAGGATATAAATCAGTGTATATGCTAGATTATATGAACAATTGTAAACACATCCATGTCATAAAGCAGTTTTCTGCTCCTAATCCTGTTATTTAAAAGGATAGTTTACCCAAAAATCTCACAATTTACCCACCCCCATGTTGTTCCAAACCCCTTTTGTTCATCTTCAGAATACAAATAAAGATATTTTTAATATCCTCTCATCATATATATATCCATCCATTAAAAGTCCATGCAACCAAAAGCAATCATGTCTCTTTAGAAGACTTGCACTAAACTGCTTGATTCATACGTATTACTTTTACATTGGATTACATTTTGTACTTTTTAATGCGTCAGGGTTTCGGTTGGGTGGACTTTCAATGGATGGACAAAAAGGATGAGAGAATAGTAAAAATATTTTCATTTGTGTTCCTGAAGATGAACAAAAAAACTCTCCTGGATTTGGAATGACATGAGGCTAAGTAAATTATGACAGAATTTTCATTTCAGAGAGACAAGTTAGTTCTACAGCATAACTCGTTTGTTATATTACATCAGGATAAAGCCAACAAAAGATGGATGCTCATGGCCATCGACAGCAGGAAGAAAAAGCTGAAGTTTCTGAGAAGGACCCGTTATGATTCCTTCGAGAAGGTGTGTCAAGAGCTTGGAATCACATACACGTTCCCTCCTGAATATTATCGGCGGGCCACTCGACATTGGCTGGCAAAAAAGGCCTTCTGCAATAAAGTAACGTTCTCAGCTCAGCCAAAATGTCCCAGTGGGGGTTTTTTTTTTTTCAGATTTCAGGGTTTGCATTTCAACTGTTGTTTACATAGTATTTTCTTCCTCTCAGGTCTTTCAAGAAGTCCAGAAACAAAAAGCAGAGCAGAGAGAGAAACAGAGAGCAGCGGAAGCTAAGGGAAAGGAGCCAAGATCCTATACAGAACCACAAGGAACTGTGGCGTAGAGATGTTCAGACAGCTGACAAGACTCGTGGACTGAAAAGTCCAGAAGAACAATCTGATACATCCTCTTTTGATTCATACGTGACTTTCAAAGAAAAACTAAAAAGAACCATCATGCTCCACATCAAATGATCTGCATGTTGTCATTTATTTTTCCTTTTCAGTGGTAAGTCACTCTCTGAATTTTTAATAAAAGATCTTAAAATTCATTGTTTGGTCATCATTCCTCAAAATACTGATAATAAAAATAAAAAAAATACTGATAATTATATCTGAATAACTTCACAGAAATCCTTTGATGATATTAGTTTCACATACTCATGAGTTTTGGATTGGCAGCTGATGAAGACCTGTGTCATATGCAAGACTGATGCATTGTGGTTGTGCGGCTAGTGCAAGTGGTTTGGCTGCTCTCAGTTCCCTGAACTCTGTAATTTTACAAGAAATGCATGACAAATCAGATGAATGATCTGAGGTCAAACTATCAGTCCTTTAGTCATGTGAGATTATATATTGATTGTTAAGAAGTTTGGTAGGTCACATTTCCTATTACATCTCAGACCTCCCCCTTTGTGATGTTCTTTGTGTGAAGCTTATATGCATGAATCGGAAACGTTGCATACGAGAGTAGCAAACGCGGTGTGTTGGTGTGTCTCAACTTCCTTTTCAGCTGCAAGCCCCAGATCAAGAGGCTCAGAAGAACACAAGGTACTTTTTCGTAGTCTACTATTTTGTTATAGTCATTTTTACGAATTTTTTTAAAGATAAAAATACCACTTTCATAGCCTTAATCTCAAAGCTGTTAGTTTCTTATGTTGTAATCAGCCATATTTATTTAATTGTTACATGTTGGTGGGATATAGACTATAAAAATCTGTTAAAATAACCAGAGTAATTAGATCTGGTCTGGATTTATTTGTTTTTCGTAGACAAAAACCTATTTTTACATATCAAAATATGTATGGGAATGTAAAATATTTACCCAAAAATGCATTTATTTGCATATACAGTACAAATTTTGTACAGTACCTCACTTTTGTACTCATGTACAGTACAAATTTTGAATGAAATGTGGGAGAGTAAATTATGACAATTTTTTCATTTTGGGGTTAACTATTCCTTTATGACACAAAACACCCAAAAAGCAGCATGGAAAATATTATGAAATAAATCTTTTCTTTCTAAAATGGTGATTAAATGGTAGTTTGGAAGAGTCATTTTTGTGTAACAATTGACAGATATGCATTTGTCACTCTTACAAATCATCTAGGGAGGAAACCTCTCGAGCCATATTCTCATTTTTGCTGGACTACTCATTTCGACTGACATGTCAAACCCAGTCATCACTCAGCCCGGTGCTGGATCGTATGGTACAAATGTGCAGACTGGAGAGTGGAGCACCGGTCTTTGTTCTTGCTGCAGTGACCTACTTGTCTGTAAGTTCTGAGAGCAGTCAGCAAATCATCTGAATATGCAACCTGAACTTCAAAGATGCCATTTTATTGGCACATTTTAGCTGTGGTTTAATATTTAGCCAAGGAGGATTCATAATGTTAGTCAGTTTACTGCTTTTATCAGTGGCAGAGGCACGTCGTCAACATATAATGCATGATCTTTGAGCAATTTTCTGCATTCTTCCATTGTCTAGGTGCTCTTGGCTGCATCTGTCCAATAGCTCTCAGCTGTTACACAGCAAACAAGTACGGTGAGAATGTATGTCTAGCATGTGTACCTGGTGGAATGGCTGCAATGAGGACACACATGCGACTGACCTATGGAATACAGGTAATGTATACTACAAATTAAGGACTGGATTTCCCATGTTGCATATTTAAGAATTATTATCCATTGCTGACTCCACTTGTTTTGTACATATTATACAACGTCTTTCTTTTTTTCCCCTGCAGGGCACAATATGCAATGATGCTTTGATGACCTGTTGCTGTGGAATATTTGAAACATGTCGAATGGCCAGAGAAATTCGTATCAGGAATGGAGAGACCTAGTTGATGTCTTTACTAATTTCAGTCTTAAGATTCTTTTATCATTTTTAAAAACCATTCAGATTTATTGAAATCAACATTTATTAATATTCTCTTGATTATTAAAGGCAGGAGAATTAAAACCAGGATTGAATTTATAAACATACATTCTTTGGGAATTAAAAAGCCTGACCAATACTGTTCACTTAGTCAACAAAGTAAAGAGTGGTGCATTATTGCAGCTTAAAAGTCTTGAATTTGTGTTAATTCTTGCAATGTGCTAACAATTTTGCTGTAATGCTCAAAATGTGCCAATCTGCAGCATTAATATGTTACTGTACAGGAGCTGTGTGTCATATATAACAATCACCCAAACACAGTAACGTTACAAGTGGAATTATGAATTCATACACCTAATCATTATAAAATAAACCAACAACAAAACACGTCTTTTCACGCTGTTTACTGTTTTAACTCGCTTGCTGTTGATCCTAATTATTTATTTTGTTTTGTTTCACAAACGACCATACAAATTGTATAACTACAACACGTAAAATATATAATCGTACAAATGTTGGTTGCGTTAACGTTACCTGATTTTCATAGCGAGACGTATTGCATCCTCGTCGCGCAGCAGTACGAGCGCCTCTGATTGGCTGTTGTTGGCGGTGACCTGGAAACCGAGAGAGGGCTTACAGACGCTTATTTATTCCGCAGGATCTTCAGAGAGCGCAGATCGCGTCTTTTTGTGATTGCATACCCGATACTAGCTGCTCTTCATCCATCTCCAGAGAGGATGTCGACGCGAACGCTGCCTCTGCTCTTCATTAATCTGGGAGGAGAAATGCTCTACATCCTGGATCAGCGCCTGCGGGCTCAGAATATCCCAGCAGATAAAGCGAAGAAAGGTAGATGGCAGCTAATATACCTGGGAGTTGATGAAGCAAGTCATTTAATCCTTGTATTTATGATCATGATTTATGATCTTTCTAAAGAAGCAGTTGGTTCTTCTGCTGTGCATAATGAGCCAGTTAGCCTGTGTGTGAATGCAGTGATCCAGTGGCCCCAGCTCAGTGACAGCCTTATGCAGGAAACATGACATTATTGCAATGTTATGTCATTCTTTGTAGACAACATTACTACATAGTTTTTTCATGCCCTGGTCAATTTTAAGATTTTGGGCTATTTGGCTTTTCGTAATGGGTAAAAGGAAAAAATCCCAAAACACTTTCAAATGTTTATTTTAGTACACTTTATCTATTTCCATCTGTAGATTTCAATTAAAATACATGTTTACTCAAACTGAGTTTTTTCTTATGCACTTATCCAGACTAATCTCTGTGTTACCTACTTGAAACATCTATTATTTCTAAGGCTTTGACAGCAGGGTTTGTTCATAAATCATTTGCCTCGTTTTATATTTTATTCCTAAAAACATGGTCAAAATGTCTTTCTTTCTGGCTATTGACAGTATTTTCTGATTTATGGAGTTCTAAAAACCTTTGACTTTAATAGGTTAACAAAATGAAGTAATAATGTTGGACCCAGCTTTATCTAATGTTCAGATTTGTTCTGGAAATGTATGCAAATTAGTACATATTTAATTAGATAATGACTCATTTGCATATTTAAACATAACATTTAAGAAAACTTGTAATACAAAAAAACGTTTGCAATTATCAATGTAATCAATCAACTGGGAAAGTATGGTGAGGTTTATTAGTTATTGTCTTGCCTTAAATAAGCCTATTTTTGTTTTATATTTTAATTATGCGCTAAGATTGGTCCATAGGAAGCGTGCCCCCCTGATAGACACCCCCCCCCCCCCCCTCAAAGATCGGGTCACCAGAAATAACAACGACCTAAGTTACAAATAAAGCAAAAGCACACTTTTCTAACAAAAAATTTTACAAAAGTATTGTGTGGCATTAAATAAGAATAAAACATACTTAGTCAAATACACTGAGAAAAAAAATTTTCTTACCTTAGTTGTTGTTTCATTCAACCCACTGCCAGTTACAACAATTCAAAACACACAAATACACACACACACAGGTTTGATTTTGTGAAAAGTGGGGGCATCCCATAGGCGTAATGGTTTTTCTACTGTACAGACCGTATATTCTATTGCCCTACACCAACCCTACCCCTAAACCTACCCCTCACAGGAAACTTTGTGCTATTTCAGATTTTCAATACACTCCATTCTGTGTGATTTATAAGTGTTTTGAAAAGTGGGGACATGGGGTAATGTCCTGAAAAGTCACCTTCTCATTGTAATACCTATGTCATACCTTTGTCATTATACAAATTTATGTCCTCATTTGTCACAAAAATGCGCGCACACACACACACACACACACAAACAAAAACAAACATAAAATTCCTTCATAGTAATACAGTACATTGATCCATATATTTATGGATTTTTTTAGAATGTCCTGTCAAAATACAATAGATATACTATGTCCAAATATTTTGAGGGCCACTATATATTAATATCTAAAAATCAAGAATGTTCCCAAGAAGTTTTGACCATGGAGGTTGTCAGTACATTCAAACCTTGTAGTTTATAAAAACTGGCATGTCAAATGGACAGTGCATGTTCAAGTTACTTCTGTTGCTGGCAACACTGTGGCTCAATTACATTTGCTCAACAGCTTGTCAGTATCATGGTTTCCTGTCTAATATACGTTCCTGTATCAGGGTTTCCTGTGTCTTTTTTGCATTCTGAAATATTCTTAATGAACTTAACTTTGCAGTTATGCCAACATCATACTTTGGTATCAGATGCCACAGAGGTCAAAAAAAATAATATGTTGCTTGTTGCTTGCAGATGTGATGTGTACATGTAGCTTATACTGTACCTGCTCTTTAGTTAACTTCCTCCATGGAACATTTTAAATAATGTCCTTTTTGATTTGCAATCTTTGTAGCAACTGTAGCAGATTGGCTAGAGGAGGACAGAAAAAGAGGTATTGTTAACATTCTGCTTGCTTTGCTGCTGGCCGTAGAGCAAAGTAGCGTGCGTGTGCACATGCCAGCTCTCATAGGCACTCGCTGTGTAGAGGGAGTTGGGGTTTCTGTGCTATTTTAATTGTAATTTTAAATTTTTTATGTTTTTGCGTGAAAGAAAAAAAAGTACTATTGTACAATAAGAACCCCAAAGATTCAAAAAGCTTGTACAGTTATTTTTTGGTACTGAGATATAAATGAAATCCTCCATATGGCAGTATATGTTTCTAGCACTTATGTTTTCCTCAGTCAACATTTGATTACGGTTTCCAGCCCGCTTCTCTGCGAAAACATCTGCCAAGACAATAAAGCTTGGTTTGTAACTACATTTTGATTTATGTTATTTTTGTTTATCAATCTTTCTTGGCAAACCAGCTTTCTACAGTACAGACTGCATTGTGCTTGCTTGGTTTTCAGCTTCATATTTCATCACTGCAACTCTTTCTGTGTGTTTGTGTTGTGATAGTTATGAATGATATCATTACCACCATGTTCAATAAGAAGTTCCTGGAGGAGCTGTTCAAACCACAGGAGCTGTACTCCAAGAAGGCCCTGAGGACAGTGTTTGACCGACTGGCTCATGCCTCCATCATGAGACTCAACCAAGCTAGTATGGACAAGGTGAGGACTAATGTCAAGGATGCATTGTCATTTTCTTGAATGAATTGTTTGCAAATCTTTTACTGCGATCCTTGCATATTTTTCTAGTGAGATCTTTTTACAAATATCTCTTTCTACACCTTCTTTTGAATAATTTTTTTCTTACTTTTGAAATGTGCCAAAGTTATATAGTAACTTCTGTTCACTGAAATTATTGTATTTTGAGCTTTGCTTTAAAATTATCTTTAAATATTATTGTGTTATAACAAGCGAAATAGTGTTGAATGGCTCCCTCTGGTGTGCAATATGATGAAATATGTAATGGCTTCTTTATTTGAGCACTCATATTGTGCTCTTTTTATACACAGCTCTATGATTTGATGACCATGGCATTCAAGTATCAAGTCCTGCTGTGTCCTCGCCCTAAAGACATCCTCCTTGTGTCCTTCAACCATATGGATGCCATCAGGGACTTTGTGAAAGACGCTCCCAGCATCCTCAGCCAAGTGGACGAAACAAACAAGCAACTCATAGAGGTAGCAGGGTCTCTGTGTAAAGGCACTACTTACATACATACATTTTCAGGTTATTTTCAGTTATTAAATATATATATTTTTTGATTGTCAATAACAGTTCATTTTAATATATATGTTATTTTATAGTGTATTGTTTATATTTATATTATATAATAATATGTATTATATGTTTCCATTGATAGGAAAGATATGAATAATATATGATAATATATTTAATATTTTAACATTATATATTATTTTATGTTAGATGTTTAATATTATTATTAAGCAATTATTTTGCTATCATCAGCTCCACTCTGATTTTGGCTTTGAAAGTGTCTTATCGTTTGCTTGTAACTCCTAGATATATACCCCTTTATCTGGTGGAGAGTTTCATCTAATTAGACAAACACTCCTCATCTTCTTTCAAGATATGCATATTAGAGTAAGTCTTTTCTTTATTTTGACATGTACTTTAATACAGAATTCTCAATAAAAACTCAATTAAAAGTCCAGTAATACTGGTCATGTTCATGAAGGTGAAGAAAATAATAATTTTGACAATGCTAACATACATTTAAATATGATATGAAACTTGTTTTTTAGGTATCAATTTTCCTGAAAGACAAAGTACAGAACTCCAATGGGCGATTTGTTCTCCCCGCATCAGGCCCTGTTCCGTATGGGACGCACATCCCAGGACTCATAAGGTCAGCAGGATCAGATTCTGCTTCTGTTCCTGGAGTTAATGCACATCAATACATTTTTCAAGTATTGATGTGACTACAGTAGAGCATTTAAAAGGCTGAGAATGGCAGGATTTGATTTAAATGTTAGAAATAAATAGCCTCTAAATTTATAGCTGAAATTGTGCATACGTTTGCTCTGAAATCACCTCCTTCATTTAGAACTGACAGAGTCTGACGTTAAGGGTTTAGAGTTAATTGCATTATCAAGACACTTGGACATTTTCTAAATATAGCAGGGTCTGTTCTTAGACTGTGACAGAAAGCAGTTATTTTAATAGAGGTTAGTGGTAGTTGACATATAAGATGTCCATGAACTATTTTTTATCAACATCATGATTTAGATTTAAAATTTGTATATGTATTCTGTAATTGGTCAGCTTTTCTTTTAAAAACATTTTAAAAGTACAAATATTGCATCTCACAATCAATTAACATAAGGTCATAAAACTTCATGTATAATAATTATTAATATTTTCTATGTTAATTCCCAGGATGTTCAGCTGTAGTGGTGAGGAGGTGAGAAGGATGCAGTTCCGGGACGGTGGCAATTACAGTGCCGCTCTCCGTGAGGGTGCTTTTGAAATGTATGGTGATCGAGTAATCAAACTGGGCACAAACATGTGAGCATCAACCACTTTATAATAACACTCACTTCTACTAATATTCAATAGTGGAATCATATGACTCACACCTTCTGTGTATCTTTAGATACCGGGGTGTAATTCATCACGTGTTAAGTTTTATCTGCTGCAAAGCGCATCTCTAAATTATTATGTGAATAATTTAGCTGTAAACCTGAGCCAGGTAGCCTTTCACTGGAGCATCAGCTGTACAATTGTCCTATTTGTTCTTTCAGGTACAGTGTGAGCCGCCCTGTTGAGACACACATGTCTGGAACCTCCAAAAACTCCTCACAGCACACCAAGGTAGGATTACAAAATTGATTATACTTTGTAGTTGAAATCTAGTTGACATTGATAAATTGTATCCTTTTCACATATGCAGGTCTCTTTCAAAATATTTTGAAATGTTGGTTCATTAAATAGATCATAAAAACTTATGGTTAAAAAAATGAATGTAATGCTGATGTAATTAGCATGCATATTTTACAAAACTCATGCACTTCTGAAGGTCAACACAACTCCGAATCCTTTGGCAAAAGAAGAGCTGAACCTGCTTGCTAGACTAATGGGAGGTCTGGAGGTGCAGAAATCAACTAATACTGACTCTGGCTTCCGTGTGAACCTTTTTGCCACTGACGAGGAGGAAGAGTGAGTCTTTATTTAAGTTTTGAGACTTTTTTTCTAAAGTCAAAATAGAATCTGACTAGACTCACTAATAGATTTAAGGCTGCGTCTCATTGGAACAAGGTGTGGTATTTCACCTCAAAATAAAAGCAAAATTATGCCATTTGAGTAATATGTCTAGACATTTTATTTATTTATTTTTTTTCTTAATATTCTCAGTAATGATTCTCATAACTGTAATACAGTGATTTGTTTTTTTATTACATTGTTTCAGCATTGTATATATTACCGTTTGGGTAAGATTTCTTTCTTTCTTTTTAATTAATACTTTTTTTTCAACATGGATGCATTAAATTGGTCAAAAGTGACAGCAAAGACATTTATAATGTTTCTATTTCAAATAAATGATGTTCTTTTACATTTCTATTCATCAAAGCATCCTAAAAATGTATCACGGTTTCCACAAAAATATTTAGCAACACAGCTGTTTTCAATATTGATGATAATAAGAAATGTTTCTTGAGCTGCAAATCAGCATATTAGAACGACTGCTGAAAATTCAGAAATAAATTGCATTGTAAAATATATTCAAATTGAAAACACTTATTTTAAATTGTAATAATATTTAGCAATATTAATATTTTATTGTATTTTTGATCAAATAAATGCATACTTGGTCAGAATAAGAGACATGTTTTTTTAAACATTCTATGATCTTAAAAATCTTAATTATTCCAAACTTTTGACCAACAGTGTCTATATGCAGTTTAATATATGTGTGTATGTATATATCAAAAATTAGCTTTTAAAACATTTTCTTCATGTAAATATAATGGATTACTTTTTTATTGTGGAGTAAAATGTGACCCTGCCATGTTCTTGACAGGTTCTGTGAGTCAAACATCACTGTATTTTTTTTTTTTACATATCAGTGAATTGGATGCTGTTCATTTTGCATGAGATTTCATACAAATATTGAAATACAGCTTATCCCTACAGGGAAGCTTTAATATCAAGACCGGATGAGCTTTCCTATGAAGTTATTAATATCCAGGCAACAAAGGTAAGGGTTAATGTTTGTATGCTTGTACAGTAATACACTTGTGCTGTTTGATCCTTGACCTCAGAAAACATTGTAATGCCTGATTACCAGTGATCCTCCCACACTGAGACAAAGCTCTCAGCTTTGTCTAATTGGTTTTTGACAGGCTAAAGATTTCCAGCCTTAGGTTATCTTTAAACTACCGGAGGACCATGGGAGTAACAACACACCTCTGACTGGTTCATTTCAGGACAAACAGACCAATGCAGAGCTGGCTAAGATCATGGGGGAGTTTGGAGAGACGGGAGAACCCGCCCCCAGTTCCAGCAGCAAGGGTGATGACCTCCTGGCCATGATGGATGGACTGTGACTTTAACTTGATGTTCACTTTGAGTGAGCAGAGTGACTGAGCTGTTAAGCAGGATAAAGTGCTACAATGTCTTACTCAGCAAAGAGGCCTTTTGTCTGGAGCTACAGTGACAACCGTATATATTTAGAACGACAGCTAAGCTCAACGAGAAATTCTCTATTTGAGAATTTCACACAATTTTTGTCTCCTGCCACCCACCGAATGTGAGAAATGCAAATAGCAGGTGTAGAAATGTAATATGCGTCTTGCTGTGGGACCATATTCACTTTTTCATATCCGTTCCGTTAAGTTAGTTTGGACCCACTGAGGCGGTGGGTCCAATATCACATCGGTGGGTCCAATATCACATGGACACAGTCCATATCATCACATGGTTTGATATCAGTCTTCACAGAAACGTCTGCGAGGCTTTGATGTCACAGGCACTTCTGTGACATTTAGATCAGTGGACAGAATAAAATGCCTTTTCTGGACTGTCTTAGTTGTCTAAGAGGACAATCCGTGCACATGGAATTCATTTAAATCTGTTTGATTTAAGAGGTGCAGGATATGCATTCACACAACAAGCGCTGATTAAGACAGGGTAATAGAGGAAACCGAAGTGCACTTGCTGTAAATATTTAGTGCAGATCCTAAAACTGGTTTACAGGAATCCCCAAGACAATTGGTGTGTGTATGTTTTTGTCTTTATTTAAAGGGAGTGCAACAAAGTCAGGAATTTCAAACTCAAGAAATTAAAATGTCTTCGAGTGTGCAATTGCTGCATTATGTAATGGGGCAATGTATACATGAAACCACCTTCCATGGAAAGAAAGCAATGCAATATGTATGGTGAATGAAATTGTTTATTTTTCATAACCATAATAGAGCTTATTTATTGAGGTTAATGTACTGAATGTTCATTTGTGTCTGTTTACTGTTTCATTATATTGAAATAGATCTGAATGTGAAATAAAGATCTTTTTGAAAATAATGACTTGTCAATATACCAAAGTTTCATGTTTGTTTTTAAATAATACTTTCTTTTGTAATAGTTCACACAGAAATGAAAATGTACTCACCCTCAGGCCATCCGACATGTAGATGAGTTTCTTTCTTTACTGATACAGTTTTTGAGAAATGTATCACTTTCTCACCATGGTTGAATGGGTGCCGTCAGAATGAGAGTCCAAACAGCTGATAAAAACATCACAATAATCCACATGACTTCAGGCCATCAATTAATGTCAAAGAAGAAACAAACTCCATCTTGGATAGCCCGAGGTGAGTAAATTTGAAGGGAATTTAAATTTTTGGCTGAACTATTCCTCTTGGGTGAACATAAGAATGAAAAGCATTAAACTTTAAAAGTTCATAAATTAAAAGATGAAGTCGCACAAAATCAAATGTAGTGATTCTTTGTGAACACTAGATGGCGCGATGGAATAATGCAGCATTGTTGACATTTTGGGAACAAAAAGATTTCCTTGGTTGACACAAATTTAGTTGTTGTTTTTTTTTGCACAGGAATGCATATAGAAATAACTCAGTAGTCACTAAGAAGTAGTCACTTCATTGTAACCTTGTGACGTTTGATACGCTAGAGTTTTAGTGTATAAATGTAAAAATTTTGAATTTTGTAAGAAATCTGACTGTGGTTTTATGTAAAGGGAATGTAAACTTTATGAAAAGAAGCTCCTGTTGTTGCATTTTCCCCCTAACTCTCCAAGTCTCTCCAAGTGCTGTTTAAGCACTTGATCTGTTATGACTTTTTCAGACAAGCAATACTGAAAACCCCTGTGTTCATTTGAATAGTGTGGGAGACGAATTTCTCACCCACACAGTTATGAATGAATCGCTGTCACAGTCGTTCCTCCATGGGAAAAAGCTTCTAATATTCATTACCTGTGCTTTTTTTAACTCCCACAGCACAAAATATTTTGACATGATGTGACTGTGTGCACTGCTGCTGCATTTGTGGGACACTTGATCTTTCAGGACATCATGAATATTATTAAAAACAACAACAACAAAAACACATTTATTCATTTTCATTCAAGTCATGAAACATCTACACTGCAAAAAATAAAAAACTATTTGCACTCAGAAATTCTTGATAAATCTGTAAATAATATTAAAACAAAACAAATGATAAATTATATTAATTTGACACATTTTATTATAACCTCATTTTTATATTTTAAATATATTGTTATTTATAACCCTTATTCCAAGAACAAGAGATGGTTATTTGAAGGAAAGTAAAGAAATAGAGGAAATGAGACAGACTATAAATGCTAAGTCCAGATGTTATAGCAAGGTGTGTGCTCGTGAAAATGTCCTTGCAGTCTTTTTCAAATCCACTACTTCTTTATCAGACATGGGCACTAGTAATGTATGATTCACAATTTCCACCCCACACACCGTGGGTTGTCCGATGTTTAGCCACAGGCTTATAAAAGTGTTTCATGTGGTTTAAGGCAAAGGCCATGCTGAGTCAAGACAGGAAGACAGCAGAGCCTTAAATCAGTTACTGCCCTTTAAAACACTCTCTGTTTGACATGCAGCTCTGCACCAGCCCACTGAATTGAAACTTGCTGTTGTGGGTGAAGCTGGTTCGTTTTGGGGGATCTAAAATTGGATACATTCTCGAGGGTCTTGTGCATGCAAGAAACCTCAGAATTTTGCCGTACTCGCATGAATACAGGCAGATTATTGTTTATCTATTTATTTACCCTTTAGCCTTGGGTGTAATCCATGTGTCATTTTTATTTCACCTGGCACTGATTCTTGAGACATGTCTCACAGCTTTATCTGCAGTTTCTTAAAGTACCAACATTTACACTATTAAATTAGTGAAAGATTATTTCTTAACACAAATGCAACATATTTGATTGATTTTCTTTATTTTAGCAAAATGAAGACATATAGCCTATTATGACTCATAACCTTTAAACCCACCTGTCCTCTGTTAATAACTCAGAACTTGAATATTATACTAATACACATGCATATTTTAAAGAAACATTACTGTGATGGAGCTGAAAAAACTTTGGTGTCAAAACAATTTTCACTTAAATTGCTAGTAAAGTTCACAAGTAATTACAAAGAAGCAGCAAGTAACATTCAATTAAAAATGTAATTTTGAAGCAGAACTGCAATAATCTGTTTTATTTGCAACGTTGAAAAATCGTTTTTACAATGTAAATGCATTAATTCAATGAGTGAATACTACATTTCTAAATATTTATAATAAATATCGACACATTATTTAGTTTCTGGCAGCTGTTGAGCCATATTGTGTGATGATAAGCAAAAACAAACATGTGAGGAATGGAAAAGGCTGGAGTTTGCACAAACATGTATTGTAAAACTCTTCAGATTAGTCCAAAATAATTTCTTACATGCATAAACTTTTTTTATTTTTTTGGTCTTGTTTTGTTCCAGTACTCAAGAATAAATGTATCTATCAAGTTTTGTTAGTACTGCTTAATTAGAGTCCGTTTTTATTTCTTAATTACGTTTATGCCAATTGATTTCCATCGTAAAAAAGAAGAAACTCTTCTTCTTCTTAACAAAACTGCACATTTATCAAAATTTAAAAAAAGTTATGCAGTAGTAGCCTACTCTACTGCTCATTTACATAGCGTATGTTTATCATTCCACAAGCTCAAGAACGCACGTAAAGGGGCGGGAACACCAAACGACATTTTCTACTGGCCGCGCCGATCCGTCACTCACAGCATGTGCGTCATTTCCGTTGTCAGGTGGTGCTGCTATGGAAAGATGTGATCAGTTGTCCTAAGAAGGCTATTCCCTGTCGGTAATCGTGAAATTTCTCCAGTTCGCTTGAAACAAACCGCTTCGTGGTGGAGTGTAAATGTCGGTGCAGCCCTGGTGAACATTTAATCGGCCCGAAATGAGTGGGAATTAGTGTACGACAGAGGATTCCCTCGGCGGTTTTGGTAAGTTGTTAAATGGCCCGTCGGTCGACTGAGGAGATTTTCACAGTCCGTTAAAGGGACACGGTGAACTCATTGGCTTTCTGGGCTTTAATTTCGGCTTGAAATTCAAATAAACGCGCTTTTGCAACGATTAAGTTGTCGTCTTCTTTAAATATGTTGCGATATAGACTAACTTATATAAGCAAGAATACAAAGTAAAATAAGCAAGTTTCGCTTGCATTTGCTAGACGACTCGATTAGGCTCGTTGTATTAATAAGAGAGCGAACTTTGTTTTCTTACACGCGTATTTAAGTAATATATATATATGAGTGATTATTGTTATAATCTTACTTGAAGCTGGTTGACAGCGTTCGTCGGTGTACGCCGTGTACTCCGTTGTCATCACATTGCAGTGCTCCTGTCTCTATTCCCTCTGCTGTCATTTTAACTATAAATGGAAGCGTTAGTCACTTGTTTTTACACACCAAAAATCTTAGACATCCAAATATCAAACAAAACGTGTGCAAAAACGCGCATCTGATACGGGTTGCATCAAGCTGCCAGTCGGTGCTCGGAGGTTGCCAGGTTCTCAAGTTTGCGTGCAGTGACAGCTAGTATATTTAGATCTAATAAAATATTAAAATATTCTGCTGCTGAGTGGTTCAGAGCGTTTAAATCATGCAGGTATGATATTTCGATTCTCTGATGACTGTGATGTGTGTATAATGCCATAAGATGATCACACTGACTGCATCCATTCAGTCTGAAGAACGCAAATTGAGTAATCCTTATATGAGTAATCCTTCATATAACTCGATTTCATCATCAGCATGTTGTTGTTAAAGGGATGGTTCGCCAAAAAACGAAGGTTTGGTCATCAGTTAATTATGTTTTTAAAAACCTATTTAATTTTCATTAGTTCAATGGAAAACAAAAGATGATGTTAGTATTAGAGATTAGCAGCCTTGGTCACCATTCACTTTCATAGCAAGGTTCTCTCTCTCTCTCTCTTGCTCGCTCTGCGCTCCTCTCTCTCTCTCAATACAGAGGAAGTGAATGCTGACTGACACCGTCTAGCATCTTCTTTTCTGTTCCACAGAAAAGCGTCATGCTTGATTCAAGAGATGTGAAACTTACTGTTAGTGAGAGAATTTAAACTGCATTCAGGTCTGGCATGACCTAAAATTATTACAGATGGTTTAAAACCAACCATGGAGTCTTTCGTTTCCTTTGAGGTTGCAGGTCGCATTCTCAGTCTTAGTTGAGCCAATGCACCGACATGGTCTTTGCAACAAGCCGTGGTGCTTTAAAGATGTCAGATCTCCAATAATGCATGTCAAAAGGGTTGATGAGAAAGCAATCACGTCTCTCACCGCCGTCTGTCACATTGTCAACAGTCTGGGTCCAGAAAGACAAAAAGCTGTAAACGTGTGAAATGATCTGCGATAACTGCCAATTTATACCCCTTCCTACGTCCTCGAGTCAAGCTGTGTGGTCTGTTGCAGAATTACATTTCAATGTCTGTTTCATTCAAAATTACTATGCGACCAAGCTTATAGCTTAAATGTGAATTACAACTGTCTGTAATTCAACATTCGGGTGCCATTTGAGTTCTAATTTGCATGTATTTGCTATTAGAGCACATTGATCGTCATTGTATTAATGGGATTTCATGCCCAGTCTCTGTGTTGTCCCTTAATTTAAACAGAGTAGAGATTGATTTTGAAGAGCCCAAGGGGTGCAGAACTGTCAGTGACACTAAATGCGCTCTCCCACCCCCCACTCGCATCGTGATATGATGTCTGGAGGCTGCTTGTGTCACACTGCCATTGGTGTCAAACAGCAGCATTTCATATTTCTGACAAATTGATAACAGTGCAAACCCCATGGCTTGTGTCAATCACACTGTATCCATCCGTAGCAGCACATGGCTTTCTGTAGAACCACAGAAACGATCATCAGATTCTAGAAGAACCAAACACAACAAGCTGGCGTTCTCTAATTAATGCACTTCTTGTGATATCTGAATGTTTTTGCTTTCGAAACATTCCTTGTTGCAGGCCAGTCAGTATTGCAATCTTGTAATATGCAGATTACGCCACAGAGATTTGCAGATAAACCCATACAGATTAAGGAACGGAAGGATTACAAATAGTAAAAGGGGAAAACATGAATTGCAACAGCAGATTCAATTGCAGTTCAAGATTCATGGGTTATTTTGGTCAATTTGAGATCAATCGGTGCTGAACGTTTGCCTTTCTCGAGCGAGTTGTGGTCAGTGGTGCCATTTGTGAATGGGCTTCTATTGTCTATCATGGAAGTCACATCAACAGTTCACACCTGCTGCTAATCTTTGCTCATGCAAATAGACCTGATGGGTTGTCATTCATACAGGGGCAAAGGTGTTAATGGCGCCTGACTGTTTTGAGGTGTCTGAGAGGGCTTGGCTTTTGCTAGATCACCTTCCCCAACCTGTTATTTGTTATTAGTCAAAAAGTCACATCTGTCTGGTTGCATGTAAGGTTGTTTTATCAATCGAGTATTGACACTTTCTCAACCCTTTTTCAGATCTGCAGAATGTCTAAACGTCGTGCTTCGGACCGAGGGGCCGGAGAGACTTCCGGCAGACCCAGCAAGCTCCTTTGTCCTGGGATATCTGGCAACAATGCTAAAAGAGCCGGTCCCTTTGTTTTAGGTAAGCTGCCTAGGGTAATACAAGTGAGCCATCAACACTAGCCCTATGTTTTTGTGTTTCAATGCAGGCGAGAGGTGGAGGAGGTATAGGCTCCGTTCTGAGGTTTGAAAAGAATTGCAGGAATGTTTTAGATTGACAGCTTCACTTCTGAATCTGCAGGTCTTTGCCTGTATGCCACTATCACACTGCCATCTTGTCTTTGAAATGCATCTGTCACAGTTGGAAATAGCAGTGTGACGTGGTAGTGCAGGGTCCTGTGATAAGAGCATTTATGATTTGCCTCAAGGGGAATTGCTGTGCTCTGTGCGGAGTACACCTTTTGCATCTGTTCACACATCTTTTCTTTATTCCTCCCCATCTCAACAGGCCCACGGCTGGGAAACTCTCCTGTGCAGAGTATAGTGCAGTGTCTAGCCAGAAAAGATGGGACAGATGATTTCTACCAGCTAAAAGTTAGTACTTTTTTAGGCCTTGTTTACACGGGTGTTAACATCTTGGGGGAGCACAAGTGGTGAGGCGAGACAGATCACCATTTATATCTGACCCCAAATTCATGTCCTGTGACACTTTGTGATCAGATTGCATGGGGGGGGTTGGGTTATGTTAGATTATACTATCATAAAACTTTGAAGCTGATTCAGTTATTAAAAGTTCGAAAGTCTTTTTTTTATCTTTTCATTTTCTTATTCTCACCAAGGCTGCATTTATTTGATCAAAAATACAGTAAAAATCTGAAATATTACCATTTTTACAATGTTATTCCAATAATGTTGTTTGTTTACTATATATATATATATATATATTATATATATATATATATATAGTCGATATATCTATATAAAATATAATATATATATATTATCAGGATGCTTTGATGAATAGAAAATTCAAAAGACCAGCATTTATTTGCATTTATTAAAATGTTTATATAAATATACTGACAAGTTGATGTTATTCAGTGCTGCTATAATGAATTCAGTGAAGCATCCGTCCGATTCTTTTTGAAGATCTTAATTAATTGGGGGGAAAAAACCTTTTTGTCCCTGTTTACATCTTTATTGGGTATTGAATTAGCCAAAGTGGCTTTTTAAACCAGATGTGAGGTGATACAGAAAGACAGTTTACAAAACCCCTCCCATGTGATTCAAACATGTCCTGACCAGGGAAGTGAGACTGCTTCTGAACACAAAAGCCCCTGTGTGTCTCACTGTTTGCATGAACCTTTGACCTGCCTCAACAAATCTCCACAATACTGTCCAATTCATGACCAACTCTGGTTCAGAGATGACCATCAGACCTCTTTGTTTATGGACCAGCCTGTTACTGGAGGGGCTTGAAAGAAAGGTGCTTGTCAACCTGGAGTCTAACCTTTTAACCCCATTCTTCCATGTCTAGTGTCCCTCGGATGGTTGTCCAGATGTGTTGAAGGACATGTGAGGGACTTATCTTTGTCCCCTCTGTAGATAAAGCCTTTAATGGACCCTCTGTATTGGCTCAAGATCATTGATAGCTTAGTATGCCATCACAGTGAAGATAAGAGACTCCCAGGATCTAGTGGTGTGGTGTCTTCTTACCTTTGACCTTTGTTGTAGATTCTCACCCTGGAAGAACGTGGGGACACAGCAGGAGAGACACAGGAAGAAAGGCAAGGGAAAATGCTTCTGCATACAGAGTATTCTTTATTGTCACTGCTCTCAAACCAAGAAGGAGTGGTGCACCATCACGGCCTCTTCCAGGTAAGACCAATTATGAGTAGCTTATGTGTACAATGTGTCATTACAGTTGGTTAATGTCAGTCACAATGCTTTAATTGGAATTGTTTGGCACCCTGTACATCATTGATGCATCATGATTCTTTCTCAAATGGTTCTGGTTTGAGCCACACAAATTCATAATATTTATTAATTATTAATAATTATGGAAATAAAAACACAATTCTCCACTACACATTTACACAGGACAGTGTCACACAATTGAAAACAGATCATTCATGCACTGAAACTGTGTAAATTAACAAATGACAAAGTTAAGGTAGTTAAATGAATAGTTCACCCAGAAATAAAAATGCTCTCATTTAATCACCCTCAAGTTGTTTTAAACCTCTGTGAATTTTTTTCTTCTGCTGAATAAAATAAAGATATTTTGAAGAATGTGTGTAACCTAAAAGTTGATGGTCCCTATTGGCTTCCATAGTATTTTTTTCCTACTATCAAATTCAATGTTGACCAGCAACTGTTTGGTTACACACATTCTTCAAAATATATATATTTTTTGCATTCAGCAGAAGAAATCCGGTTTACAACATGCGTGAGGTAAGTTAAATGGATTACAGTTTTTGGGGGTGGGGGGGGGTGAATCTTCCTATGTTTCTGTCTAAACACGCATTTTATTTTTTACATCTAGGTTATTATATCTGTTATTTATTTATTTTTTTCATTAGCAGATCAGAGTGCACATCTGTCCACAATCCACCTTAACTCATCAAAGATTTGCGTCTTTCAAAATTGAAATGCCCTATTGACTTGTTTTGGAATCTGGCTGTGCCTCATTGAATCAAAATGGAATTGATTTGTGAGATTCCTAAAGATTCTCTCCCGTACTGTACATTCTCAGTCCCACAACTTAATTTGTTCTATTATTGTTCCTTCAATTGTTTTCATTTTCATCACAAAGTGCTTGCAGTGACTCACCACTTACTTTCTCTTTGAGCAAGGCGCTTTCTTTCTTTTTTTCTCTCTCTCGCAGTTTTTCAAACTCTCCTTTCTTTCCCGGTGGAAATCGGCTCCAGAACAAGCTGTACTATGCTGTCAGGGCCATTCATTGAAGCTCGCAGTATTGATTGGCTTATTATAGCTTCTCTTTAGAGTGGGCCAGTTAATTATGGATTGCCTCTTGTGTTCAAAGGCGCAGTCATTGCAAACACAAACCACACTGCCGATCGATTCATGGCCCTCTTTTGACCCCAGTCTCAGGTGACTTTAGGAGGGCTTTCATCATTCAATCTGTTGCACATAGCGAGGCATACAGGAGAATTGCTGCTGTGCTTTTTGTACCACCAGTCCATTAGCATCATCTTGTTCTTTAAACCCTGTATTTTCTTCCTTCGCTCCATTCAAAAGCTTAATGGTGCAGTTATGTGTTTGTTGTTTTTTTTTTTTTTTTTTTTTACTTTGTTCCCCACATTGTTAAATGCACTGCTGGGTTGTCTGAGGTAAAGTATTTTATGCTGTCCCTTTATTCTCTGCGCAAATTATTCTCTGCACAAAACTTTTCTAATCCATTATCTCTTCCACTCCATCTCAGGACCGCTCCTGTGAGATTGTCGAGGACATGGAGGCCAACAAAGTGCGGAAGATGAAGAGACGAATCTGTCTGGTGCTTGACTGCCTATGTGCCCACGACTTCAGTGACAAGACTGCCGACCTCATCAACCTGCAGCATTACGTCATCAAAGAGAAGCGACTGAGCGAACGCGAGGCCATCGTTATTTTCTATGATGTGGTGAGAGTGGTGGAGGCATTGCATAAGGTGAGCTGCCAACTGCTTTTAAAGTCAATTTGAAATCCAAATTGTCTATATTTCTTGACAACTTTCTTAATGGCGCTAAAAATGCCATGGTCAGGAGTTTGTTTTCCAAGGAATGCAGGAACTGATAAAATATCAAGTTGTTTTCTAGTAATTTTATGTTTTTGTCTTTTTTTTTCCAATATTTCTGTATAGATTTATTTCACTTTTATTTCAGGTTTAGTTTTACTAATTTTAGTACTTCAACTTAAAGGTTTATTTCAGTTAGTTGCCATGGCAACATTTTCTAATTTTCATTTGTTTTTCATGTAATATTTGTTTTATTTCAGCTTTATTTCAATCACCAAAAACATTTTTAGTATTTAAATTAGTACTTGAATGTAATATCAGTCACTTTGGATTAATTTTTACATTGTTTTATTTAATTTTTGGCTGATTGCTACCAAACTCCTTCACTTCCAACTACCTGCTGTGGTTTCCCCTTGATAAAATGAAGTCATGCTATTTTTTTCTAATTGAATATTTTGCTTTATTTGGAAGTTTGTCATATTCCAGAAGTAACATGGTTGCACATGACATTTTATGTTTACTGTGTGATTCATACTCTCGAAAGTGTAGCCCATATCTTTAGGTAAATATAGTAACTGTTTTTGCCTTTGTAGAAGAACATCGTGCATAGAGACTTGAAGCTTGGAAACATGGTGCTTAATAAAAGGTAAGACTTCTCTCTTATTTTTTATTTTGCCTGCTGTGCTGGTGGAGTTTTCTATGCGCTCAGCCCTCTGTTGGGGTTTCATGGAGCACCGTCTGGCCTCATTGACCTCTCTCCTCTTGAGCTCTTAGTGAGAGTGTGACAGGCTGAAAAGGGAGGGGGAGGGAGCAGTTGGAAGCTATCCCAGTTAAAATGAGTAGGCATGGAACGTGCCCCGGTTTCATTCCCTGGAAAAAAGGAGAGAGTGATGGAGCCAGGGAATGGGGGTGGGGGTGGGTGAAGGCATCTGAGTTCGGCAAGCATTGTGAATCGGATAGGCCTAGTGGAATTCCCAATCCCTCATCCATAAAGACCCTTCTCCAAACACCATATGTGCCACGTGTGTTTTCTGCTGTGTGTGGAACGAGTACGCTTCTAACCACAGTTCTGTTGTCTCTGCCATTTCAAATGTCCTCAGGAACGAGAGACTCACAGACTCTCAGTTCTGCCTGTCACATTTGCCAGCATGTGCTGCCGAGTTCTCGCATATTGTAGTTCGGTCACATAAGTGCACAGCTTGTCTAATTATGAAACCTGTCACACCATATAAGCTCAGTGGCATGTGTAGTGAGAGGAGGAGTGGAACTTGTTTTTTCATCTTCTCTCCTTTTCTCGTCTCTTTACGGGCAACTGTATTTCTTGCGTCCTGGCTGATTAAATTAAAGGTATGCGTTATGCACCATTTTATGCCATTAACCCCTTCATCAAGTATTTTTGATCAAATAAATGCAGCCTTGGTGAGCATAAGCAAACAGTTTCAAAAACATTAAAAAGAAAATCCTTGCAGACCCCAAATTTTCGAATGGTAGTGCACAAGTAGGCATTCAAAGAAGAGCATGTGTCATGGTGGTTATTTTTGTGTTTTTTTCTTCAGAAATACACCTGGCAATTTGGAGGGCAGAACTTTAGAGTTTATTTATATATGTATATGCCCACAAATGACTAAAGCTGGGTTTTGCACTTAGAATGTTAAAAGGTAAATGTCAGAGCTGTGGCAGTAGTCTTGCTTGAGGAGAGATTGACATTTCCCGTCCCGCTTCCTTTCTCTTCTAGTCCTGTTGATTTAAAAAGTGACAGGAAAGCAAAAATAAAATACACAGGGTAGTTTAAAATTCAGAATATAGCTAGGCTAAAAATAAAATAGCTTGGTAAACTACCAAGATGCAATGCAAAATTTTCTCAGAAAGGTGTTATGAAATATGAAAATTGAGTAACACGTGAGTTTCAGTGTGTTTGTGCGTGGATTTTTTTTTTTCTTTTAATTTAAAATTAATCTTAATATTTTGCATGTGCCGTTGTTGAGTCAAGCGTATTACCCCTGTTCCACGTGAGTAAATTAAAAGGATGGGCATGGACTGGTATATCATTGCTGAACGAAAAAAGAAAACATCCACACTTACTCTCACTCATCACTGGACCCTGTGGTGATGAAACCGAGCAGTCTGGTCTGTCTGCTTTAGTTCAGCAAGAAAGCAGAACAATGTGTCCCAGCTGGAGATAATACTGCCCTCTGCCAAAAGATCCATAGCTCAGAGCTGAGTCACACTCGCGTAATGCTGGCAGAGCTCTCTCTTTCTCTTTTTTTACTCTCCAAATACCAGTCTGATCCTACTGTCTGTGCGACCCTGCCCAGCCGGCAGAGTATTGGCTTTGGGTGGAATGGAAAGTACTTGGTATTAGTCATAATTTGTCCATGACATGTGCACTCTTTTATTTTTTTGACAAGACACTCAGGCCTTCAAAACCGACTGCCAAATCTGGTGGTCCTAATCGACCTGTGCAGGCATTGTTTATCCTCAGCATTTTGTCAATAACTACCTGTAGTGCAGAAGCTTCTCTCACATTTCACAAGCACGTTTTGCCATTATTTCATACTACTTTTCCCTCCTTCACAGCTTACACACTCCGCTCTTCAGGGAGCACCATATGGCTGTCACCATCAAGACTCTATAAAAGTGAACAAATTGCCTGATCTGCACATTTGCTTTCACTATTAGCTTTGTTCCTCTTACAACACTGCTTGCCCAAGCAAAGGAACTCCAATACCAAACAATTGCATCAAAATCCCACATTAACCTCACCCAGCAGAGGCAGTTCTGACCAGATTTCAGCATCAAGACTTCCTCTTGCGTTTAAACAATTTTTCCCATAAACAGGGGCTAATTTTAGCAGCACTGAGAGACCGGGAGGCTTCTGGTCTCTTCACATGAGCAGGAAGAGAAGAGTGAGCAATGAGAATGTCCTGAGGAGAAATGCTTGCTGACTCTTTTCGCTCGGGAACCAAGGCACATGGTCATGATGACGCCAGACAAAATCTTATATTAAGGCTAAAACTATTACGAAGATGAAAACTAGCGTGAGATAGGGCAGCATGTCAAAAACAAAATACTTAGACATTAGGAGCAGTTACATTTGAAATTGTTGACACCACATGAAACTGCAGTGCAAAAAAGGTGCAATTATGCCATACAAGATTGCTTCATGTAACCATCATTAAATAAAACGTTTGAATTTATTACATATTCAAATGCCTTGAACCACATAAACTTTACCGAATAATCAACAATTTGTCCTCTAGTGTGAGGCATCTGGAGCTTAGCAGATCCAGTTCATGCATGAAAATATTGCTGCATTTGATTTGTTGTATTTGATAAATTGACTATTAATGCAACATTAAAAGTAAACTGAAATTGAAAACTAAAACAATTTGTAACTGGTACAGATGCAATGTAAAGACTAAACGTTATTTCCACATAGTCCATTGTAACTATTTTTTTCTTCTAATCTAATTTAACCATGACCCTCCTTTTTAAATGAAGATGGTAATCAGCCTTAAATCAGTAAGAAACTCTGCTGGGAAAAATCAAGCTTCAGGAATGGGCCTGTTAGTAACTGTTATGTGTAAGTGTGACAGGGTGTGAAAGTGAGAGTGTAACCGGGGAAGCATGGGAAAAGAGGATGTAGCTGTAGTGGTGGTGGTGTTTTGTTTTTTGTTTTTTTTAGTGAAGGGAGATTACAGCTGTGACGTGTGAAATCTCACATTGAAGGTCCCCCAGTTCAGCTCTGTCAGCTGACGTGTTAATTTTGCTCATTGTAAATGTGAATGCATTTTTTACGCGAAAGCGTTTCTATGTGTGTTAGAGTGCTTGTTTTCATTGCATGCCTGTCACTGAAAAAAGTGTTGTTCTTTCCTTTCTGAGGTACAAAGATTAGTCATCCCTGAGCTTGTGAGAAGCCACAGGTGACTCACTTGTTTGTCAAGTGCAGTCACGGTGTGTTCTGTCATGTTGGGTTCTGCTTTCTGGAAAGGCAGAATGGCTCCCTGCCACAGATTAGATTTAATGACATAGACAAAAATATCAGAGGCATGTTTGCGCAGATACAAACACGACTCGCCTAACAACAGTTAGTTTCATTTTGATATCCATGTATTGTGTAAAAAAAGTATTTTTATGTATACACCCAAAGGCATATATGGCTTGTTTTTCACTAATCCAAACAGTAGGAATTAATTGAATATTGGACTGAATTAAATATCAGAGTCATATTAAAGTCATAACACTACAGAATTCAAGGGAAAATATTTTTGTTTTATATTATTTTGACTGCTGTTACCTTCCCCTCTTACCATCAGATCTGTATTTTTATTTTAAGTTGGAGAGAATTTATGGCTTTTCTTAAGGACAAGCTAAGTTATAATGTCATTTTGGTTGTTCTTTGATAACATTGGTGTTTTGTGTGCTGCAGGACCCATCGGATCACCATCACAAACTTTTGCCTTGGCAAGCATTTGGTGAGTGAGGAAGATCTGTTAAAGGACCAGCGAGGCAGTCCAGCCTACATCAGCCCAGATGTCCTGAGCGGTGAGAATTCAGCTTCTGCGTGTGTGTGTGTGTGTATGTTTATGTGTGTGATTCACATGACTCACCCTCCATGTCACCACTGTAATCAAAGCTCATAAACCCAACCACCTACACAGCCTAATCAGGACAGCAGTCACAAACCGTCAGCATGGATGAGCAATAGATAGGTTTATTGAAGTCATTACTTGTGTTGTGTGCCACAAGACTTGACCTGTTAGCTCATCAACGACTCGATACCAAAACTCTTCCCTTAAGCTTGTCATGGCCTTGAGCAGATCTCAGCAGTGCGACAGATCAAATTATCAGCGGTTGTATTACGAGGTGTATCTTTCCAAACAATCTCTCTCTCTCTTTCTGTGCAGAATTGAAGTTCACTCAAGTGATGTACTTTCATTACATGGGACTAGCTGTTTATCTTGTGACAAACGTTTATATAGCAAGGTCCAGTTATCCCTACTGAACAGTCAACATGCAAAAATATTTTGACCTTTTTTGGTTTTCACAAACTTAAAAGTGGCTAGTCTGTATTATTTTTTAGAGATAAAAAAAATCACTGTGCTACAGTTGCTGTCCATACAGATTAGCTTGTATTTTAACCTAAAATAGGCCTTAAATATAATGATCAAATTATATTTAATTAAATTAATCATATTATTATTAAACTTATAATCATTAATATAAAATAAATGGCTCATTGTCCCTCTAACATTGTAATTTATAAAAGGGGTCATTTTTATTTTGTACTGTTCTCTGAGGTCTACTTATGTTATCAAGATTTTTACATCCAAAAATATCCTGATTTAGAAGTAATAGGCTATTTTCTGTCCTGTTTTTACGCCCTTCATCGGAACGTGATGAAGGACTAACGAGAAAGTTTTGAGTTCTGAAACTTGCAGGATGTTTTTATAGTGCAATGACCTCTTATCTGTCAAAAGATCAGGGAAATTTAGATTTCTCTGTTCATTACCTCTAATTAAAATGTAATGTAACTTTATGCCTCTCCTTAGATTTTTTGCATTGCAAGCAATTAGGATTGTCATTAATGATGTATAAAGTATGTAAATGCATTTATATAGTTTAAAAAACCTGTGCATAAAGGCATCACGGGCTTCTGTCCGACACCAGGTCTATTCCAAAAAGTAGGTTGCCTTCTGACACGCTTAGTATTTTGCTTAATTCAAAGACACCATCACCTCAGTGAAAAATGCAAATGAAACGATGTGACGGTCATTTGTGTGAGTGTATAATTCATTCCTTTAAAATGGCTATTTTATCCAAGTTTGTTTGTGTACTATGTTTGTCACATGAACTTTGTATGCAGAGTGCTATTTGTATGATACAAAGTTGAAGATCCCTGCTTTTAAATCTTGTTTGTTTAGTTGACTCACTAGCTAAAATATCAAACAACACTACCTTTCCAGAACTGTCTTTCATTTGTTTTCGGGGGTTTTCCAAGGCCTCTATGGATGGAGGCTCTGGTTAGATGGTGCATTCCGAGCATGCATGTTAAATAGAGGTGCAGTCGAGCTCTTGTTTGCGGTCTCCATTCACAGTAAAATGACAGAAAGAAACCGGGAGTAAATCAGCCGAATATGACAGCAGAACAAAGGGAGAGCTGCTTCAGTGAGTCATCACAATGAGTCATGCAGAGAGGAACGTCTTACTTCTCTCTCTCTCTCTCTCTCTCTCTCTCTCTCTCTCTCTCTCTCTCTCTCCCCCTCCCTCTCTCGCTCTTCCTCTCACTATTTTTCCATCACTCACTCTCTCTCGTCTCCCTCTCTTTCGCTTTCTCATGTGAAGGTTCGAAATAGATGCAGAGAAAATGTGTATCTTACAGAAAAATATACCATACGAATCACACTGTTTACCAAACAGAAACCTACCCAATTAACCCCTCTTTTAAAAGCTCCTGTGACTCATTTTGACTCTTCTGGCACATTGTGTTCTGCCCATTTTTGGTGGTAAACAAAGCAGTATAGTGAGTGTGAACAGGTTTGGGGGACTTTAAAAGATTTTGACACTATTGGTAGCATATGTTTTATATGTACACTTTCATTCATTAGTTTGGGGTTGGTAAAATTTGATTAAAAGTGACAGAAAAGACATTTACATTTACATTGGCTGCTAAAATTTAGAAAATTTGCATGCTTTTGCATTGTTTTGGCATGCTTTTTAATTGTGCGTAAACACATCTTTTGACATTTGTTGTTCCTCTTTTGTGTGTATAAGCCCCAAAGGTTAATCCAAAACGTATTACATGCAAGTGCATGAACGCAAATGCTTCTTGAAACATGCTTCGGTTTTCTCTTTTAGGTCTTGCCAGAGCAACAGTTTAGTAAAGTCAATAGCAACTGTATACTTGTTTATAGCTAACTACCGGAAAAACGCATCCTGTTTTAATAGCAAAGACGCTTAAATGTAATTCAATCTGGATTCGTATCTACGTAGGTTTTGTGACTCACCCAAGAGAAAGTTCCAGTCTGATTGAATAAGCAAACTGTTGTTGAGTTGCTTGTTAAAATTGCACTTTGTGTTTCCATGTAGGTCGACCATACTGTGGTAAACCCAGTGATATGTGGGCGCTTGGTGTGGTGCTGTTCACCATGCTCTATGGCCAGTTCCCATTCTACGATAGTATACCTCAAGAGCTCTTCCGCAAGATCAAGGCAGCAGAGTACTCCATCCCTGAGTGAGTCTCTCTATTATCTCTCTGTGCTTTGATATGAATCAAATGTTGAAAAATATGAATTGGCAAATACTGTGATGGCCCTTGTTTAAACGGATAGTTCACCCAAAAATGAAAAACACTCATGTTGTTTATGACAAGACATTGGATGTCAAGATGAATTGTGACTATAATGTTGTTCTGTTCTTCACATAAAACTGTCGTATGAAACACTCTTGTGGCGCTTTTGTGCCTTTTCTGAATCCTAAAAATTACTGGTACATTATTAACAAATCGTTTGTGTTCCATGGAAGAAAGTATGTCTTACGGCATTTGGAATAACTTAAATGTTATCTTTTTTTATTTTGTTTGGGGAGCTATTCCTTTAAATGAAGACTCTAAAATATTTTTTGCAGATAGAAATGCTTATGTGTCTTTGTGCCTGTTTTATTTGTGCAGGGATGGGCGGGTATCAGAAAGTACAGTGTGTTTGATCAGGAAGCTTCTGGTGCTTGACCCCCAGCAGAGGCTCACTGCCACTGAGGTGCTCGAGTCTCTGAGCGCCATCATCACATCCTGGTGCGTCTCATCTCTTATTTGAACTGAGATCAGCTTTATAGTTCCATTTTTAGCCAAGACATCTTGTCAGTTCACAAAACATCTTAGGAATTCATGTGATAGGGTGATGTAATTTTGGGTCAGCGATGTTGTTTCGCCACATTTTTGCAATTTTGCAAAAGATCTCTTGTCTGTAGATCTGAAAATTCCCATTTGTCATTGACTGATTTATTTTTTTATTATTTATTTCATTCTTTATTATAATTTTTTTTAAATAGGCAATCTGTGTCCTCACTGAGTGGCCCTCTACAAGTGGTGCCGGACATAGATGATCAGCTTAACCACCCCGAACATCTTCAGGAGGTCAGTACCACTTCTAGGTGTTACAATAATATGAAAGTTTGAACGTGAAGGGCCTTTTTTATGAAACGTAAGCAGAATGAATATGTAAATCATTCTTTAAACTAGTGGTTTTAGTTTTACTTGGTGTGTGTGTGTGTGTATATACAGTTCTGTTAATATGATATATAGGGGGCATTTGAATGTTGTGTCGGACAGTGGAGACCTCAGAGTCAAAAAAAAAAAAAGGTTTGAAAGCCAATGCTTAAACACTATTGTTGTGTAAAATGTTGCATTAAAATCATTGGGCCCAATTATGTATGACCTGACTTATTAACTTGTTCATGTTACTTGTATCTTATAAATATGGGCCAAAATATGTAATTCCTTTAGTGGCATTGAATCATGGACAATAATAGAAACTTCCTCTTCAAACTGCATTAACATGATGAGGTACTTTCTGGCACTGAATCAGTCTCTCATTGTCCCCCCAGGCGAAAGTGACAGAGGAGTCGTCTCAATATGAATTTGAGAACTACATGAGGCAACAGCTCTTGTTGGCGGAAGAGAAGAACACTATCCACGAGACCAAGAACTTCCTCAGCAAGAGGCATTTCGGTAACGTGCCTCCGGTGAGGCGCCTTGGCCACGATGCTCAGCCCATCAGTCCTCTGGATGCCGCAATACTGGCCCAGCGCTTCCTCCGGAAGTAGCACCGCCATTTTGCCCAGAGGCGGGGGTCACTGGGAGTGGAGCGAGCCATGGAACTGGGCGCACACTTTTATGTACGTTTGCGCGCGAGTGTGTGTGTGTGTGCGCGTGTGTGTGTGTGAGCATGCAGCGTGAGTCTGGCAGTCACAAACATGGGCCAAGGAACAGCTCAGCGCTCTGTTGCTCCATTCATCGGCCTAGGACACAAACTCTACCTATGGGCGGCACACAGGTCTAATGAGACTCTGACCACCAACATCATCTCCACCATGCCAATCCTTGTCCAAATCTGACACACACACACACTCTCACAGACACACACATTTTCTGCAATACCCCAACAGAATCATGTAGCAGATCACACACAACCACCCTTTTCCCATCCGCCTCTCCCCCAGCACTTTTTACAGGAACGCCTCGGATCACATGATCCACCTTTTGTCTGTTCCCCCACCAGTTGTCTGTTCCGCTCCCATCTGTCTCTATGACTGCCCAAATCTACGTCTTACCATTTTTTTATTCTCTCTATTTCCTCCTTTTAGTCAGTTTTTAACAACGCTCTACGTTCTTATGAAAGCAGGACTAATTATGTTGAGGGGAGACGCACAGGCTCGAGCATTAGCATTGTGGTTGTGTAACTATTCTGTGTCAAAACCAGTGATTGGTTTTTCCTCACAATCTGAATAAGCTTCCCCCCCCTCCTCTCCTACTAAAATTGTAGCATTTAAGTAAGATTATTCTCTTTTTTTTCTATTGAAGAGGTTAAGTATCACAAGTTAGAAAGCTAAAAATCTCATATTACTTAAATCATAGCTCTCCATGGAATGTTTCTCCTTCCTCTATTTGCATGGGTTTCTGTTGGCAGCTAGCATCTGTGTCTGGATGCATACAACCAAAAGCATAACTTGGCATCCAAACCGGTCGATATGGTACGTTATTTTCCCCTCTTGCTATCGGCCAATCAGTAGGCAGCAGAAAGTGCAAGACCACCATTTCCTGTGTATTCGATCAAATGCAAATGTACATTTAATCATGTGATATGCCACTACAGCAGACTCTCGAGAGCGGAGCTAGGTGGTACTTGATTTTGGTGTGTGTCATGCAGGAACTCATCGCAGGGCTGTGCTTGTAAAAAGACAAGATACGGGACAGCTGGTGATGGGATGAAACTGTCAGGAAGCGGGGTGGCTGATCCGGCAGTCATGCGGAAGTCTAAGCCAAGATAAGCCCTGTAAGCACAGCCCTTAAGCTCTCCTTTCCTTTTGTGTCCCCCCGTCTAGAGCGCTCACCCTCTGATAGCGTGCCAAGTCATCAAAGTGCATCTTCTGCCATGTTCTGTATCTCCGGTGCTTTTGTTACCCACACAGATTTCAGCTGCAGCTCAGGGATCGAAGATTGGCCGCTAGGGAACATTTTTGGCCACAGTGATAAAAAGAAACCAATTGCATAGGGGATTGTTTCTTTTTCTTTTTGTTTTTGTTTTTATTCTCTTACCTACCATTTCAGGAAGGAAATGCCATGAAACTCACTCCTGCCAATCTGTTTCTTGTGTGAGAATATTGCAAGGAAACATTCTTAATGTCATTTGAATTTTCAGTCCTGTTTTAAGCTACCCCATGTGTATAAAGCATAACTGTGGGATATCTTGCCTTAGATTATCAACATATTCTCAACTCAACCGTGAACAGTGAATATGTACTTTTGATGCTAGAATATATCTTAGTATAATAGGCTGTTGGCTTGCATCGACCTGTGGACCTGTGGCTTAGTTTGCAATGCCTTTATGTCTGGCTCCACTCATGTTATTAGATGAAAAGGTCATTCAGTACTGTAGATCTCTGAGCTCATGACTAGCAGCTTGGCTTGTCCTTTTAATCTCCACTTTAATTTCTTCTTTTGAAGACGTACAGCCTGTTAGTATATCTTTACCTTTCAGTTTTCATTTTAATTTATTTGCTGTTTCTAATTCATCTGCCATGGTAAATGTAGAGATCATGTATCACTCAAAAGCATTGCTGTGATCTCTCACGTTTTTTCTTCTATCTTCAGTGAAGGTTTTTGTTTTATTGGCTCTTTCCTTTTTTTTAATTCTTGAATAATTATTGCAACAATCCTGTCGGTATATTAAGCTACACTAATTAGGAGACTGACTTTGCATAGCTCTATTTTAAGTCAACTAAATTATCCTGCACATTAGCATGACATGTAGAATCGATGTAGAGTTTATCTTGCTAGATAAGGATGATACAGCACTCTGGCCAGTGTGAAAGAAATCATAATGGTGAATAGGCATCAGTAGTGCAAAACCCAGTGCAGGAGTATTATTATTTTGAAGAATTGCACCAATGTTTCCACACAAGCCACCATTGAAAGCATTAGGTTTTTCCCAACTCAATGTGAATATATTTGGTTATAAAGCAGTATTGTAGTGGATAATATGCGTGATTTGATGGAGAGGGCCTTTTTGTGAGCAAATCAAAGTGCTTTCCTTGTATTCAAAAAGGAGTGCCTCAAGGCTATATCCTAGGTCCATGTAGAGTTCTCACCAAAGCCATTATATCATAGCAAATTTGTACAGTTGCAATATGGCTGCTATTGATGTGGTTGTGTAGTCTGTACCCAAAACCTAGATAAAAGAAATTAGTTATTTTTTTCTGTTTAATATGCCCCCTACGCTAGTGACTGCAACCCCCCCTTGCATGGACAGTTTCGTGATGTCCATATTCTGTCTGCAGCATGAAAAGTGTACTTTTTTAAACTCTGTATACCATTTCAAAGCAATTAGTGCATGATTCTAATTAGCAAGACGTGTCACAAGATGCAGCAGAAATTGGAGTGGATGCGGGTGTTTTGCAAATGATGAATACTCCAAAAAACACAAAGACCATGCAAGGGAAGATCCTGAAAGTTAAGTTTGACTTAGATTTTCTTTTCTTTTTAGGCCACTTTGTGCAGATATTTCATAAATTGGGAGATTTCTTTTTAGAATTGTTACTTTTTTGCATCTTTTACTAAAACTGGAAAATCTAAACCTGGTGTAAAACAAAACATGATGAAACTGGTCAAAAGCCTGAACATTTGATGCTGTAAGCTGCTCGGTTAGAACGGTGTCAAAGAAAAATAAATAAGGTAATTGTACAGAGATGAAAAACAAATTTGTATAAAAGACATATTTTTGTACTTCATCAAATCTCTACCTGCATGTCAGCAATAAACTTTGATATGGAAAATCTTTGTGTATCTTGTGTTTGAAGTGTGTAAGATTTTAATTCAAGTTTGTATTTAAAAGCACTTTTTTAAACAATGCATCTATTTGATGATATCAGTATTAGACTTTGTTTCATTCAAATAATCCCTTTTTGAAAATCTATTTTAATTCTCAATAGTCCTTTAATTTAGATGAAGTTTTCAGTATGTTTTTGAGTCTTCAAGCAGTTTTAGGTCTGCATTTTAGGCGCAGTTCTGCCCTCTTGTGGTAGACATGCAAAAATTTTTGCTGATGCTCAGACAAATTTGATCTCTCATCTCAGAATAAATGCAGTGGATTTGTTTGGATGATGTGATAATGAGTGCAATTCCAAAGTGTTTTGTAATATCATCCTGACTAACCCTTAAGCTATAAACTTTTTTTCTTAAGCTTAAGACTCATTTATTAATTTGTATGCTCGTTTCATCAGTTACTCCTCAAGTATCAACAATTCCCCTTTTACAGAAGACTTTTACTCGAGCACTTTGTGTATTTGCGCTCATTAATCATCTGAATCTCTGTAGATGTTTGAGCTCAGAGGTTGCTTGTCATTATTCACCTCTCTCTCCTGAATTTAAGATGTCTTCAAGTTTGCCAGAATAAGCTTCAGTGTGAACCAAACTTTATTAATCAAGGCCTGGACACGTAGGACTAGTTTGAAGCAAATATTGTAAGTCCAACACATTCAAATACATCTCCCAAGAGTTGGAAAACCAACTTTAGCCCAATAGTTTACAAGCCACTTATCAGTTGAAAGCATATTTTGACCGGAATCACTCCTTTAACATATTCAACCCATGAGTCCTCTATCGTTGAGCGATTTTCACCAGCCAAAACATTCACATGATGCACACAAGGCATCCATATGAGTTGGAACAAAACTGTGCTCACAAAGCAAATTCCTCAGCTGTTTGTTTTCATTTCACTGTGCCTGTCCCTAGTGTGCTCAAAACAACACATGGGAGTTACATGCGAGATCTCCAGAGCACATTTTGGACATCCTTTATTGATGATCTGATTTCCTGTTAAAACATCCTCAAAATGCAATATGTGTTGGTCCTGTTCTTTTATAAGACTCTTGTAACTGTTGTAACAGTCTGCCTGGGATTAATGTAGCCCCTGGGGTTCAGCACTAGTTTTATGACTCAAAATCATCATTAAATGTGTGAACCGCTACGCCTAACTCAAGACACTGGGGTTAAATTGGAGACATTTGTTGTGAATGCTTTGGTGGGGGTTGTGAAGCTGTTGTGTACTACAGACATTAAAGTTTCCAGTCTTATGATAACCATTCTAGTCTTATAAAGCTCAATTGGTAGTGGTTCACGTTTAATTTTATTTGGTTACGTTTTGGTTTCATGTTTTAATTTATTTTAATATAATAAGATATTTAAATTTATATTAATTGATATTTGTTTATTTTAATTAGATATATTATATATGTGTGATGTGGGGGGGGGGTTTGGGGGTTTTTTTTGGGCGGGCAGATTTTTAAAGCATATTCAAAAATTAATTGTATTGACAATACAAGGTATGAAATATTTGTAAAAGAACTGATAAAAATTAGAGAACACTTACAGATACCTACAAGTTATTTGTGTTAATCCAGCACCTGGTGCTATTTTCCTTAATTATATGACAAACCCTATTAACTGGCAGAATTCGTCCAATTTTCACTGAGATTGCAAGATGGCGGGCTGCTCTAAGGTGACTGAAACCCTGCAACAAAAACCCCACCAAAAAAAGTGTCAAATGAAAGCCCCCAGGGTGACCTTGCAGCATGCAAGAGAAGTTGGTCGTTCAAATCTGTGATTTCTATAATATTGCAGCTTTACAATGACACTAGTTCATTCAAGTCCCCCAAAAAGGCTGTTCGTCCACGTGAGACAAATGCACGAGAAGACAGGATAAGGTGGAGACTCTCAATGGGGAATCGGTTCAGCACTGCAGCTGGAATTGCTCTCCAGTTTAGCTCTGAACAGGGTAAGGATCTGTCTTGGCACTTTTAAGAGAAGTCATCTAAAAGCACACTGTGCAGTGAACAAGCCTCTCATCAGCAGAAAGAATCAAAAAGATAGGCTCACCTTTGCTGAGGAGCATGTCGTGTGGACAGAGAAGAATTGGTCCAAAGTTCACTTGTGATGAGAGCAAGTTTAATAAATTTGGGTCCGATGGGAAACATTTTGTTCGAGGTCAAACTGGGGACAAGCTGAACCCCAAGTGCATAAAGAAGTCAGTGAAAGGTGGAGGAGGAAGTGTCATGGTTTGGGGGATATTTTCTACAGTAGGAGTTGGGCCTCTTATACAGCTACATGCGGTTCTCTTTTCTGCAAGCATCTACCACTCAGCCTGCAATTTTCATGCAAGACAATGTCCTCGTCACACTGCAAAACGTGTAAAGCAGTTCCTTGAAGCTGAAAACACTGAAATTATGAAATGGCCAGCCCAGAGTCCTGATAAAAACCAGATTTTAAAAAAGAGAGTGGAAGAAGAGTGGACCAAGATCGCACCAGCACAGTGTGAGAAACTAGTGATATCCTGCAGCTGCAGATGTGCTGAAGTCACTCAAAGCAGGGCCTCTACACTTCCTACCAATTTCTGACCGCTGTAACCCTCCAGAAGTTGTAATCTTCTTTCGTACAACAGTGGCTACCGTTCTTTAATTTTGATCACTGTTTTCCACAAAATAAAGTTTTTTGTTGTTGTGTTGTTGGTGACATTCTCGGTTAATTTTGTAAAACATGTTTGTAGACAGTGGTATTCCTTCAAATTTTGAGCGATAAAGATAATATTTCAGAAAAAAAATCAAGTATTTTTAGATTGTTCTCTAATTTTGATCTCCACTGTATACACACACTCACACACACAATGTATGTAATTTCTTATTTTAATTTGGTTACCTGTTTGAATTTATAGTAAGAATTTTTTTAAATAATACATAATTAAAAAAATAACAAATACACATGTATATACACATGCATACCACGTATAAAAGTATTAAAATAAATGAACATAATTAAATAAAAAAATGTATTATATTTGGTTACATTATATACACACTAATGCTTGCTTCTCTTACCTAATAGTTTATTTGTTTATCTATCGTAGGGTAGAAACATTGCGCCAGGTAAAATATCTGACACAGTCAGATAGGTAAGATACTTTTAGTATTGCCAGAAAAACACAAAATGAAGAGAGAAGAAATTTGGAGGAGTTCTTAAGGAGTGGCTGAATCCCATTTCCCTCTCTAACTTATCTAAAATACATTATGCAAAGACAGAATCCACCTGCACTGCTGTTCTGGATATCAGTGTGCTAAGGAGTCTCTGTTACAAACTGTATGATATGAGGGGGGGGGGGGGAAGCCTTACTGTTCATGCATGACTGTCAGCTTGCATGTAAGCATGATAAATCTTCAATGTCTTAAATGATGTATTTCTTCTTTCTTATTTGGTTCTATCACAGGCGATTTCTTCCTCTTGAGCACATAGCTTGGCTTGCAGGATGTGGGACATCATGAGAGGGTACATTTGTTTACGCCTCTGAGCAGCAGTGAAGTTTTGTGTTGTGTAACTCCCTAAATATTACAAGTCTGTCTCAGTGACAGCTGATTTCTGTCAGACGTTTCTGTACCCCTGTTAAACGCATATGATGACATGATGATACACAGTCTTCACTCACAGTCCATGATCCCCAATTTTTAAGTGTAAACGAGAACATTCTCCTCAAGTAATTGTTTTCTTGTTCTGTTGAATCTGGAAGGTCACCAAGCTGTAATTGAAGTTGTGATTCTCTAGAGAGGATCATCTTTGTTGTCCATTCCATTCTTGTCTTTTTTCCCCCCCTCAGTACCCCATTCTGGGGCAGTATCCTCCATCCGACCCGAGAGCCCCATTGATTCCATTATCCGCTGGATGAGATCCAGACTCTGTCAGTTAAAGCCTTCTGCTGTAGTGGAGGACATGCTGAGTAACCCGCTGTGTCTCCTTCTCAGGGGCCTTTGTATCCTTGACCTTGAGCGTATGAGATATGACCACTCTCGCTGCTTTCCCAAAAGACTTGACACTGATTTATCTGCCACCCTGCAAGGACTAAGCCTGTATCTGCCAGAGCCTCACGGCCCACAATTTTCTTACAGGTTTGTTTCTGTATTAAAATAAAAAATTACAGCAGCAACTTGTATGTAGTTTTGTGTATTTTTTTGCTACTCTGGAGCCCCCTACTGTGATAATTTTGACCTCTGTACGATGTATGATCAAATAATGAAAAAAATCCCATAATGTAAGATAATTTCATAATTTTATGACAATTCAAATGATGGTAGTTGTAGTAAAGTTGTTGTAAATGATGTAAGAGTTGTGTCATCTATTGTTAATTTTTTGCAAAACAAAACGTAATTTTGTATTATTTATTTTATTGGTGGCACTTCTCATGTTTTGCTGTTGTGAAAAGTATTAAATATATTATGGACGTTTTTTTACATCATTTGAATTTAACTGAATTTATATTCAGTTCGTTGCAGTACTTTAAAACAGTTTTTTTAATTAGTAACTAATTAACATATAAACTATTATTATTGTTATTATTTACCTGTGGTAGTATATTCTTTGTTTGATATGTAATTTTTTATGTTTAATCACACTAATCAGAGCTATGTTGTATTTAGATGCAACATAGCTAAAATACCCAATTTCATACCCAATTTATAGTAACAAGTTTGAAAAAAATAGCAAGCATCATGTAAATTTAAACCAATAGGATTTAGACAACCAACATTTTTTTATGTTTTTCAATTCGTGTAAACTGCCATATTTCTGTACAAACTGTATCTTTCTGAACTCTTCACAGGCCAGGTAAACTCTTTCCTCCATTCCCTTCGTTTTTTCTTGTCACGTCTGCTTATTTCATGTGTCTCTGTGTATTTGAGAAATTGAAAACAGGCTGAGAGTGAGGCTGTCTTTCTGCACTTGCCTGCTTACTTTGAACATCTGGTTTTGGGGAGAGGGGTGACCTCTTCAATGGGAGCCCTTGTCTCCTCTGTCAACACTGAGGGGTGCCAGAGCTGAGAGATGGACAGGGATGCCTATATGACTGCATATTTATGTGTGCCAGTGTGTTCAGTACCCTGAGCATTCACTTTTGTTTTTTAAAGGACTCTAAAATTCCCAAATTTTCTAAAAATTCTGGGCCATCTCAGAAACACATAACCAGTCAAAATATGCTGTGCTTGAGTTGTTTTAATGCATGAAACAGGATTATGTTGATATGTCATAATTGTGTAGTTATATGTAATCATATATACAGTATATATATGTGATTACGACTGTAACAGTTGTCCTTCCTCATACAGGAACATCTCTATGGAGAGAGACTCAGAGGAAGCACAAGTTCAGCTTCCAAGACGAGTGGAGAAAAAAATGACAGGAAATGCATCTAGAGGTCCATGCTGGATCAGTCCTCTCACCGCTGGGAGTCGAAACAAACTTTGGCAAAACACAGCATTGACATTCCTTTCAAACTGAAGGCAGGCAAACGCTGGTGTGCAATAATGTTTTTGCCATGAGATGTGTTGAAAACAATGTTCCGCCACACCCCTGTCATTTTATATCCTGGCAACCGATGTCCTGTTGTTGTCATTGCCTTTGGCTCATGTGCAAAGGCAACTGTTGATTTAAACTGATGAATGACTGAATTTTCTCCTTTAAGGGAAGAAAACACATTTGGTAAAACCATTACATTAAGAAAACTGTGTTGAAAGAAACATGATTTTTCTTTCTTTTTAAATCATTCATCTGTTTCACAGGTTACCAAGGATGTCTTTTTGTTTTGGGACAAATGTGCAACAAATTATGCTAGATAAAATGTGTTATGTGGACAATAAACATGTTGTTATGTAGTTGCTAAGGTGTTTCAAAAAGTTTTAGCATGTTGCTCTGGTGTTATAGATGTTGTTAAGGTGTTCTGAAAGTTTCTTACGGTATTGTAAAGTCACATAGCAACACCCTGGCAACCAACTGGGACACCTTAATGGCATTCTAAGAACCTTAGTAAACATCTTAGCAACCACCCAGAACACATTAGCAACAGTCTAAGAACTTTTCCCAAACACCTTAATAACCACATAGAAACACCCTTGCAACCATCCTGAACACTTTAGCCTTGAAAAGTTTATAGTGAGTTGCTCTAGCGGCCTGGGTGGTCTCTAGGGTGTTGCTATGTGGTTGTCAATGTGTTTTGAGAGGTTCTTAGTGTATTGATAAAGTGTTCTAAGTGAATTCTAGGGCAACACACTAAGAATCCTACCAATCACCATGCCAACCACACAGAACACCTTAACAGCACACTAAGGACTTTAGCAACCACATAGCAATGCCCTGGCAACCACCCATAACACATTAACAGTGAGAAAACAGCTTCACATCACAACTAAAGTTCTAGGTGGTTGCCAGGCAAAAAAAAAACAGGTTCTAAACACCTTAGATAAGTTGTTGCTAATGTGTTTTGGGTGGTTGCTAGGTCAAAAGAGCCCATTTATACTTTTCTGTGACATTCTAGTCCTTTAACGTTGCTTTGATCCCTCTTACAATGTACATGCAAGTTTGAATGCAAATTTTGTTAATGAAATGCATGATTTTTTAAATTTTACATCTTGTAGCTTAACCCCATTAATATAATATAGTATTACGTGAAGTATGATTTGCTGTCTTGATCTTTCATCTGTCCTGTAGGTTTCCAAGGAAGTCTTTTTGTTTTGGGACAAACTGATGTGCAGCAATTAATGCAAGAATGCCGGAACATTAGCTAAACTATAAACAAACTCAGATGTCTATTGATGCATTTGAAATCAAGTCTTGCTGTGTGGCCATTAACGGCCTGGTAAGCCTAAGAATTTTCAGTCCTTTGCTTTTCCACGTACTTGCTTCCTGTTCTTCCCGGTCTCTCCCGAGAGATGAGGGCGGTATTATTTGAGTTTCCTCTGTATCTAAAGAGAGCTTTGGTGTGGGTGGCTGGAAAAGTCTCCCTCGACATGCTATAATCAGAGAGCTAAACTTCAGAGAACCTCGTAATCTTAGAAAAGCTCATCTTCATAGGACAGGATAAATGTTCAGATGTTGGCATATCAGATGTTGATAAAGAAAGCAGTGTTTGTGTGTGTGTGTGTGTGTGTGTGTGTGTGTGTGTGTGTTTTCTCTGAAAGAGTTACTCATCACTGCTTCCAGTATTGGCACTGCTCTGACTTATCAAACAACCCTTCCAGTCTTTTTGAGTAAAACTGTTCTGAAGCACAGTGTGGTGAATATTGTTCTCGTTTGAACTAAGTTTGTTGCTGCTTGAATGTTTGTTGCCTCTCATGTACTTTATAAAGTACCCAGGAGAGCGAAAGAGAGAGTGTTTGGTAATATACACACACCAGCCTAGAGAGGAATGGCAACTTATGAAGCTTTGTGGTAAACGGCTATTTTTACTAAGCTTTTCCTCTCCGGCCTCTCAGTGAAGGATACTGCTAGTGCTACATGCTCATCATGGGCTTATGGGGGAAATGCTAAATAGTGATGGGAGCTGTCTGGGTTTGGCCAAACCACATAGAGTGACAAACTGCCTTACAGGGTGCAATTGTCTCTCTCCCAGCCTCACCGCTATGAAACCAGGGTGGAGTACCGATGGCTTCTTTTGTCACAGTTTATGAACAGAGATACCAGTGTGACCTGCTTTTTGCCAACCACCAAGGAGATAAATTTAGAGTCCATTGCGGTGGTCTGGCACACAGAACTGATGTCTGCTGAACCTGGAGAAACAAATCTCTGCAGAATAATAAAAAATACATTACATATGGGTAGTTGACAAGGAGTTATGTGGTTGCTAAGGTGCTTAAAATGTTGCTTAGTTGCTCTTGGTTGTTGCTAAGGTGTTTTTAAAAGTTTAAATGTGATCTCGGTAGTTGCTGAGAAATTGTGTGGTTGTTTAGGTGCTTAACATGTTTCTAAAGTGTTCTTGGTGGTTGTTATGGTATTGTTATGTGGTTGCTAGGGTGTTTTAAAAGTTGCAATTTGATCTGGGTAGTTGCTGGGGAGTTGTGTGGTTGCTAAGGTAAGGTGCTTAACATGTTGCTAAGGTGTTCTTGGTGGTTGATAGGATATTGCTTTGTGGTTGCTAAGGTGTTTTAAAAGTTGAGAAGTGTTCTGGGTAGTTGCCAAGGAGTTATGTGGTTGCTAAGGTGCTTAACATGTTACTTAGGTGTTCTTGGTGGTTGCTAGGGTAATGCTATGTGGTTGCTAAGGTGTTTTAAAAGTTGAAATGTGATCTAGGTAGTTGCCGAGGAGTTATGGGGTTGCTAAGGTGCTTAACATGTTGCCAAGGTGTTCTTGGTGGTTGCCAGGTTAATGGTATGTGGTTGCTAAGGTGTTTTAAAAGTTGAAAAGTGTTCTGAGTAGTTGCCAATGTGCTTGCTTAACATATTGATAAGGTGCTCTGGGTGATTGCCAGGGCTACTAAGGTGTTTTGAAAGGAATTTAGTGTGGGTGGTTCCCTGGATATTGTTACTGGTTGCTATGGTGTTTTAGGAGTTGGAAAGCTGTTCTGGGTGGTTGATAATGACTTGCAGTATGTGGCTGCTACAGTGTTCTAATGGTTTTTGCTATGTGGTTGCTAAGATGTTTTAAAAGTTGAAAAGTGTTCTGGGTTGTGGTTGCCACAGTATTGCAATGTGGTTGTGTAGTAAACTTTTTCCTCTTCGAAGCAGAGACCAGGAGACTCTTGGGTATCTTTAGCAGAGTTCTTTGAGAACACGCTGCGTGGCACTGCAGTCATCAAAAGTCTGACTAAGGCAGTAATACATTGCAGTTTATATACATTTTAAGGGGGCGGGATACATTCAGTAGAGGTGGAGACAATCTAACCCATAGCATGCAAATGAAGTACAGGCAATCAGCCCGACACCGGTATTTTCCCAGCCTTGAACTCATCAGCATAACAGTGTCGTTCAAATGCATAGGTGCTAATCCAACGGACAGAGAACTCGGGACTGGGAACACTTTAAATACACACAGGAGGAGGGGATGACGAGGACCACACTGGGAGCAGACGGAGAGGACATTAGGGGAAACACACTGCTGCGACCAAATGAAAATCAGAGACAGGAAAGAGGAAGGTGAACTAACTAAAAGGGCAATAGGAAGGCAATTGGGGAGCAAGCGAGGACCACAAAAACATGAACAGAAGTCTGACACAAAGCCACCTGCAGAAAGAAGTGTAGACACTCACCAACATATACAAGTCCATGGGGGGAGGGGTGGGCACTCTGAGGTCGACCAGCATGAAAAGACAACGGGGGCACAGTGGCCTCCAGAGCGTAAACGTCAGGGGGTGCCAGGGCGGATCTGGAGCCCGGGAGGCCATGGCGGAGAGGTAGTTTAGGAGGCCATGAGGAAGCAAGAGCTCGGGATGACACCCCCCCCCACCCCCCCCCCCCCCCCCCCCCCCCCCCCCCCCCCCCCCCCCCCCCCCCCGGCCCCCCCCCACCCCCCCCCCCCCCCCGTGGGGGAGGTAGTATGTAGTGAGCCATGGCGGAGCCGCCTCCGAGGCCGCGGCCCCAGCCCCTGCCTCGGCCTCTACGGCTGGAGCCCTAGTACCTGAACGGGGGATCAGGAGCCCTCCCCGGGCTTAACGGGAAATCAGGAGCCCTCCCTGGGCTAAACAAGGAATCAGGAGCCCTCACTGGGCTAAACTCGGGGACAGGAGCCCTCCCTGGGCTGAACTGGGGAACAGGGTAATGCTTCCGTGATGCTGGCACTGGAGGGCGCTCTGGAGGAGCAGGCACAGCAAAGCGCCTTCGAGGAGCTGGGACTGGAGTGAGGTTTGGGGCTGGAGCCGGTGCTGGAGCGAGCTCTGGGGCTGGAGCCGGCACATATTTGTCCGTGGGGCTTGCCCCACTAACGTCCTTGGGGCTTGCCACGCTAACTGCCGGCTGACTTGGGGAAGCCGCGGACGGCGGCGGAATGGTTCTGGCTCGGGACCGGACACTTCCCAGACACCGGAAAACTCCTTCCCTCCAAGTTAGTCCAGTGGTGTCTAGGAGGTCCACGGGGGTAATTGGCCCCGATCCAGAACAGAGAGTTGAGCGTCGCGTCGTCTAACGCCGTACTCGCGAGCTTGCAGAACTCCCTGGCATACTCGTAGAAGGGGAGATCGAGGCGAGCTAGGGCGGCGACGCGAGCGGCAATTTCCATCGCCGCGAGGGGGGATGGGAACCAGGAAACAAAAACTGTCGGGGATAAACAAACACGAGGAAAAAGTCGCTGCTCACTTTCAGTTTTGGGTCCGCTGTTCTGTCACAATACACTTAGAGGAACGAGGAGACGCTGGAGAATACTTTAACAAGACTTTAATTCCAGGAACCAAGGGAGACGAACTCAGGAAGACATTTAACAGCGGACAGAGAACTCGGGACTGGGAACACTTTAAATACACACAGGGGGAGGGGACGACGAGACACACCTGGGAGCAATGAAACATCAAGGGAAACACCTGGGACAAATGAACTTAATCAGGACAGGAACAGGAAACTTACCAAATAAGGGCATAGGAAGGCACATGGGGAGCAAGACACACACAAAACATGGAACAGAGTCTGACAAGGGTATTGTGTTTTTTTTTTTTGCATGTTTTATTGTTCACCAAACAAAAATGGTAAGTCTGGTTGATTATGAAAATAATATCAATGAGATTTATGGTGTTATTTATATTTCTAGCTCAACTATGAGCAATAGTAGTGATGCTTGTCGAAGCATGTGAAAAGAAATCTGTAATATATGTACATAAAGTATATGGGAGAGTTGGAACAGTGAAAGAAAGGAAAAAGCACTCATCTCCGCTTCTGTTGATGAGTGCAGGCCAAGTTTTATTCTCTAAAGGTTGTCTATATACTCAATAGCAGCATATTTGTGTAATGTGAGAGTGTGTGGGAGAAGCCAGAACTCTTTTCTGGGTGAGATATATGAAACACCATAAACGGCCATCTGCTGAAAGGGCTTGGATTGGATTTTACAGTGTAATATTATGGGCTGTAAAAAATAACTCTGGTGAGAATTTAACAGTGCATTACAGAAGTGGCGGGTGGATATCGATACCCCATTCTACTCTCTAATTCACTCACTTCTTTGAAGACTCTCTTACATTAAACTAATCCTTGTCCCATCTCAGAGACACACAAAGTTCAGTGAAATCATTGTCTTTGGGGAATTAGGCAATCGTTCTGAAATCCTGTGAAATCAATAGAAATGAAATCCAGTTCTTATGATGAAATAGCAGTAACCATAACACAATAGGACTTAACAAGTGTCCCTTGAGCACTCAGAGAGCTTCAAAGTGTCCAGTCATAATCCTGTTTTCTCCGGGGTCATCCTCATGCTTTGTCATGAGTCATTGGGAGCATGTCTGCATGATGATGTTTTGGACCCTGGGGGACCTTTTTACTTTTTAAAAGTTTTCAGTTGGCCCCAATGTGTGTGTGTGTGTGTGTGTGTGTGCGTGTGAGCGTGCGCATCTATAAAATTGAAAAACAAATAAGGGGAGTAAGATAAGCTCCTAGGTAAGGACAAAATGAGGGATATAAGATATATGTATTATTATATTTCAGTATGTGTGCTATCAACTGAAATTATAGCCATAGTATAAATATAAATTCAATGTGGTTCAGTGACACAACAAGTGAGTTGATCATTTCACATAAAATATAACTTCTCATAAATGACTGTTTTGAAATGAACCCATTTCAAAATCTTACTGTGCTGAACAAATGAACCATTTTCAATACTTTGTAATATTAATTGAATTTGTAATAGTGTTAGCTGAAGCTTTGACATGGTTCTCCCCAGAGCATCTAGAATTTGGGGAAAATGCTTCATTTAATAATTAGTGACTGTTCTTCAGCCAAATAATTTGATTTTATTTTATTTTATATAATTTATAACTACCGCATGTAAGTAAATGTGTATAAATTATATATATAATCTAGATCTGAATAAATGACAAATAAATTTAACTGATATGATTTTTAAAAAATTACCTACCATTATATAGAAAATTTACTTGGATATGCAAAACAATTTTAACATAGAAAAGCTTAGAACTTTCTCATGAACATCTAGCAATCATAATTGCAACCAGCAATCTCTTCTAAATATATGGTAATGTGACAAATTATATGCATTTTGCTAGATTACTACTGACACATCTTACCCCAGTCTGCCATAATTATACTTGTTCTTCTGGAATAAATGTATATTGCCCTTAAATAATGTATAGGGTTGTTGCTGTGGAAATGTAACTATAAATCAATGTTAATCAGTTTATTTTGGACTTCTGTTTTTGTTTTGCCAGAATCCTGACTGTGGCATGTGCTTTTGCACAGAAAATGAAGATTTTGGAGGTACTTACTTTGAAGAAAAAGGTATGTTTGTTTTGCACGTTTGGTGTTTTTATTATATGCAAACATAATATTCCTGTTGAAACATTATGGTTATTGAAATTCTGAATGAAAGTGTGTGTTAATATCCTCTGTGAATGGTGTTTTATTTTCAAAGGCCAGAAGCTGCATTCATTTGTAAAAGATCCCCTCCATTTCCTGTCATAATGCATGTATTTGAAATATGTGATAGCAGCTGTATATCTGTAGGGTTTTATGGAAGCTTTGCAGACGGTTCAGACGAAGAAGTCTGAAATAACAAGGATAGAGAAACTGTTTCAGAAGTCCATAAAATGAACCCGATAGCATCTTTTCCTGTGTTAATTCCATTCAGCTACCAAAATAGGGTGGATTTTTTTGGATTGCATGGAACCGCATAGCACTTTCGAAATATTTTGTTTGGATTAAAAAGCCAGAGAATGCAATACAGTGGAAAGTTCAACTATCACAAGTATGAATATGTGATTTATATTAAGCTGGACTGAATTCGCAAACAATTTGTCATTGCACGATGAAGAAATTTGCAGAAGAGAGAAGGAATGGAAACACACGACCTCTCTAAAAGGAAGGCAGTGAACTCTGTATTAGCCAAAGTCACAATTATTTTACCTTCTCCTCTGTTGGAATGTTTTTGTGACTTGGCACCGGCCCTGGACTTGAATTGCTCAGCCTGGGCTTTGGTGCTGAAAACCTTTGCCGGTAAATGAACTGTAAAGGATGAAAGTGGGGCTTCTGTTATATATTAGCTGCCCCACATGCCTTCACCTACTTCTCTGCATGGCCACCAGTTCAATATACTGCAACATATGGGTATTTTAGCAGCAAGAGGAGCATTTCAAAATCCTGAAACCAGTGGATTCAGAGCATATTAGACCAGTAGGTCCCATAAATAGTTCACAATATGACCAGGAACATCCATTAAGAAAGCAAACTTTCAATTCATCACATCCAAAGTGGATTAAGGAAGTTTGGTTGTTTGTTTCATTTGAATCATTGCATCTTTTGAATTGATTCCATGTATATTGCTCAGTTTGTGTATGTTGATGTCTGCTGCATGTAGTTTGCCCTCAGATGTAGTTGTTTACAGCTTGTTCTAAGTCAGTAGAGCCCAGACAGGTGGAAGGAAGGTTTTTTTTTTTTTAGCATCAGCTGTGTTTACACTTGAACTCATAAATAGGCCACACACCCCTCTGGAGGTCTGGATGAACATAAACCCTGTAATATCTCCCAGCACCAGTATTATATTTTGCTTTTTAAGGGTGCATATCATGCTTTTTTGTTTTTACCTTAGTTAATCTCTCCACACTGCCTGAAACACTTTGTTTGTAATTTCATTCCCAGCCAGACCAATCTTTTTTTAATCAGTAATGGGCACATAGTACACTCAAAAGAATTGGAATGGCCATAATTTATCAAATTCCACACATCTTCTCGGCCATGTGTGTGTGTGTGTGTTTAGTAAATATTTTGGCTAATATGATTATGCTTTCAGATTCCAAATTTAACTGAAGTATTCTTTTCAACACATATGTGCTATTTCTGCAGTATTCCACAGATTTTGTCCACAAAATGCGATTAAAAATCTACAGATTCCATTTGGGCCTACTGATGGGTTTTAGATGTGTAATAGAGCTAGCTTCATGGAAAACTTTGTCATGGTGATTGAATGAAGCTGCTCTGTGTAGCCTGTGAGCTGACCCATCTGCTTCATTCCACAGTGTATAGAGAGATAAAGCTGCTATCCATCATGGACCTGCGTGATCCATCTAACCTCTGAACCACAGCTGTGTTTCTGGAATGAGCTGTGAATGAAGATGTGTCTGTCACAACCTTTTGGACAATTTCAGGTTTGAAATCATAAAAGTAGTATAGAGTTGAAATGTTCCATTAGCATCTCTTGTTCATGACCATAGAAAGCAAACAGCATATAGTGACTGAAAAACCTAGGAGGGGTTCATGTTGATAAATGGTATGTTTAATTATTTTTTTCCTATGAGATATTTATGTAAACAGCCTGACAGAGTAAACGCAGATTACAAGCCAAGAAGATAAGTTAACGCGGCAGCCAAATTCCACTCTTCGTATTTCTACACTGAGTGTTACTTTACTTAAAATATTACTGCTCCACTATGACCATGCACAACATGTCTTTTAAGCATGTTTGGCAGGCTTGTGTGAATATCTCTTTAGTTTGTGATGAAAGGGCCCTTAAGAATATGTAAACACTCTTCAAAATTTTGGAGTCTAAGATTTTATAAATATTTTTGAAAGAATTGTCTTAAGCTTATCAAGGCTGCATTTATTTGAACAAAAATATAGTAAATTGTGAAATATTATTTAAATTTAACAATAAAAAAACTTGTATATTGTAATATATTTAAAAATGAAATGTATTCCCATGATGGAAAAGATTTTATTTTATTTTTTAAACAGCCATTACTCCAGTATTTCAGTGTCACATGATCCTTAAGAAATCATTCTAATATGCTGATCTGGCACTCAAGAAAAAATTCTTATTATTATCAACATTGAAAATAGTTGTGCTGTTTAATATTTTTGTGGAAACCTTGATGATTATTTTCAGGATTTTTTGATGAATAGAAAGTTCAAAACAACAGCATTTATTTAAAAACAATTTATTTTTGTAACATTTTAAAAACTTTACTGTCACTTTTTAATTTAATGCATCCTTGCTTAATAAAGTTATTAATTTCTTTCAAAAAAAAGTTACTGAACCCCAAACCTTTGAATGTAGTGTATATGGCTAAACAGGTATTAAATTACCATATCTTAAGAAATGCAACCTCCATCTTGAATGTCCCCATTCTGGGTCATTTAAATTAATAGTTTTTCATAAATAAATAATTCTGTCATCATTTACTCACCCTCATGTTGTTCCAAACTTGTATGGCTATTTTTCTGAAATAAAAAAGAACACATTTTAACAGGATCCAGAACTTTCAAGATCCATTAAGGAAATAAAGGTTTGACTTGTCTTCTGAAGCAGATCATAAAGATGAACAGATTAAAATGTAAGCCTTTAATTACTCTCTAATTATAGTACTGGTCAACACATACACAGACTACATCAACTATGCAGACACAGACCAATTTGTTCATGTGACGTGAGCAGAGAGATTTGATGTTGAAATCTGAAGGCTGAAATTTCTATTTGTTTGTCAATACAAAGTTATTATGTTGCTTCAGAAGACACAGTATGCCAGTCTTTTTATGTGGATTCACAGTACCATTATGACCTTTTGAAAGTTCTTTTGACTTTGATCATATGAACAAAAACAGTTCTTAAAAATATCTTGTGTATTCTAAAAGAAAGAAAGACATACAAGTTTGGAATGATGTTAGGGTGAGTAAATGATGAGAGAATCTCACTTTTCATTGCTTCAAACAGTTCAGATGTGTTTTTCTAATGGTGACCTGGTTAAAACAAGCATTTCAGCCTAAAACAGAAGCTCTGGAAAAGTCAGCTGTGCATGTTTGTTCTTGCTGAGTAGCTGTTTCAGATGGAGGGGAGAATAATGATTAGTCATTTAATATTACAGTGATGTTTAAGGTGTCCTCACCTGTGAGAAAGCAGTGTGAAAGGAGATACCGGGTTTGACTGATGTTTATTTCATAGACAGATGTGCAGACAAATCAAAAGAAACAGAACTGTCTAGATGTGTGCAGGTAATTACAGACTACATTTGCGTTTTAACCACCGTGTTATGCATGTAGCATTCAAGAACCTCATTTAAAATGATAGTGTAGTAGCACAAAAATATTAATCATTGTAAAAGCAACCTGACACAGCCATATGGTAATGTGACATTTCAGAGTGAGACATAACATAGGGTGAAACAAGTATATAGGGTGGGATTCGATTTGATCCATTTGGAAATGATTAGATTGTAAAAATGGTCTCTGTATGACAGGAGGATGGAGAGGAAGGGCTGAAAAAGAAGATAAAACAAGTTGTTTAAGAGGTAAAGCACATAATTGCATTTTGATGAAAAATTATTAATTTAAACATGTTATGTCTTTGGAATGTTGCGCACCAAGGACTCATCCACAATGAGAAAAAAACAAACAAAGTTTCCATTTTGATTCATTTTTATGGTTTTCTTTTAATGCAGATTAGATGAGGAAAATGAAACAGGCCTTTGTGTGACAATACCTTCAGTTTTAATAATAGAAAGACTCATGGGAATACTTAACCATGAGATACACTAATTAACTGGCAGTGGCTAATGGCTGTGTGTTGTTACAGCAATCCCAGTGTCCTGTGGTCCAGCTCAGATTGTTTGTTTTAATGTTGTAAAGGAAGTGGGGGACATGAGATTGGTTCTGACCGCATCATGACACATGCTCCTGTTGTGTGTAGCAGGAAGTTATTGTGTGGATATGTTTGAATTTGCATGTTTTTGTATGAATCATAACCAGTTCGTCTTGAAATGAGGATGAGGATGAAATATAAAAAGCTGGATCCAAAAGTGTGAGGTCAATATAAAGGCTATTTGAGGTCAATATAAATGCTGTTTTTATTGGAATGGGGTTTTTTTTTTTGGCTACAGAATAAAAAAAATAAAGAAGGTAATTTTTCACATTTCTTAGTTTATATTTCACAATTTGGACTTTGTTTCTCACAATTTACACATTGCAAACTGACTTTTTGTTTCCGTTTACAGAATAAAGCTGTAATAAAAGGTAATTGGGACTTTTTTTTGCAGTTGCACATTTATATCACAGTTCTGACTTGATTTTTCTGAATTCAAGTTCTCACAGTTCTGAGTGTATATCTCACAATTCTGAGACTCTTTCTGAGAAAAAAATGTCACAGTGGAATATCCCATCAGTCTGTTTTGTGTCAGATATTGGGCTTTTTTGACCCTCGGGCAGGGCGAGCAGCACTAACCTAATGCTAACCTGCAGTAAAGCTGCCAGTCTGGCTCCTCTCGACTTGCCCCATCAGCACACCCCTGAAATATCCCAATAGAACATCGTTCACACACTGACTGCCCTCTGCCTGCCCTCAATGCCCCATAAATTTGCAGTGCTGCTTCTCTTTTATAGTGCTGCTCAAGACTAAACATGCCTCATGCACAGGATTTCGCTTAAAACACCTTCTGTTCTTTCTTTTTGAAGCTGTAATTTCCTTCGTTTGCTTATTTAAGCAATGAATCTTTGTCACTTGCCACAAAATAAGTGACTTTCTGATTGCACAGGCTGTATAGTTTATTCCTTGCTGCAGAGGTCAATGTTGATTATAACAAAAAAGTATTTAAACCTTTTTCTTTCTTTCTCCCCAAGGCTGCAGTAAGGCACTTTCAATGTAAGTGAAAGGGAACAATTTCTGGAGGTTTTTCAAAGAAGAAATGTGAAACTTCTAATTTTATAAAAGCACTTTTCCCATTAATTCTTCTGTTAAAACTTGAGTAATCATTGAGCTGTGAAGTTGCTAGTTGAAATCCTGAGTATTTGAAGGTTTATGAATTGGCCCCATTCACTTCCATTGTATTTTTTTCCATTGGACAAATGCAAACTATTTTTGGTGGTAATTGACATTATGCGAGAATTGCCGTCAGTTGAGCTTAACTTGTACTGAATCAGGATTACTTCTTTATTTTTATGTGGGGAGTATTATGCTTTTCGTGCTCCAAGAATATTTCTTCTCACGTCACGTCATGAGAAATGAGAATTAATAAAAGAGAATTGAACCTGCCAGGTATATAATTACATTCTACATCTGCAAGAATGCTCTTTGGGTGACAGGAGTCAGACAGTAAGTCTATCTTCTTGTATATACAGTGTACTATGGCACAAAGGAAAGGATTGTGTGTTTTTACAATGAGGATGTCTGTGAGGACAGGCATCCTTTGGGAGGACAGAGGAACCAGGAAGCAAAGCAACAGAGCAGCAGAGCATGGAGGTCGAGGGTGATCGGTGATGAGAATTTGACATCTGCTAGCCAGGCTATGTCCCATGATGGTAACCATCAAGATTTGGGGGTTTTATCCAGCATGAAGCCCTGTTAAAAGTATAATTCACCCAAAAATAACAATTCTGTTATTATTTACTTATTCTCAGGAAAAGGTTTCTTTTGATTCCGCATCATCTACTATGATATAATCATCAGGAAAAATACTGAACTTCTTTCACAATGTTTGATAGATTCTAATTTCATAAGAACTTTTACATTAAACATTAATTTTATTTTTAAATGTTTGTGCCAATTATCTCCAGTCATCAAACATTTTAATATATAATAAATTAAATTTGAAAATAAGAAATTGCAATTTTACTCGAAACAAACATTACATTTTACTTATTGAAATTAAAATTTCATGATATCATGACTTTTATGGAAAGTGCAGAATTTGATTTTGTCCCGTTCATACCTGTTATGTTACACCAGTTACAAATTTAAATGTAAAAATAATCGTTTGATTTTACTGACATCATATTTGATGAAGCGACATTGTCTTTTTGGTTAACAGGAAATTTTTCTCAGATGTTTTTTTTTTCTTTGATGAAATGCATTGTTTTGCAAGTGAAGGCCATTACACTGACCTTTTTTTTTTAAAAAATATGACAGTATTTTTCCCTTGAGATTTTAGGCACGAACAGCACTTTTTCTTGAGAATGTGCCTCATAATACAACCGATTTAGCTGCTATAAAACTGCAACAATACAACAAATTGCATAATGAGTTTCTGCAGAATGGCTGCCCTGATAAAGCCAGAAGCTGATAAAAAGGCACAGTAGCTAGAACTGCAGCAATTGTTCCTGTGGGGCGCCTATGTTAACACAACTGAATCACTTCCTTTAGGTAGCGTTTGGGGAAATAACCAGTGATTTCAAACTGACTTGGACTGGCTTCTTGTTGGCAGATTAACTTGTTTACTCTTTAACCAAATTACAGCCCAGAATGCCACAAGGTGTCCGCAAACGGTGTTTCCCTCTGAGTAGAGACTTAGTGACTCCCAGCTGTGGCATTTTTTTGGGAAGGTTCATTTTAGGTCCTGTACCTCTCTAACAGTGCAGTATCACAGACAGGTCAACTCTCAGAGAATGAAGATCTGTGTCCGGTTCTGCTCAACAATGAAATCTGCCCCGAGGCCTGCTAATGAGCACTATATAGAAACATCTTGTTTGTTGTTAGTGGTATTTCATTAATCTTGTTGCAAATATGGCCTTCTGGTGAAGATATTTAAACATTTATGTTGCCTATGTTTTTTTAATTAAATAAAGCAGTTTATTTTTGCAACTGGTATTATCAAGAAAAATGAAAGTGGTGTGGATGCGTCCTAAAGCCAGCAGGTTTATAATATATTCTAGTATCCAGTATATTTAATTGCTTTCCATTTTGTATTTCTTTTTCTCATGATGCACGATAAATCACACATTTTTATGTGTCTAAAATAACACGAGAATTTGTTAGAGAGAAAGATAGCTTTGTTAGCAGTCTCTCATGCCACCGGCCTCCGGCTTCTCACAAGATCTTCAGAGAAAGTTGGTCTAGATGAGGATGGTCACATGGCTGGCTGCCAGAGGCTAGTGTTAGTATTAGCCCTCTGTCTCTTGAGACTAGCAAAGTTAATATATTGTCTAAATATTTATTACCGGCAGAAGTTACACAACACAGAAGCAAAGCTGAGGTCTCCCCTGAACCCTTTTGCATCTCATAGAGAGAAGGAAACAATAAAGAAATGTTTTAGCAAGCTAATTCATGTAAAACAGGTATTTCTGAAGCTTACCCTCTTGAAAAAACAGCATTTGCTGGTTAGGTATGTTTTGAAGCATGGCAGGTGGTTTAAGCTGGTCCTTAGTTAGTCATGAGCTGGTTTAAGCTGGTCCTGTGCTGGTTATGAGCATAGAGAAAACAGCATTTGCTGTTCTAAAGCAGCATCTTGTTTCTAAAGACTGCAGTCTTTCAGTGCATCCTCAGCTGCCTTTCCTTCACTACTGGCATAATTACTGGTTTAGCCTTGTGAATTTGTGACACCAGAGCCCCATTAAGTGCTGATGATGGCAGCCCCAGCATTCCTACAGCTGGAGAACCAAAGGCTGACTGAAGAATTGGGTAACTACACAAGTCAAGTCAAGTCACCTTTACGCTTTATACAATACTGATTGTGTCAAAGCAGCGGTAACACTTTAGAATAATGGTCCGTTGTTAACAAGTAACTATGCAGGTAGTAATAGGTAGTACTACATTAACACTTAACTTAATACTATTAACTAATAGAGAAGCGAGATTAACTAAGCAGTAAGTAATAGCAAATTTAGAACAAAGGCAATTCCTTATTAGGTATTCGATAATTACTAAATAAATATATCCTCATTGAGAACTACTTGGGAACTATGACCAGTTAATAAAGAATAACCGCTTAATTACTAATCACAACAGTAACGTCTTAAAAGTGAACAATTGGGTTCTTTGTGGAAACTAATTTATGAATATGATATCCCCCAAATAAGTCAGCTACATTTAAAAATTGTGACTACTACTCTTACCAAAAGATGGATGTTCTCTGTTTATTTCAAACAAAAAACACAAAATAATAATGCAAATAATTCATTAAAAATTTTAATAACTAGGAAGTGATTGAATTAGTTCACAATTATGAGCTCTAGTTTGTGTCAGTTCAGTATGTCTCCGACTCCAAAAGACCTATACCTTTAGTGACAGTAGGCTGGGGAGGACTTTTCTTGAATATAAATAATTATGTTCTCTTGACAAAAACAATTCACATCCTTAATGAAGGCATCGACTGCATTTATATTGTGTTAAGCACAAAACCACATATTACAGTGTCTGGTAAAATATCACTAGTACCTCACACAAATGTATGTCAGATATAAAATATGTTAAATAACATTAATTACTGAGTGGTTAAGGTGTTTTTCACTTTAAAATAATGTTCCAGATCACTAGTAGTTCCTGCAGGCTGACAAGGTAACGCTCGAATAATTAGTGAGAGGCTAATGTATTTTTCACTTTAAAGCTAAAGTGCTACTAAGGAACTACTAGTGATCTGGACCATTATTTTAAAGTGAAAAACACGTTAACCCCTCAGTAATTACTCACAAGTAAATTAATAAGTTATTTAACATATTTTATATCTGACATACTGTACAGTCATACATTTGTGTGAAGCACTAGTGATATTTTACCAGTAGGTCTTTTGGAGCCTTCAAGGTGGTGTTTGAGCGTGGGTCTGGGATACACTTGATAGGAACTGATGAGACGAAGCAGAGATCAAATTGGGGAACTAATCAATAATGAGCCTTGTCAGCAGCACTTAGTAATTATTAAAATTGTTAAGGAATTGTTCATTGGTCATTTTTATATGATTATGTTAAGTTGGAAACAATTCATCAGTTGGTAAGAGTAGTAGCACAATTTTAAAATTGGCCACTTATTTTTTTTTTTTTTCGCATGTCTTTTTTATTTAGGGGGATATCAAATTCATAAATTAGTTACCACAAATTACCACAAAGAAACCAATTGTTCACTTTTAAGACGTTACTGTTGTGATTAGTAATTAATTGGTTATTCTTTATTAACTGGTCATAGTTCAGAAGTAGTTCTCAATGAGGATATATTTTTTTAGTAATTATCAAATATCTAATAAGGAACTACCTTTGTCCTAAATTTGCTACTACTTACTGCTTAGTTAATCTTGCTTCTCTATTAGTTAATAGTATTAAGTTAAGTGTTATGTAGTACTACCTATTACTACCTACATAGTTACTTGTTAACAACGGACCATTATTCTAAAGTGTTACCAAAGCAGCTTTACAGTGTCAAACAAGAAAATAGTGTCAATAATGCAAGAAGACAATGAAAAAGTGTCATTGTTCCAGATAAAGCCAGTTCATTGATGATTCACTGTTCAGTGCTGTTCAGCTCTCTTCCAATAGTGTCTGTGCAATCAGTCAAGTGTCCCCAACTAAGCAAGCAAAAGGTGACAGTGGCAAGGAACCAAAACTCCATCGGTGACAGAAATGGAGAAAAACCTTAGGAGAAACCAGGCTCAGTTGGGGGGCCAGTTCTCCAGACGACACACAACCTCCCTACACAACCATTGCCATTGAATTTGTAGTCTGTCTTTGTGTGTTTTGTGGAATGTATCTGTCAGGTCATGTGTTGTTTTTTTCTCACTGCCAAAATTTTGTCTTATAAAAACATCTTGGGGCAGTTTAATTTGCATTTAAGCACTCTTAAGGGAACATTTGCCTTATCTAGATTACAAATTACATTATTTGTTTGTATGTGGTTTGTGGTTTGAGTCCGTGTTACTTATTATTTTATCAGTTATGTCTTTGCCAATCAGCGTTTGAAAATGTTAAACAGCTTGAAAAATAAGTTGGTTAGGCTAATATCACTATTAATATATTCTCATTCTAACAAATGCTTAACTTTAACATTTGTGCTGCTTAATATTTTTGTGGAGGCTGTGATATTTTTCTTTTAGTCCAGGTTCTTATTGATAAAATGGATAGTTCAAAGCAGTTACACTTGAAATATTATTTTTTTGGTAACATTTTAAGTGCCTTTTCTGTTGCTTTTGATCAATTTAATGCATCCTTGCTAAAGAAAAGTATTAATTAATTTTTTTATTTTTTGTCTTTACAATAGTAATTGCATAGCAACACCCTGGCATCATGGTGGCAAGTTTTCCACACTAATGAACCACTCGCATTTTAAAACAAAGTTCATAAATCAATTTCCTAATTCTAGCACTTTTTTTTCTTACACCCATAATGCACTCCTCTTTATGCTTCTTTTAAACTCAAATTGTCTAGTATCAAATAAAAGAAATACATTTTGAAGGCCTCCATACTTTCTTAATATCTCCACAATCAGAAAGGAAGGAAATGAAGGAGGGTTGTGAAAGTATGTGAGCTGTGGGTCTTGGCTGTGTGTTTGAATGGGGGGGAGGAGGAGGACTCAACGATGCTTGGCTGCTGGGGTGTTGAACTGTTTATGTAATCCAGCCAGCCATCACCCCTCCCAGCCTTTTAGTCCCTTTCCCCTGGTTTTAAACCTCATACAATCTGTTTCTCCTTTCTTTAGCACAAGGAAGAACACTGCAGCCTTATAGTGGTCCAGGCTTGGGGTTCCGGGCCTGGTGCCGACCATGGAGGGACCACGTCAGTCTCCCCCGAGCCATTTCCTGCCTTAACCCTCCCATCTAATACCAAACAGACCTCATTCTGCTTGTGTTCACCGACAGGACTGAGCCAGTGGGTGTGCCAGAACCCTCTATGCTCTTTGCACTTATCAAAAACATCAGAAAACAGAGATGTTCAGCGCTGAGTGTTAAACAGTCTCAATAGTTTCAGTCTCGCTGTAGCAGCATGGAATCTTTCATCTCTTATTTGTCGAGGGCAATGAGCTTGATCACTTTTTCTAAAAACAACATCTGCTTATGAATGGGTGTAGCAGTTTCTCACAGGGGCTGAGGTGTGAAAAGCTTATGTATTTGTTTGTTTCATCCTTATAGAAGAGGGTGGAGGCTTTACCTGCAGGGAAATGTCATCAGTCCTTAGGAATGAATGAGGGTAACTAGTAGGTAAGAAGTTCCTGGTATTCTCTGGCACATATTTGTGCATCAAAAAAAAAATTCTTCTCCATCCCAATTCTTGTTTTTAAAGATTTTAGTGGTAAGATAACATTGTCTAAGTCAGATGTCTAAGTCAGTCATGATTTTGTTTAGCAGAAAATGAAAGAAATGAAAGAAAACATTTTTACATTTAGTGACTCCAAAAATGTTGTGATGAAGTCACCAAGCAAAAAGTATTTTTAAACACATTGAATACATTTGGTTGTACACATCTTAATAATTTAATCAATGCAAATCTATTGCAAAATACATTTTTATTTCTGTTCTGTTCTGTCTGTAGATTTAGTCATTTTTTCTTGATTCAACAGAGCCGTGTTGAACTCCCTACAGGAATCCTTGGCATTCATCTCAGCACATGGTATTTTTTATGCAACAGAATTGGGCAATTTTCTATCATACACACTTGCTCCTGTTGCAGCATCTGAAATAGCATACTTATTCTTCACAGCTGCAATTATATCAGTCAATTATCAGATTAGCGGTTGGCTGGAAAAGTAGTAACTTCTCTACAGGAAACTGCTCTCAATTAAAGACCTACTGTAAAAGGAGACAGTATAGTGGCAGCGGGACAGCCACTTATATGATATATATTTATTATTATTATATTATACTCTATCATTTAGATATATTGTGGTGAAAGTGGTTAAATTGAGTTTTTTGTTGTTTCTGTTCGAATCGGCATAGAAGTCATATAGTTGTGGCAGGTATAATGTGGGGGAAAGCCTCAATTCAAAAGTTTAGGCTATAAGTGTTTGGTTGTTGGGTTCTGCAAAGAAACTATACTTTATTAATATTATTACATATGTATATTATAATGATCAAGTGCATCGGTATTAAATGTCACCACCTTCTGGTGATATTTCTCGTGCTAGTTGAGATGGTTATAAAACAAATCTCCATTTAAGAAAAACCATCCAATAATGCTGTCTTTTTACTTTGTATTCAGTCAAAGAATCTAAAAAGGTTTTTCTAAAAGACTATTACGCAGGCACAGGATGTTTATTAAGAGGTGATATAGATAAGAAAATGTTAGTGACGGCAAGACGTATGTATTGAGTATTAGACTGATTTTCCTGAGCGCATATATTGGTGGCTACATGTGAGATGTTAGTGTGGCATTTTAATCTGGTGTTTCTTTTTGTTTTTAAATGTGCTCGCGCTACCCCGATTTCTGGCTAGCGCCACTGTAAACATTTACGGTAGGCACAGCTGGTGTTCACCCATCCAGCGCATTCTCCGTTTAAAAATGAGAGAGTATTTGCAGCTATTTATATATTTTGTGATATAATTCGCTTATGCCTGTTTGTGTTATGTCCACCCTGTGTTCTGGTTATCCCGATTTCCCCGTGTCTTACGAGTGTTATAGTTTTAGTATCTATGCATTTTTCTTAAGTGGTGTCTGATCTGATCCCTCTGTCGCGTTGAGACATTTTTGTAGTAGTAAAATCGCACTCCCAGGTCACAGAACCAGATGATACTGACAACAACCTAACCTTTCTCGATTGTCATATGATGATACAGACGCATGACGATAAATAGCTAGTACGTCACTTATTCATTTGTTATGTTTGCCAGTTGGTTGCAAAAACACATAAATGTACATTAAAAATGACTAGAAAGTACATAAAGTGTGTTATGTATCTCCATTCCAGATCTCAAGCAGGGTTAGCATCCCTATTGAGTGACATGCGCTTGTCCTTAGGGTGCTATTTCGACGCGCTAGTCTATTTGGCATTATGCGAGTACTTTACCACTCCTCCAGTCGCAGGCTCACTCTTTTCTGTCTCTCTTTTGTTGTTTTCGGCCCCTTGTCCTTCCATAAGCCAGCATTTCTCATCTCAGTTTATGGCTTGCGCGCATACTGTAGCCATAGCTTTCTTTGAACTCCGAGTTGCATGTGATATCCTCCTGTTGGCACCACCCACCATTATTATCTGGCAGCTTTTTTCCAATATAGCACATTGTTTTTTTGTTCCGTTTTCCTCCCTCGTGGGATTCTTCTAGGACTTACGTGTCTCGCGTGCTTAGTGATGCATCATGGTGTAATTCCCGGGCAGATTGGGGTAGTAGTGGCATCATCGCCCCCACTCATTCGTGTAAGACTACAGTTGCGTATGTCACTCGCCCTTTGTTATTAGGCATTTCCCTGTGTGTTACAAAGGGAGTCTGGCTTTACTGTAGTGTAAACGTGTGTACCAACCTAGACCGCCTTTGCTCCCATGTATGGATCCAATTTGCTCCCCCGTGCTCCCTACTGGATTTGAAGAGTCCGCGCACTGGAGTGTAAATCAGCCATGGGACAGGTGGTATAGGCCAGGCTGTGTGGTTGCATCCCAGCGCTCTAGGCAATGTCAAGAGGAAGAGACTTGGCTCTTACGACCCCTGGACCCTATTCTTTAAATTTTTTATTTTTGGGCGGTGTGGGGACCCGACTCTACCCCCGGTCCGCGGTCCACAAGTGCTCTTGAATTGGGAGCTCAACACTCACCTCCTCGCTACCTTTGTAGTTGTTGCTTACTTAGTCGGCGTTAGCAGCTATGGAAAGGCTGAAGAGTATGTGTCTGTCGGCCAGGTACCAGTAACAACTAGCCGTATTATCTCTAGTGGTTTTTTCTGAAGATCTGCGTTATATTGGAGTGGTGCTTTAGTTGTGTTGTCCATTGTGGCTTTGTGTGGTATGGTACAGTGATGTGTCTCATGTCTGGAATTCAAGACCCATATTTTTTACGAACCCGTTCGCTTTGAGTCTGATTTTTGAAACTCAAATTTTTTTCAGGATGTATTTATTGAAATTGTCTCCTTTTGTAGATGGTACCTGTCTTTTCCGCGTCACATTGATCATATTCTGGCAATTTCCTTGCTGCAAAAAACAACTATTGACCCCCGACCTTCTTTGACGATGGTGGATGGTATTACTAAATATGCACTTGATTACATTTTTTATTTCCACGAGCTCCACCGCACCGCTAATTTTGCCCCTACTACTCACCGACCTCTGCACGGGAGGGGTATTGGTCTAGGACCAAGCGATATGGCTTTTATCTGCCTCGAATGGCTAGTTTTAGCCATTTAGTAAAACAAATTAAAACACTAAGTTTAGATTTTGTTGTGTTATGTTATGTGACAGGCTTAGCACAAATGTGTGTTGGGAAGTATCTTAGGTTAGGCTAATTCAGTGTAGTTGTCTACTTTTTGATTGCTGCTTGAAGTTTAGCTAACTACCTTTTTCAGAGCAGTAGATTCAGTGTAGTTCTGTACAGTGAACTGCTTTCAATTATGGTAAGCATGTAGCTTGGCAAGCTACAGTTTCAAAGTAGCTTCCCCAAACTGAAGCAAACACTCCCTGTTCAGTCAGTGATTCTCTCAAGGCATCTTCAGAATTTTCTTCTGCTTCAGAAAGTTTAGTTGCTCAGGGGGGATCCCAAACCACCCCATCTTAGTTAACCCCTTCCTTGGTCTTTTTTTTGCCCTCCCCAGACGGAGTTGGCGCTTTCATGGCTGGTTCCGTTCTGTCTCTTTTTTCGCTTTTTGCTTTTGTTTTTTCCTTTATTTTGGCAACACCTCACTCCCTCACCCCCCCATGTGTTCCTGTCCTTGGCAACACATTGCCTGCAGTAGACAGACACACAGGGCAGTTTTATTGGTGTTTAATCTGACATTTGATTTTCCCTCCTCTACACCTACAGGGGAAAGGACCCCTTTCTCCCCTCCCTTTCTTCTCCCAAAAGACTGCCCTTTTAAGGTTGTACCAGATTTTTTCCCTTGGCTCCATTTCTCCCTCTCTCCCTCTCTTTCCATGTCTTTCTCCCTTCTGCGTGTGAGGACTCTGTGACAGCTTTTCCTGCTGCTTGTAATGAACGACTGAAAGGGAGTGAACACGCGGCTGCTTGTAATACAGAGTCAAACTGAAGCAAACGCATACACTGCTGAACGGTCATTAGACAGGACTGTGAAGACTCTTGGTTTTGGCTGTGTAGCATATTGATGCAGACAGTTTTGGACTAAAGAAGTCTGGTGAAGTGTCTGATGCTGTAGGAGAATAGCTTTGAGATTTATATGTGGTAAGTTTCTGACCTTTTAGCATGCCATATTTAGTGATATTACATTGATATAACTTTAGTAATCCTGTTGCACTGGATGAAAACTGATAAGAAATAAGAAGTTGTTCTGTGATGTTCTGCACTGCATTTCTGTTTTGCGTTTCAGCAAAGATATCTAAACATCCTTAAAACAAGATATGTTTTTTTAAGAGGCAAAATAGTCTCCGAAAGACTTTTTCAGAAAACATGTCTTTAATTGTTTATATTTGTATTGTTATTGTTCTTGATTTAAGCATAAACCTCACTTTGCTAGGCTGCTTAAAAATATTTTATATTATTTTAAGCATAAAATTATTATTCTCTATTATACCCTAATATCTTAAGCTAGAAAATATCTTAAGCTAGAAAATATCCTAATATCTTAATATCCTAATATCTTAAGCATATATATGTAAATATAGAGCTCTGGCACATGTCACATCTCCATTAATTTGTTGACTCATATGATCATGAATCATGTCCTGTAAGGTTAAGATTATTGAATCCACCAACCAGATATATCATCTGTGCGAATGGAAGTTATTTTAGATAATTTTGCACTGCATGAAGCGTGTTAATGTGTATATTTCCAGCATGAGAGTTTGATCCAAGTTCGTGACAGAAGCATCCCTGATGTAAGTTGTGTTAGGGCCAGAGCTGCAGCTGTAAATTGGTTAATGTTTTATCATTATAAAAATAAACACCCAGCCTCATTGTGTGCTTATCTGCGGGAAGGTCAATAATAATGTAACGTGACCAGGTGGCTGCGGTGAGAGCTTCATGCATGGCTGATGTGTTTCGTCAACTAAAAGGGGTTTTCTTGTGCAAGAGCCAAGTGAGTAGTTTATATTACGATTGGTGCATATATGCTTTCGATGCTTCATGGTTTCTCCTTTCCTTGGCCGTGCCTTACCAGCCTTTGGGTGCCATAAAGAGATCTTGCTATAACGTTGCACAGACTAAAGTCCTTCTAAATCCAGACAGAGATATTCGTTTGTAGTAACACGGGAGAGTCAACAACAGACCCTACCTATTTTTTTTAAACGGCTCGTTCTAACATGTGTCTACGTCATTATGTGGGAAGATTGATAAGCCGCTGAATGTGAGCACGCAAAGAAGAGGCGTAACTGTTCTTATGCTGTAGTATTGTTGCCGTCATGTCGTGGAGGCGCTGTGTGTTTCGTGTGAAAGCAAAACTACTTTGTTTGGCCTTCCAAGAGACGATATCCGCTTCGTCATGCCTAAATCTGATCCAAGCTGGTCGCTGAGGAAATACATCAACTTTGCGATGTGATCGCCGGATGGATTTCACGTGGACGAAGTGGAGTCAGCGCTGGGGCTGACACAATGTGGTTGTCGCGATTATAGCATTGTTCGCGAACAGAGCCGCTGGCTCGTTATTTTTCTTTTCTATCGCTCAGGCCCCGGCCCGCCGTGTGGAGCTTGTTTGTCCTCCCTTGTGGTTTATTAAGCTTTATAACACACCCCTACTTGGTCGGTGTGGCCTTTATTACAAGAGGATTTTGATTTTTTTTTTCTACGATAGGCAATCAGGGTTAAGTGTATTACAACACTGTTCCCGAAACAGTTCAACCCAATATTCAGAGGTGTGCAGCACAATTTTATGGAGGCTGTTCCTGATCCTGGGGGCAGAAGTAGACTACAATGCCGAGCTGGACCTGAAATCACAGCTGTAAGTGTACGTTTTTTATAGTTGACGATTAAAACGCGAGTTTTGAGCAGTGTAGAGTAGCGCTTGTTGTTTGTTTTTTCTCCGATCAAAAATGCAGACATGGTTTATGTTTACGCGGCGCGAGGGAACAGTATAAAGGCAGTATAAGTCATTATAATCCGTATTATGTCCCCACTGGATGCAACAAGTGCCTCGTTTATAATGGGTTTTAATGTTTTTGTCTCATCGCTCCGGCCGGGACAAAGCATCACAATATCGTGAGAGCCGTAACATTTCCGTCACACGCTTGAGGTATTCGGCCAATCACAACGCACTGGATAGCTGGCCAATCAGAGCCACACCTCTCTTTTCAGACCGATAAGCTTCGACACGTTTCAGAAAGGCGGGGCAAAGAGGAGAAACAATAATGTACAGTATGTGGAAGAAAATTCGTTTTTTTTAACCTTAAACCGCATAAACACATTTCATTACACCAAATACACAAAATAATGTTCTTTTTAGCAACATCATATGACCCCTTTAAAAGGCCCTGTGTTTGCATGCCACACCTTTTCAGTTATTAAAAATGAACCATTTAATTGTACCTTTGACATGAAAATCTATTCAGTCTCGCACCTTTGAGCAGCTGATTGTTAAAGTCTTTGTTTGTTTTGGCATGCAGTGTTAGTTTTGATTTATACCCCGATGGAGAGATGTGCAAAACTCGCAGCTGCTCTTTGTTTAGAGATGGCTGACTTGTGTTCATATCTGTTCAACCCTGCTCTGAGCATCTGCTTTTTTCTGCAGACACTCTTTACTGTTGATCAGTCAGCCACCTTATCTTTTGTAGTGCTGAAAGTTAACATAGTCTGTCGATTTAGGGAAGGTCAGAGGTCAATCTCTAATCTAAATGCATTTGTAAATACTGCTGTATCCACATTTTTTGTGATGAAACGACTACAGCAACCCACATATTCACAAAATATAGTGCTGACTAGGTAATCATAGAAAGTATTATAAAAGTGGTTCATATGACTTTTGATATTACATCCATATAATAATATTATATACATATTATATTGTATTGCAAATCTTAAGTTTTGTGTGAGAAGCAGCTCGAAAGTAATACAATTGTGTGAGGAACAGTCCAAAATGTATCACTTATCTCATTTATTATAAATATATTCACTTATAATATTCCCTTCCACTCTTAGGAGATATGGCACCATTAGATGTGTTGTGATTTGATGTCAATGTCATTTGGTCACAAGCATCAATGGCATCAAATGACACTGACATGTACTTTTATAGTGTGAATTTGTCTCAGAGAGACAACATTTCCATACATAAGTTCAATTCTACACACTTTCATTGGCACTCAAATGTATCAACTTTCAAATGACTGCTCTGAAGACAGGGAAGGACTTTTACTCTGCTATGCCTTATCTAAGTTTGTTTGATTCAGAGGAATATTTACACTGACACTCCTTTTGCTCTCAAGGTTTGAAAAGTTTAATGACTATGTCAGTCTGTGCTTTTAAACACCTCCCAAACATTCCTTCTCTCCCCGTCTCTGTTTTTATGAGCTTGTGGATTTTGATTAAGAGAATAAATCCCTAAATCCAACAATACAGAAAACCCCAGATAATATAGCACAAAATCTCATCGGAGTGGCATGCGTTTGCTCAGTTAATGCCATTTGGCTTGATTTACAAATGCCTTGAGAGTGTCAATCTCACTTTATGGAGCAATAATACAGTTAAAGGGAATTAGTACATCCCTTGGAATGCGATTGAACATGGGTGTGTACAAAGTTAAACATCATTCGTTCTCTGTATGCTGTTCTCTTTGACAGCTTTTAAGACATATATATCAAGTAAATAGAGCTGTGTGTGTATACTATATAATATATATATATATAATAAGATGATTCAGTTTTATTAAAAAACTGTCAAAAATATAGCCACGGTTACAACAATACTAGCAGAACATAGTGTTTCAACATTGATAAACACTAAGATAATAAAATGGTTTTCAGCATAAATAATAGCTGCTGAAAATTCAGCTTTTCAATAAATTACAATTATATTTATTTTCAATAAATTACAAAGTTTATAAGAATTTACAAAGTGCTTTACAGAAAACATAAAAATCATAAATTTCTGCAAAAAAGAGAAAAGTATTTAATAGAACAAATAAGAAAAGAATCGTAATCCTGATCAGTGATTGGTTACTCCTAAATTCCTTATCCAATCACAGCTTTCTTTGATCTGTTTGCTCTCACAAACCTGAGTACTTGTGCTATGTTAATGCTTTAAAGGAACATTTTTCAACATTTTTCTCATTTTCCAACTCCCCTTTAGAGTTAAACAGTTGAGTTTTACCGTTTTCTAATCCATTCAACCAATCTCTTGTCTGGCGGTAGCACTTTTAGCTGTAGCTTAGCATAGATCATTGAATCTGATTAGACTGTTAGCATCTCGCTCAAAAATTACCAAAGAGTTTCTTTATTTTTCCTATTTAAAACTTGACTCTTCTGTAGTTACGTCGTGTACTAAAACCGACAGAAAATGAAAAGTTGGGATTTTCTAGGCCGATAAGGTACCATGGGTGCAGCAGGCACAATGATATTACGCAGCGCCTTAAAATAGGCTTATTGAAAATCATTTTTGAGCGAGATGGTAACGGTCTAATCAGATTCAATGATCTATGCTAAGCTACAGCTAACAGTGCTACCGCCAGACCCGGAGATTGGCTGAATGGATTCGAAAATGGTAAAACTAAACTTTAACTCTAGGGGATTTGGAAAATGAGCCTATTTTTAAAAATAGTGGAGTGTTCCTTTAAAGTTCTATGGCCGGTATGGGGTTAACAATGCCCACCCCACCATGGGAAAGACGGACCGCATGTTTTGTGTCGTACAGTAATCAGAGGGTTTGCGTAATGGATCCAGCATGTTTCTTGGGATCTGCAAAGGCCTCCAGGCTCAGATCGATCTGCAGATGAGATCATTGTGCTATTTGTGGAGCTTTAGAGCTGGGATAGTTAGTTGTCCCATCATCCACATACTCTCTGTGCTTTTCACACTGAACCCAAACAAGCAGGAACGAGACTGCAGATGCACGTGATTAATTAAATCCAAATAACTTGCACTCTCATTTTCATAATAGGTCTCCTTGGGGTTTTAAAACTAAAACAAGTCTTAATTGCTTTTATTTTAGGGTTTTAGCAATGAGTAGAGACTGTTGCATTCTCATCCATTCCCATATAGAGTGTTTTGGCCCTATTGACCCTAGAGGTGGGCTGGAGCCAATGATCAAGGTACATGAAACCCGCATTATTAAAATAAATGTTTTTCTACTCTGCATTTGCATAGAAAACTATTGAGGCTCTTTGGGTCCATTGAGACACACATCTGGTCCACATTAACACCCAAGAGCACAACCTTCAGCCACAGAACCCCCACTGACAACCTAGGCTGCAAATACACCCTCTGTTATATTAGGATCATTGAATGGTACACTCAACATGAGAATAATCTGATAAAGGATTCTAACTTCTAGCAGCATTATTGAAGTTTTGAACTGCATCCCAATTCATATATTGACACTATGCACTGAATGTATTCACAGGATTTTGTTGATGATGGGGAAGTACTTTGGAGTATGTATACAGTTTGTCAGTGTTGTAATGCCACTGCCATGACATAAAATTGCATCTTGTGTAAATATTAGCATTAAGCTGACTTTGTTAGCTTACTTAACCTTTATTATTACTTCAGTAATAATTTCAGTCCATATGTTTAAAAACCATCATATATTTAAAATACTTTTTTTATTTTTCAGCTGAAAAGAGACTATTTAGCATATTTATCAGAAAAATAAAATTCCTTCATTGGGGGATAAAATACCTTTAAAGAGTAAGTTTTGTGCAGAGATTTGTGCATTTGAGGAAACTGAAGAAAAGGAGCTTGTGTGGTGCTCGTTTAGTATCGCCTTTCTTGGCTGGCATGTGTCTTTAGGGTCAACTCCACGCTTGGTGCAGGGGTCAAGAATCTGATGGCAACCACATGTCTGACTCGGCTCCAAATTAAATATCCCCCTCAGTAAGAGCTTCTGGCAGGAAACACAGTCCAAATAAGTTACACGGCCTAATCTGCTAGAATCTCTGTCAAGAGAAACAAGAAAGAGAGACACTCCACACTGTTTTGGAAATGTCATGGTGAGGGCCAGGCCTGTAAAGGAGCTCAAGCTAATTCACATAGCGAATGCTTTTACCATGCAACCATCCTGAGCAGTTTTACAGGCAACACAGCTGGTAGAAATGTGTCCAGGTTCACTAGTTGGACAGTTACCCTCACCTCTGAGGTTTTGGAAGCTACATTGAGCTTCTAACTTTGATTGGTTGAGACAATTCTGGACATGGTTGGTGTTCAGGTGAATCTGCCTGATGGGAGAAAATGAGACCCGAGGGGCTTTGTGCTGGCTGAGAGATTGCACAGTCAGCACTTCTACAACGCTTTTGGACGGTTGTCCAAAAATGATGATAAGAGCAGTGTTTCAAAGTTTCAAATGTGCTTTCAGGGACACATTTGACCCCCCTCTCTCCTTTTTCTAACATAACATCTTTCTTCATTTTTGAAGTGAACTTTTTTATCTTAAAAGGACATTTTAGGAGAGCAAACACTCCTCGAAGTAACTCTGGTCATGGTAAAGTTGTTTTCTACTGAGGCTGACAGAATAAAATAGTCATTAAGAGTATTTTGTATATTGAGATTACCTCCTCCAGCCTGTCCACAGTTTGGGAATAGTCTAGTGAGACAAAGAATCCCAATTATATTTAGATTTAAAGTTGAGTATCAGTCACCAAGCCCTTTGCCAAGAAGACCACAAGTGGTTCAACCACTGTGCCAGGAAATTCCAGTGGCTGAAAGAACATTTCTTAGTATCAGAAATATCCATTTGCTTGTTTTGGCTGGTGGTGTGTCATATGAACGAGAAGGCTGCACTGGTTGCTTGGGTTATGTTTTTCTTTTGATATTGGTGAATTCAATTACAGCCTTTAAAGTTGTGGAGTAAATTCCGTTCATGCTTTGTGATGATATTTTTGAGTGCTTTACAATGAGGGAGTCAATCAGTCAGGTTGTTTTTGACTGATGTGTCCCTCGGTGGTCAAGACTGAAGCTTCTGTTCAATGATTAGCAGAAAGAGGAACGCTCCAGAGGTCTTTGGCTTGTCACTTTGTCCCCAACAAATCATCCACTTACACTCTTTATTTGGACAGACAACTTAATGAGAAAAACAGAGAACCACATCAGGGGGTGCTGTTTAGGTATTTGCACTAGGTCTCAATTTTTCCTGTCGGATAGAGACAGATTCAGGGGAAGGAAATTCTATTGTGGTCATCTTATTGTGGAAAAGACAAGAATTATCACCAGATATGACCGTTTCTGGACTTCCTCCCGTGCCTTTAAGCAAACAACGTTTAATTTAGAATTAGTATCTCTGGCTTTTTCCCAGGCTTTGTGATATAGGCAGAGTTTTCCTTGGCGTTTCTCTTTTCTTTATTAAATCAACTGTTAAGTGGAGTTCAAATATTGGTTTCTAAGTCATATTAATGCATGGTTGCTTTACCTGGAATTCCAGTGCGATTTTTTTCCTCTCTCAAAATTATACATAAAAAAAAAAAATCATGAATGGCTAGACTTTAAAGATGAGTGAGAAAATTATTTAATTTTTTGCCAGCTATTTAATTATCTGCTAACTAATTTGAAACCTCAGCTTATTACTTGTTTCGTTCTGCTTCTTGGTTTGGTGGTGTGGCTTCCTTGTATTGGGTTTTGTTTCTTGCATAAGTGTTTTATTAAAAGTCAAAGTGTTTATTTGGGATCTGATTAATGATGGCTATTGAAAAGTTTGTTTTCAAGGGCCTGCTTCATTTCATGCTTATGAAAATGAACAGTGAAGTATTTATTATTTGTTAATTGTTTTCATGTATTATGGATGCTTCATGTAGTTTCCAAACTGCACAGCAAGTAGACAGTAAAGACATTTTAATGTTACAAACTAATGGCTGTTGAAATTTCAGCTTTGCCATCACAGGAATAAATTACACTTTAAAATATATAAAAATAGAAAACAGCTATTTTAAATTGTAACAATATTTCATTTTTTTCTATATTTTAGTAAATAAAAACAGGTGTGCCTATAGTTAGCTAAAAACAATAAAAGTCCTCCGAACATTATTAATGTATCCAGACGCCAGAACATAACACACATTGGTATTTTCCCCTTTGCTTAGCTTTGTCATATTTAAATGCAACATCTGCTTTGGAGCAGAACAAGAGTTCAGAGAAAGAAAACAAACCGCTGATGTTGGATTGACTGGATCGCATGAGGGCAGGAGGCCTGCAAATAATTCCCTCCTCAGGGGAAAACAAAACACAAACAAAACAACACGTCAGGTTAATAGATATTTAGATAGGCTTTAAACATGTTTCCAGCTGCGATTAGACTCCACTTAGACATGACTGTGCTGTGAGTGATGAGTTAAACAGAGCTAGTAGAGTCAAAATTTTTATTGATTATAAAGTATGTTACATAATTTAATATTTCTACATTTTCTGGTGTTTTGTGTATTTTGTGTAACTAAATTATTATAATTTTAATTAGTGCATTGGTGTTATGGACTTTCTGGATCAGCCACTGCAATAATTCAGACAGGAACCCAACAGGAACATGCACTTTCTTCATACTGTCTCTCTTCTGGGTCATTCCTGGGTTTGCCATGTGGGTCAAAATTTGTAATGATCACTGGCTGTGGTTTCTATACACATTACAAGCTTCCAAGAGTCAGCTAGATCCAAATCGGCACTGCAAAGCAAAGGGGCTTTACTAAACCAACTCGAAAGTACCCCCTCTGAAAGAAACCTCCAGTTTCTGCACATTTTTCACACCATCTGCCTATGAAATATTTCTAAGCTTGGACCAAATGTCTAGAAGCATTATGGCACAAACGGAATAATTTAGGCTAGTACCTTGTAACATATGAAGAAAGCTGACAAAAATGAACACAAAGGTTAATATTGAAACATTTATTCATGATGCTTCTGTTCAGCCGGTTCACACTGTGATTTATTTTTCTAATTCAGTTCACTCCTGCAAAGTTTGAGAACGACTCATTCATCATGTAGCGGATTCCTATCTGGGATATGATTTATTGCGTTTTCATAGATTAAATGTAAATCGTTTTTACGCTGTTAGATCTCAAGCTGACTTCCTGTGTGCACAGCACAATCTGGCGCCTGTCATTTGTTTGCACTGCAGATGCCTCAGTGATTTTAGATGTGATGTGGTCTGACAAGTGTGTGCATCTCTCTCTCTCTGTGTGTGTTTGCGTTTGTCAGTGTATAGACGAAGACCCAAGATATTCTGAGGACACAAGGCCATAACCAGAGTGAGAAGCTTGACCCATCTAAAAAAAAAACAGTGCACCATGAAGAGAAACTGACTGCTTTATATGGTAAATCTCAATGCATTTATTTCGAGGCTCTATTTGTTTTATAGTTGCTATGCATGTTGTTTTGTTTTATGTTGTGCGTTGTTGATTTGTTTTGGGACTATTTCAACAACTGGTTAAGGTATGCTTATTAAAATCTAGAGAATAGCTGTGTATTAATTCCACATTTTAGTTATGTTTTAGAACTGACACCAAAGAATTCTTAAAGGAATAGTTCACTCAGTTATAATTATGCAATCATTGATATTTCCTGTATGACTTTCTTTCTGTTATGGAATACAAAAGGAGGTATTCCAAAGATATTTTCTGTGAAAAACAAAGTTAAACTCAAAGCCATCATATGATACCAGAAAACTTAGAATTTTTCTTTATTGTCCTTTTTCTGAGCTTGAATGTCTCTGGTGAGCAAATGATGACAGAATATTAATTTTTTTAGGTGAACTGTGCCTTTAAAGGTTCATTTTTGTAGGTCCAAATTGTAAATGTTATGATAATGTGTAATTACTTAGTCATTTAAGCACATGTAAATCACTGAGTTTGCATACTTAAACAGTATGTGTACAGCAATGATGTCAGACAGAGAACAAAAGCGAGCAAGAAAAGCGAAAGTCAGCAGGAGGTTCTGTAGTGGATGGGATATAAAAGAGGAGCGGGGGGACACAGGAAGTGTGGCAAGATCCGGCAGGCGCACATGACCCCAGTTCTCCATGTTTTCTGTGGCGCCTGCAATGCATTGCGGATTGAGATAAGAACCAGGCGCAGAACTGTCATACCGTCATAGGGAGGATATGCTTGTTTGGGATAAAAAATATATAACCTCCTGAAACTCTTGCCCTCATACTGTATGTGAGGGTGTGGCTGTATTTGTTGGCCCTTGGAAATATGAATCTTCCTTGGGAGTTCACAGTTAGAAGGGAAAAGAGTCAGAGAGGAAATACTATGGACACAAACAAAACAGGAAAGGAAAATGCTGCAGATGTATTCAGATGGACGTCATTAGGGAAGAGTATTGTATCATGTCCTTTATTCAGATACAAAAGAGTGTGACTACTGGCTATGCTCCATTAGGTGGAGATTTGTAAAGGAAATGGGCCCCACTAGCTCTTGGCAATGCTGACCTTTCGACCTCACAATAGGAGCAGGGATGGGCTGTAGACTTGTTTTTACTGAATAGTTATATATAGTGTGTCTATTCTGTGCCTCACAGTGCCAGAGAATTGTAGTAGCACTATGACTAAATAAAATGCTCCGTTTGACTAGCCTGTTACTTTTACTTTTGGAACACAGAAGCTTGACCTTTGGCCTATTTTTTTGTTTGGCCTGAAATCCTTGCAAATATTTTATTTTATTTGAATTTTACAATTTTATATTTCTTTCTTAAATTCTGTATTTATTCCTTATTTGAAAACTTAATTTTTGTTTTGAAAAAAATATGAATCTATAAAATGCACCACATAATTTTAAATCTTGTTAACTGTCTCTGTATTTTTTCTAGCTTCATACAGCAAAATCAATCAATCAATTAAAACAAAATAATTTTAAAAATACTGATTTCAAAAATATGATTTTTGAAGTGTTTCTATGGCAGTCAGAAAACACCCAGAACACATTAGCAGCCACATTTTAGTATGTGCTGAAAACAAGCAACACTCACGTTTATCAACATTATTTAAAAAAAATTGTATCCTCTAGGTTTGGAAACACAGGACAAAGCCAGGATGAATGTGAAAAGGAAGGAGATGGATTTCTTGAGCAACACTATTGCTGCTTATGCTCACATTAAAGGTCTGTGCATTTCCCATGTTTAACATGCAGCTCAGGTTAAAAGAACAGCAAACTCATATGAATATGTTCCAGTGAATAAACCAGACTCCTTTCCCCATCTGTTCAGCCAATCCAGAGAGTTTTGGCCTTTACTTTGTCGTCGGCGTCTGTTTTGGCCTGGTGCTCACTCTCTGCCTCTTGGTCATCCGGATTTCCTGCAAGCCTCGGACCACTACGGCGTCCCCCATGCCAGAGAAAAAACAGCTGAAAGACTATAGTGAGGAAGACGAGGAGAGCGATGATGAGGAGGAGGAAGATGCAGGAGGCCTGGAGTCCTCTATCCAGCACAGCACCACAGAGATTGCCATGAGCAATCACCTCGTCACGCCGGACAGGACTCTGAGCAGGAACGTGTTCACCTCAGCTGAGGAGCTGGAGCGGGCGCAGCGATTGGAGGAAAGGGAGAGGATCATCAGGGAAATCTGGCGAAACGGACAGCCAGACATTCTGGGAACAGGGACAGGCACTATTGGAAGAGTGCACTACTACTAACACTCATAAATACAAACTCAAGCCATTTCACTGGTTGAGTGTAGTACATTGGAAGACTGTTAATGGACAGTGTTTCCATTTTTTTATACGTTGAACTGATGTTATTGTAATCCTACAGACCAGGGGTATAGCTGTTCTGTATGCAACATTTGGTTGCTGTCAGTCCCCATGTCATGGTGCTTATTAAAAAGTCATTTAAAGCACAAATTTAGACTTTGATGTCAGAGTTGATGTTTAAAAATAATTAGTGAATTGTATGTGATTATTAGAAGCTCACTGAAAGCAAATGCACTTTTGCACCATGCCATTTATTGTGTATAGATTTTTTTTCCTTGCTATTTTTATACTTTTTTAAAAAAGTCCCCCATGTCAAATAATGCAGTAACTCAGAACAGAAATTAAAATTTGATGCAGATGAGATCATTATTTTCATGATTTATACTAATTTGTCTAAATTAAAAAAAGAAAAACCGCAAAAAGCTAAAGTTCATTGTTTTAAATGCAATAATGTGAAATAGCAAATAGGCATCACAACATTATAATGTATGATATGAAAACTAGATATTACTTTGAGATTTGCAATGTTTTTCAAGATTAATTTTGAGAGTTTGATGGTAAAATGTGAGATGGTAAAAAGTTAAAAAGTGGGATTTTGAAATGAGCCTGCACAAGAAAAATCAATTATCGCCCAATATTGATAAACTTTCAAAATGTCTAACAACTCATAACTGATATGGTACCGATATATATTGTGCATTCCTAAATAAAGCCAAAGAAAAAAATGAATCCTGCTCAACACGGGTCATGCTCAGAATCTCAAGTAACATGGTAATACCAATCAGCAAAAGCAGGTTAAAACAATCAAGGGTTGATTTGCCAAGCAATCATCTGTTAAAACTCTCAGAGCCATCAGAGTATATCAGTAACAAATATTAAATGACATATTTGCACACCTGATTAATCAAATCTTCATGTGCGTTTTACAATAAATTTCATGGTTGTTTTTTGGGCATCTTGTCTTTCATGAAAGTTATATTTGCTCACCAATTTGATGTTATTGTATCATTTTAGTTCAAAAATTACCTCTGACTATGGAATGTGGAATAATACGACGAGATCATGGCTAGATGTGTGTTTCATATAAATATTATTGAGCTTTACATTCATTGAAAATACTGAAACTCAAACATTTAGACCAAAGCATACCAATAAAAAGTATTTACACAGGACAGAATGCTAGTTTTCTAGTAAAACAACTTTTTGTCATTGTTTAACTAAAAGTAAACTTGAGAACTGCTCATAGGACACCTAATATGTTAAGAACCCACATGACATCCATAGATGAGCCCGAAAAAGTCAAGAATTTGAGTCTGTTTTGACTAATGGTACTGTCATCACTGTAATTCAACCTACAAACCTTACAAACATATTTCTATTTGGAATTAGTCTGTATGTCATTAAATATAGTCCATTCCCAATGATTATGACTATGAAGATCTAATGTATTCCACATGGTTTCCAGATGCTGTTTTCGGTCTAAAGGGAAATTAAATCCACACCAGTCTCACATCACATCTTCACCAAGGGAGAATTTACTTTCACATTCTGGTTAGGGACAAAGCAAAGCCTATTCATGCCATTCAGAGCTTTTAAACAACATTTGCTGTGTTATAATTTGTCACAAATGACCTGGAGCCAATCAAATTGTGTTTTGTGTCATTTCATAAGATTCTTTTCAATCAGGTCACAGGGGTTATGAACAAATTATTTTAATACTTTGTTCATATAGGTTGCGTGCATTTGATACCAGTTCTGTATTTGTACAATGGTATATTTCACTCACAAAAATAAAGTCATCTTGTTTTATATCGTAACAGATAAAACATTTATGCTTTAAAAAAGATGCCATGTCATGCTTATCATGAACGTCTCTGGGTAAATCAGGCTTGGAGCAAAAACATTTCGACAACATCAGTGGAACTATCTATTGATTTATTTGTTACAGAACACAACCACAAAGCAGAAATATATTAATAATAGAAAGTGTGTTAATGCCTTAAAATATGACCTACATTATCCCTGAATTTCCATGAAAATATAAGATATTCGATATCTGCTATTTACACATTTCCAAAAATGCACATAATGTCTTAAGAAATGAGTGGCGAAGACTCCCACAACCAAAAGAGCTCATAAGCAGAGTATGAGAAACCAAGAAGTCTTTTTGTAGTTCTGCTATCTGAATGGAGCTCTAGCTTCTAGTCCACTCAACCAAGAATGAATCATTCAGTCACATGTGCTGGATTTCCATTCTCTCAACATCCTCTTTCTGTAGCCTTTACGTCCATGTCGAAGGATCACTGGGGGTAGTGAAATACTTCTGGTGTTCATTGCTCACTGTTTTTTCCTCAAAGCCTCCACTTCATCCTATAAGCATTAAAATATTATTTAATAAGTTGTACTAAGCAACAAGGGAAGACTAGCATTAAGGTGAGACTATATTTAAATTATACAATGTAAAAACAAGCTGGATGCCATTATTCTGAAGTTAAAAAAAAATATTCCATCAGTTAAGAAATATTGATAAAAGTCATTTTATTAAAGTTTAACACTGCCTATTTGGCTATTTTTAAGGTTGTTTATGGATGGCACAGGTATCCTTTATGTGATGCAGACGCTTGGAGGTTCTATCAGTTCAGCTTGCATTTTTATCTCACTGCTGCTCTCTTGAGGATGAAGATGATACTTATGGGTTTTTTTGTGCCATTGCCATTGCGATTTAATTTGGAAAACAGGATTTAAAATAGGGGTGGCACGATACCATTTTTTCAGAAACGATCTGATCCGATACCAAAAGTTCTGAGTATCGGACAATACCAATACCATTCCGATACCAGCACAGTTTTTTTTTTAAAATCAGTGTAGAATCTCTATACCTCAATGTGTTGACCTGATCATCACTCTTTTGTGTATTACGCACAATCTACTAAATACAGACAACTTCATTATAAAGAAAAATAACAAATTAAAAAATACAATCATAATCTATGAGAAAAATACTATTATAAACTAGGTTAGTGGATAATTCAGCAGCAAAAGTTATGAGTTCACAATCATTTTATAAAATCTAAACATTTAGAGAAAAAAAACTATTTTTGGGGGGGGGGGGAAATAGAAGTAAAGAGGTAATTGGTCAAAGTTACACAGTGCTCTTTGTATTGTAATATACATTTATGAAAAACAAGTAAATATAATTATATATAAATACATGCAATAAATTAAATACATTTATTTTACATTTATAGCAAAGTAATGAGGCAGCAACATATGATATATAAGACAGAACAAGAAAGGCTATTAACAAAAGTATTATAACATGAAAGGCTCCAATACAGAGCGGCACAAAGCGCTTATGCTCATCCCATGCGCAGAATGACACGCTTGAAGCAACACGGAGGTTCCAAGCCGCAAGCGCAGTTCAAAGCACAAAGGGACGAGAAATTTGCGCAGGGAGTAATCTCTGTGCGATAGTTTATTGAGCAGTTTCTTTTGACAGTTTTAAATTTCAGTTACTGTGCGTGTGAAGAACAATTCATAGTGCTCTCTACTCCAGTGTTGTGATCTAACAGACACCCGGTAGAAAGTAACATAATTTAGAATCAGCACTAAACTCCAGCAAGATAAAGTCTTTTTATGCAAAACCACTGATCTTTATCTACAGATCAAGTATAATAATAGGAACATTGTATCATCTTGGATAGATTTTTATTGTCTTGACTGTCGTAACCGAACGCGACGCTTAGTTTGAATGCTGAATGGAGGATGACTTGACAGCCGCAGCTGAGAGAATATTTAAGTGAACTTGAATTTAACGACTTAAATATTAATCTGTACCTCACATTAAACTATGTCTCAGAACACTTGAAATATAGTGCACGGAAACTTTATGGTGCTTTATAATGTTTTTGTGCCTTTCTTGGGGCTTAACAATAACACAGAATAATACTCACATTATCGGATTTGGATCGGTCTTGTCTGACTGATACCCCGATCCAGCAGAAAATGGCAGTATCGGAGCAATACCGATACTGAATATCGGATCGGCGCACCCCTAATTTAAATGTATTTATTTTTACTGTATGAGGAACTCTGATGTAAAAAAACAAATCACTGCAATCTACTTCTGTTTTTGCCTTTTTTTCTAATTTGTTTGTTGCTCAAACAACTGAAAGTTTGCCCTAATTCTGTTACACTACTTCAAGTCTTTGAAGAAAGTAAAGTAAAGCCACAAATATGTGATTTGTGAATTCCAAGTCATAATTTTTAATATGGTATTTCTGTGAACTCTACCAGTTTGTTTTAGATGCATATATTAGCATACAGTGGGGAAAAAAAGTATTTAGTCAGCCATCAATTGTGCAAGTTCTCCCACTTAAAAAGATGAGAGAGGCCTGTAATTTCATCATAGGTATACCTCAACCATGAGAGACAAAATTAGAAAAAAAAAATCCAGAAAATCACATTGTAGGATTTTTTTAAAGAATTTATTTGCAAATTATGGTGGAAAATAAGTATTTGGTCAATAACAAAATTTCATCTCAATACTTTGTTATATACCCTTTGTTGGCACTGACAGAGGTCAAACGTTTTCTGTAAGTCTTCACAAGGTTTTCACACACTGTTGCTGGTATTTTGGCCCATTCCTCCATGCAGATCTCCTCTAGAGCAGTAATATTTTGGGACTATCGCTGGGCAACACGGATTTTCAACTAGACTCAACTCCCTCCAAAGATTTTCTATGGGTTGAGATCTGGAGACTGGCTAGGCACTCCAGGACCTTGAAATGCTTCTTAACGAAGCCACTCCTTCGTTGCCCGGGAGGTGTGTTTGGGATCATTGTCATACTGAAAGACCCAGCCACGTTTCATCTACAATGCCCTTGCTGATGGAAGGAGGTTTTCACTCAAAATCTCACGATACATGGCCCCATTCATTCTTTCGTTTACATGGATCAGTCGTCCTGGTCCCTTTGCAGAAAAACAGCCCCAAAACATGATGTTTCCACACTCATGCTTCACAGTAGGTATGGTGTTCATTGGATGCAACTCAGCATTCTTTCTCATCCAAACACGACAAGTTGAGTTTTTAACAAAAAGTTCTATTTTGGTTTCATCTGACCATATGACATTCTCCCAATCCTCTTCTGGATCATCCAATGCTCTCTAGCAAACTTCAGACGGAACTGGACATGTACTGGCTTAAGCAGGGGGACACGTCTGGCACTGCAGGATTTGAGTCCCTGGCGGTGTGTTACTGATGGTAGCCTTACTTTACTACTTTACTACTTAGTTACTTTGGTCCCAGCTCTCTGCAGGTCATTCACTAGGTCCCCCCGTGTGGTTCTGGGATTTTTGCTCACAGTTCTTGTGATCATTTTGACTCCACAGGGTGAGATCTTGCGTGGAGCCCCAGATCGAGGGAGATATCAGTGGTCTTGTATGTCTTCCATTTTCTAATAATTGCTCCCACAGTTGATTTCTTCACACCAAGCTGCTTACCTATTGCAGATTCAGTCTTCCCAGCCTGGTGCAGGTCTACAATTTTGTTTCTGGTGTCCTTTGACAGCTCTTTGGTCTTGGCCATGGTGGAGTTTGGAGTGTGACTGTTTGAGGTTGTGGACAGGTGTCTTTTATACTGATAACGAGTTCAAACAGATGCCATTAATACAGGTAACCAGTGGAGGACAGAGGAGCCTCTTAAAGAAGAAGTTACAAATCTGTGAGAGCCAGAAATCTTGCTTGTTTGTAGGTGACCAAATACTTATTTTACCGAGGAATTTACCAATTAATTCTTTAAAAATCCTACAATGTGATTTTCTGGATTTTTTTTTCTCATTTTGTCTCTCATAGTTGCAGTATACCTATGATGAAAATTACAGGCCTCTCTCATCTTTTTAAGTGGGAGAACTTGCACAATTGGTGGCTGACTAAATACTTTTTTGCCCCACTGTATATAATAAAGTGAGACTTTATTACCTCTACAAAATTATCCCCACAGAATACTCAAACCTCACCACTCACCTGTAATCTCATTCTTTTTTCCATCTCGTCCTTCAGTTCATCTTTAAGCTCCTTTATGTCTCTCCTGGTCATTAAAGAGGTATATTGCAATAAGGTTAATGTGTGATATGGTCATTCAGGTGTGGTAGTTAGGGGTTTATACTCACTCATGCTGCGCTTTGAGGAGATCCAGTGACATGCGGAGATCTTTGAGTTCAGTCAGCACAGAGGCCAGGGAAGCGCTCTCCTCCTGAGCCACAGCTTTGCTTTCAGTCGGTGTCTTGGGTGGTGAAGTGGTCTTAGCTACTTGGTCTGTCTTGGTGGAAGGTGATGACTGAGGTTCCGTAGCCTGTGAAAAAAATACCAGCAGCTGAGCATCTGAGGGATGAAGAGGGATATAACTCCCAGGACAAGATGACAAAATGTTCATACGTGTACATTACTGTTCAAAGGTAATTTTTTATTTTCATTTTTTAAGAAATTGATCATTTTATTGCACAAGAGCATGATAAATTGATAAGTGACAGTAAAGACTTTTACATTGTTACAAAAGATTTAAAAGAAAATGCTGTTCTTTTATACTTTCTATTCATTAAAGAATCCTGAAATAAATGTATCATAGTTTCTACTAAAATATTAACAGCACTACTGTTTTCAACACTGACAATAATAAGAACTGTTTTTAAGCACCAAATCAGCAAATTAGAATGATTTCTGATCATGTGACACTGAACACTGGAATAATGGCTGCTAAAAATTCAGCTTTTCCATCAAGGCATAAACTACATTTTAAAAGACATTTTAAATTGTAATAATATTTCTCAATATTACTGTTTTTACTGTAATTTTCATCAAAAACATTAAAATATCTTACCGCCCTCAAACTGTTAAACAGTAGCATATACCAGACATTTAAGGAGATGTTTTGTAAATATAATTCCATTATGTAATGTCATAATATTATCATAATTTGGTAACACTTTAGAACAACTTTCATTAATAGCCCTTTAAAACATTTATATAATGCTTAACAGATCAATAGTTCATGTACTTTCAAACATGAATCTATATGGTAATACTGTGTATGAATCCCGTTTTAAATATTTGAAGGCACATGAGCTGATCTGATCTGTGAAGCATTATATAATGCAATAATATCATGAATGAAAGTTATTATAAAGAGTTATCCAAACCTCTGGAATATTTTGTGGTAATCCATCTTTCTCTTCTGAAGTTTCATTGTTGTCAATTTCAGCTAGAACCTTTATGAAAAACATCATAACGTCATTTGCATTATTTTATCAAGACATTAGAATGTATTAACATTTAATAAAGTAGTTTAAAAACTACTACATCGACTACATTTTTATAATTATTATATATAATCATGATTCATTATTTTAATTGATCGACAGCCCTAATTTTTAATATCATTCTTCACGCACCTCCCCTGACATGATTTGTCTTGAGTGGCACACCTCAAGCTTTGAAAACCACAAGTCTGATTAAACATTAATACTTGATTCATTTTGTTGCAATTCATCTCTTAAATGGAAATAAACTTAAAATCAACTCAAATTAAGCTCACTTGTCCGGCAGAGGTGAGGGCTGTTGGTGGTCTTCTCTGTGGAGGCTTGGCTCTGTTGGCTGTGGGATGGCTCAGTTTCTCTGAGGACACATCTACACCGTCAAACTGATCAGGGGTTTTCTCTTTAACCTTATTGTCTTTAACCTCTTTCTGTACTGGTGAAGCTGGGGGCTGTTTAGGCGAGACAAGTTGTGGCTCTTCATTTCTAAGAGACACATTTTACACACATACAATGCATTAAAATGCATTTCAGAAACTTCTGAGTACTTAAAATACACAAATGCAAAGCAAGTAGTTTCAGTTTAATAGCATTGTTCTCTGCACTGAAATCAAAATAAACACCAGCATCTGTAACGTGGTGATGCTATCAATGTGTCTACACTCTTTAAAAATAAAGGTGCTTCAAAAAGTTCTTCACAGCGATGCCATAGAAGAACCATTTTTGGTTCCACAAAGAACCATTCAGTCAAAGGTTCTTTAAAGAACCATCTCTTTCTTACCTTTTTGTAATCTGAAGAACCTTTTTTCACCACAAAGAACCTTTTGTGAAACAGAAAGGTTCTTCAGATGTTAAAGGTTCTTTATGGAAGCATTTAGACAAAAAGGTTCTTCTATGGCATCGTGAAGCACCTTTATTTTTAAGAGTGTAATGTGTTTTAAAGTACCAAGAGCTTTTATCAAACAATGCACTGCTTTGATTTGTTGTGAAAATGTTAGATTAACTGTTAACAGACAGTAATGTCTTACGTTTGTGCATGCATTACAGTCAGAATGACAGTTCTTTCTGTAAGCTCTGCCTGAAGACTCAGTCTCACAGGAAAAAAACAGGAAACAGGCCGTTTGGGTTTGTTTAGTCCCTCAGCAACTCATAAAATTTCCATCGCTCTCTGCAAGACTGAGCATTCACAGGCCCTTTAGAACAACATAGCATGCTAAATGATTATCTAATGAGGGGGAATTCAGTCCCTCGGCATTATAAATCTGACCGATAGAAGGAGATTCATGATTTTATTTATCTGGTGAAATAGTGAAAAATGCTTGTGCTTCAGATTTATTATATTTTTGCCATTACTTAATGAGCATCACAGAAGGTCGTATGCTCGAAAGATGATTTGCTGAGGCATCACTTACTTTGGTACTAGTTTTATGGGCTTCTCCTTCACTGGTGGTGGTGGAACAGGTGGTTTGTGTAAACCAGGCAACTTAATTTTACCAGGTGGGTCACTTCGAAAATCTTTAGTGTCTGGTTTCTCACCTGTGCAAAGAGCAGAGAGGGCAATAGCGAGATAAATATTATCATAACGGCAAAATTTCCTCAGACAGCTGTGCTTTTAAATGCGCTCAAATATTTACTATTTATTAAAGTAATAAATAATTCAATCATCAAGACAGGATGTTACACTTTAGCAAGGTTATTTATAGGTGTGTTCAGAATTATTACTTTTAGTGTCCGTTTTTGGGTTCGCGTCAGAGCTGTTCTGGTCCATCACTGGCATCTGGTTCACTGAGATATAAGAAGATACAAGATTTGGCAGTCAATGTATTTGTTTCATCAAAATTTTATGCATTTGTATTTTTGTTTTCCCCATCAATGCTACTAACTCTTAACAAATGTAACTAAAAAATCTTCCATCCCTGTCATTTTTTTTTTGGACTGTTACAGAGTATCTTTTGTCCATAGAACACTAGAGGATCCAGCCAGCACCCCTGAAGCAATTTTTGCAGTCATTCTTTTTCATAATTTGCCCTTTACAAACTTTTAAAATTGGCCTGCTCTTGCCTGTGGCTACACAAAAGTATTCTCATGGGTTCCCTTAATAAACCCGAATGAGATCAAGTATTACCAGCCTTTAAACTACAAAACAAAAACATAAAATCTCTGAGCTCATTCAGAATTACCCTTGTGGAGTCAAAATCAAACAAGAAAGTCACAATCTAAGACAAAATCAAACGCAATAGCAGATCTTACCAAAGCCATAAATGTCAAATGTAATTACTTTGAGTAAACATCCTCTCTCATACAGAACATTATTTCATCTCCCATCAGGATGACTATGACAAGATCATTTCTTTTGAAACCAAATCTTCAAAACACCTATTAAAAACCCCATTCTGTGACTTATCTAATTGCCTGAATTCATAAGACAAGCGATATCAACTGCAAACACATCTAGCAACACTAAAATCCAAGAACTGAAAATACTGAAGAATAAATAGTGTCTATACATACCCTGTGAGTTTTGTAAGTGTTCCAACATTACAACCTTATGTTCATATGAAGGCGTTTATATGTAGAGAGCACAGGGGTGCTCCGCTTTTCTCTAGAGTCTGCTCACATGACATCTCTTCATGGCCTACGACTTCCTGTCACAGCCCCACACAGCTGCATCAGTGTTTCTTGTGCGGTTTGTGGTAATGAGTGTTATGTGTGTGAAGTCAGATTTAAAACTTCAGTAATGAACAAAGATTCTTGCATTACATTTCCAGGCTTTTAAGATAACTTTAACACTGTCATAGATAATTCTGCAGCAAACCAAATATGATCAGCATGAGGGGAAATGAAGTCTCATGCTCGAATGCAAAACAAAAAATTAGATAAGTAAAAAGCCTACTTCCTGTCCTAGAAATGACAGTTGTCTATAACAGGTGCAGAAACTGTATTTTACAGTATCTATAGTTTCCATTAGAGAATGTTTGTGAACTACCAAACATAAGCTAATATTAAACTTGCTAATTCCTCAGAAAAGTCAAGCTGATTAAAAAAATTGTATAGTGTAATAATAAAGACTGCTCAGCACTGTATAAAATTAATAGAACGTTCATTAAGTGTTCAATTGTCTTTATTTTGCATGATGCAATATATATATAAAAAGTACAAAACTGAACTTAAATTTCCTCAAGGTAAAAGATTCTTAGCAGTTGTGTCTGATTTTTAAAAAGGGAAGTGTGCAACTACTGTGAGTTAGACAATGATGGTTTTCCCTTCATTAAAACCATAACTCAAGAGTCATAATTTACCAACGAGGAATTCCAGCTTAACTGGGATTAAAGTACTTATGTGTCTTTTGATGAACTATATCCTATATTTAATGAAGACATCCGAGTTGTTCTAAAGACACAAAACATTATGCAAAAATTCAAATTTTATATGACAAGATCCTGTTTTTCAAGCTCAGCATATACTATTGTATACTATACTATACTATAGTCATACTAGTGTATGACTGTGCTAGCGTATAACTTTAAATGGAATTTTGTATATTGAGTTACTGATACTAAAATAAAGATGGACAAATATAGCACTTTCACAAAACAAAAAGTAGTCATTTAGCACAAAAGCAGTTTTCTCAGAGGTAATGGCTCATGGGTCACACCATGCAGGATTCAAACCTACAAACTTTCAACCTGACAGTAGCAAGTGCTTTAAAGATGGCCTGACATGTGCTACTACACATTTTTCATCTTATCTAATCAAACCAGCTCAAACACCCCCTAAAATCTTTTAATGTTATTTCTATCAACATTTCCAGCTACTTGTCAAACCAGCCCTGCTGCTATGACAGGTGCTGATGTCTTACCTGCGTTTTTCTGAGAGCCATGTCTCACCGGTGGCTGTCCTGCAGTACCAGTCTGTCAGAAACAAGAAATTGTCAACAAAATGCAGATTAGTCCTTCCGAGCAGGATATAGCTCACACTCTCTCCATGTAGGAGGAATCAAGTCACCGTTTTTAGTGTTCCTCTCTTCTAATGGAAACCTCTGAGTCAATCTCTTTTAATAATCCCAAAGTAACAGGAAGAAAATACAGTCATGTATAGACCACAGTGCATAGAGCAGTGATTCTTGTGTCATCACAGACAGGATCAATGTATTAAAAACAGATTTATAACCTCTGGTCTGTTCCAACTTAAAACAATTTTAACTATTTGTAAACTAGAATGAATGTCCTTGGCCTAAAATTGGGTTTTCTGAGCCAGCGCATTACTAACAGTCCAGAGCAGTGGTGACAAAAGGGAGACTCCCATTCTCTAACAGTGCACAAATGGGCCAATCATGAGAACATTTCTCTGTCCCACACTCACATGAAGAACATCCGCTGGGATCACCAAGACGAAGTTATCGGGAAAAAAGCCCCTGCGTCCATTCAGTTCCCCCTCCCACCAGCCCTCGTCCTCAGTGGTCTTCAGGGAAAAGAGAAACAACGAAAGTACAAAACGGACCATCCCAAACTGAACTCACCTCCCAGGACAAACGCGCTACACAAACTTTCGTACTTAACGCTACGGGCTACCGCTCTACAACCACTCATAGGTAGTCCTCTTTATGAACTGTACCTTAGTAAGATATCACTCCACACCCTTTTTCATTACAAACCACTTTCCAAAAATTTTAGGTCAGTAAGATTTTTTAAAGAAACTAATACTTTTATTCAGCAAGGATGCATTAAACTCAGAAGCCATAGAAAAACATTTACAATGTTACAAAAGATTTGTATTTCAAATAAACGCTGTTCTTTTGAACTTTCTATTCATCAAAGAATACTGAAAAGAAAAAAGTATCAGTTTCCACAAAAATAAGCAGCACAACTCTTTTCAAGACTGATTATAATAAGAAAATTCAGCATTACATTTTAAAATATATATAAAAATAGAAAACTGTTTTTTTATTGTAATTTTATTTTCCACAATATTATTTTACTGTATTTTTGATCAAATAAAAACAGACTTGGTGAGCATAAGAGACTCAAAAGATTTTTAATCTTACTAACTAAACTTTTCAATGGTAGTGTGATTTCAACTCTGATTAAATTAATGTGCATTTATTTACTTATTTGTTAAGTAATCATTTAAGTAGACAAGTTATAAGCAAGATAATGCTGTATTTATCGCAAAATACACCTCTTTAGAATGATAGAAAAAAATGTTTTGTGTTGACATTCTTATCACCTGATCATCATTTATTATTTTGCTGCAATGACCAGCTGACTGTACATTATCCTTTACATACAAATCTGTTGAAGTAACTTTACTTTTCTTTAGAAAATGTACTGCATGCCATATAAATAGAAAGCAGTCATTTGGTCACCAATGACACACCTTGTTGATGATTGCTATGACATCTCCTTTCTTCAGGTTCAACTCGTCTTCGGTAACAGCTGTGTAGTCGAACATGGCCTGACAACATTCTTTCACTGTAGTGAAATTAAATATGTATTTAGTGATGACAAATGTACTGACCTTGTGATTAACTTATTAGCAAGTTGGGTTTGGTGGGTGAATCTGAAAGCACATGTTGCCACTCTTCTGTTATGAAACCCTTAGGGAAGTCCTTTAAGAATAGATCTTTTCATTCACTGATAACTGCATAAGCTTTGTCTTAAGACTCTGTGTTCTCTGTAACTGTCTATTATGGGAATAGTGTTATTCAGACCTCTTCCAGTTGAAGAGTACAACCTCTCATAACCACTAAACAGCATTTAATTACTTAACCAAAGTCATCTGTATGATATGGCATGTTTTTAGACTTCTCACCACTTGGTGTTTTTCTCCGTAAACTTGGTCTCTGTTGTACTTTTCCCTGTAAAATTTTTTTTTTTTTAAAGTAAACAATATAATATAATATAACTAATATAATATTATTCACGTCGTTACTGAAGACTTCAGAGAGTTTAGGCCTGGCTGTGGCTTCAGTTGTCTTGCCATCTGCAGAACACAGATGTTTGAACACAGATGATTACTCAACCATTTACATTTTTGGTATTTAGTCTTAGTTCTAAGCTTCTGATTAACTTTGGACTCTGTTATTGCCATTTGTTAACATAAGGACCAGAGTTTTGCCAGCAAAAGTGAAGAAGCCATTGAACTGTAGAACAGATCAAGAAGTAAAACAGCAAGCAACATCAGACAAACCTTAGGCTAACCAAATCCAAAACAGTCAGACATGTCTGACAAACAGTACAGTGTTTGTGTGGGGCCCCGTGGTCCGGAGGGGGCCCCCGGGGCCAGTCTGCTTAGGGCCCCCAGAACTATAAACACGCACATGCTGACAAAAAGCATGTGTGGGAATTTGTCCACAAAAGACTTCATGAGGTTATGCTGCAAGATTCAACTACTGGTTCACCACAAAAACAGGACGCCCAAGTTACAACAGTCTTTGTCACAACAATTATGGTGAGCACTGTATCCATTGTAAAGAAAATTCTCAGATTAGATTATGCTAGATATGCAAAAGAAATGCAAGCTCCAGTTTTACTGTACAGCCTCACCTTTTGAAGGGACAAAAATTTCCTTCACAAAATTTGATGGAAAGGCTCCAACTCGGTTATTTTTCTTTCCAATCCACCACCCATCTTCAATCTTCAATCAATAAAATAGAAAGTATAGCACAACATTTGTTTAAAAAAAACAACAACAACAGACAGGTCCGAAATTGAAAATCTGATTTGGAAACTAAACAGTTTCACATCTACAGTACAGTTACTCCTATGACTGTAGGCTCCAAAGACGTTAAAACGGTTATATATATATCTAAATATTAATATTATATATATATATATTTTTTTTTGTTTTTTTTTTTTTTTTCATATCTGTTTGAAAGAAAATATACAGATTTGAAAATACACGAGGGTGTTTTGAACGATGAGATTATGAAAGACAACCACTTTTGCTCACAGCAAAAGCAAAAGTTACTAGTAAGACATGAAACCATTCACATAAGACTCCATCAATGAAGTTTATAGAAATGTGGAAATTATTACCTCTCTGAGAATCTCGATGGTCTCCCCGACAACCAGATCCAGCTCGTCCTCGTTCGCGGGGGTGTAGGGAAAAGCCACCTCACATTTCCTCGCCTGTAACGTTACCTTTGTTTTCTTCGCTGGAGCGATAAAGTAAGTGGAAAACATATGTAACATGTCAACACGTTAATGTGTGAGGACAAACTGAACTGAACTAGACTGCAAAAGCACTTCCAGCTTTCACTTTTACAAGTACTTCACTTTTATGACAAACACTATTTTATGGTGGCTATAGTAACAGCCTATGGATTTTGGTGGGTATAATTTGAGACCGGATGTGGACGCACAAACCTTTCATTAGCCTACTTATTTTAGTCTACCAAGTCGGATGCTTTAGACAGCTTCAAATGCTAATGCCTGTGGACCAAGATTCAAATGTAGTTTAAGAATCTGTCTTTGAAAAAAAGAAAACTTATTTATCTATAACAAAATCTGAATATTTGAAAGGAGGTCTTTGATTCATCCAAGTAAACCGATTCATTAATAAGATTCATTCGGATTCGCTCACCGCCCTATTCTGCAGGAAATAGTCACACAATTCAAATGGGACTTCAGAAAATAATTCAGTGAATTGAAGAGAACAAGAGTGATTTGTTCACCTAAAAGATTAATTTACGATTTGATGTTTATCATGTTTGTTTTTTAACTTATAATGGAAACGTCTTGGTTACTTGTGTAACCCTCATTCCCTGAAGGAGGGAACGGAGACTGACTGACGAGCTTGGTATCTGCTCCCGCAGAGCCCAAGCCACCTCGGTGTAAACTAAACAAGCCAAGTGACATTGGCGTGCGTGTTTCCGCCCCCACTCCGCCCCGCGCGCTGGGAGAAAAGAAGCGGGCGTGCAAAACGCACATCAGTTTTTCGCTGAGGAGCCGAGACTACGTGACCCGGCCGTACAGCGGTGGTACAACAACTGTGGCGACGGGACGTATCGTCTCCGCTCCCTCCTTCAGGGAACGAGGGTTACACAAGTAACCGAGACGTTCCCATTCAGTCAGTCACTTTCTACGTTACGTCAGTCGTGACTGACTAATTGGGATCCGTATGGAAAACGTCATTATTGCTGACCCCCTCCAGTGCCCTGTGGAAGCCGGCAGGTCCCCCCACACCAGCTGGGGCAGAAGACAGGACAGCGGCTTGGCAGAGGTTTCCGCCACTGCTGTTCCATACAGTGGTACATTGGATAACACTGGGAAAGCGTACCCAGTTGGGAACGCTACAGAAGCCACATCCTGCATATAGGAGGTATCTTGTGGAATTACACATATGGACTGGCCCAGGGCAGTGCAACATATTGAGTCCCTGCGTTAGACTCCAAGGAGCCGTACCGTGGAAGAATACACATGTGGGATTACCCGAAGGGGGAATCACTACACACGTGCACCTAGCCCAGCACAAGGGCTGACCTTGGGCATGCACATGAGTGCTGAGCCTGGCGTCTGGCGCTCCGCCACGCCTGACCGCCGAGGGTGCAGGAGGAATTCCACCAGGGTTCGCATGGGGAACTGAACTGAGGAGCAAAAAAGCGCACATATCCGGTCCATAGAGGGGAATGGCGCAGCAAGCATGATCGACACAGAGCAAATCCGGTTTTACTGGGGGGTGTCCTACCTTAGCATCAGTGCGCTGATATGGCAGATAAGAATCTCGTCAACGTTCTAGGCTGCCCATGCCGGCAGCTCTACAGATCTGCTATCGAGGCGCCCCGCGCCAATGCCCAAGAAGATGCCACTCCTCTCGTAGAGTGAGCTCTCACTCCGAGGGGGCAAGGTAACCGTTGGGCCTGGTAAGCTAAGACTATAGCCTCCACTAACCAGTGGGCAAGTCTTTGTTTGGAGACAGCCTTTCGCTTCTGCTGGCCTCCAAAGCAGACAAAGTGCTGGTCTGATGTCCTGAAGCTCCGCGTACGGTCCACTTAAATGCGCAGAGCGCGAACGGGACAGTGCAGAGCGATGGCTGGGTCTGCCTCCAGACAGCATAATGGGCAGCGCTTGCAAGTTCACCACCTGATCCCTAAAAGGCGTGGTGGGAACTTTGGGCACATATCCAGGTCGGGGTCTCAGGACAACGTGAGAGTTACCTGTTCCGAATTCCAGGCACGAATCGTCGACCGAAAATGCCTGTAGGTCCCCTACCCTCTTGACCGAGGCCAATGCGGTGAGGAGCACTGTCTTCAACGACAGAAACTTAAGCTCTACTGACGGCAGAGGCTCGAAGGGCTCCTCCTTCAAAGCCGCCAGGACCGAGGGGAAATCCCAAGAGGGTAACAGGTGAGGGCACAGAGGATTCAGCCTCCTTGCCCCTCTGATGATCAGGTCGTGCTTCCCTAGAAACCTACCGTCTACTGCCTCGTGATGCGCGGCAATGGCGGCAACATACACTTTAAGGGTGGAGGGAGACAGTCTTCGCCCCAACCCATCCTCAGGAAAAAAAGTACGACTCCGATCGGGCATCTACTTGGTCCTCCAGCGGAAAAGCACAATCGGCGAACATTTTCCCGTCAGCCTTACGTGTCCTTAGACGGCTCGAGCGGAGTGATGGTGTTTACTACCGCTGGAGGTAGCCCACCTAGAACCTCCGCGTCCCGGCCAGGGACCATAAGTGGAGATTCCACATGTCTGGACGCTGGTGCCAGAGGGTGCCCCCTCTCTGATAAAGGAGATCCCTCCTCAGAGAAATTTGCCAAGGAGGGGCTGTCTCGAGGAGCATCAGTTCGGGGAACCAATTCCGACTGGGCCAGTATGGCGCCACCAGGAGAACCTGCTCCTTGTCCTCCCTGACCTTGCACAAAGTCTGTGCGAGAAGGATCACTGGGGGAAACGCATACTTGCAAAGGCCCCGCGGCCAGCTTGCAACGCCAGTTAATCGCGTCCGTGCCGAGGGTCCCCTCTGCCAGGGAGTAAAACAACTGGCAATGGGACGTTTCCGGGGAGGCAAACAGGTCTACCTGGGCGTCCCCAAAGCGTCTCCAAATCAGATGGACTGTCTCGGGGTGGAGTTGCCATTCTCCCGGAAGGGCAGGCTGACATGAGAGGCGCATCTCTGCACGGGATGAAACTCGCCTGGATTTGAATGGCGCGAGAGGCGCATCATATGCTTCTGACTCCAGAGACTGAGATAGCTTGCGAGTTCGGCATGGCACCGGGATGTATACCGGCCCTGGTTTTGTTGAGGTTAACGCAACGGTCGCATTGTTTCCTTACGGACCAGCCATGCGTGTCGTGTAGGCCGCGTTGACTGGCCCAGATCAGCCATACGCTTGCACTCGAGGCAATTGAGAGGCTTGATATACGCTGCATTCCCATTGCACATGGCACCCCACCCCTGGCAGAGGTATCTGTTGATACAACAACATGCCTGGATATTTGCCCAAGGGACACCCCTGTCCGAATAAAGGCAAGATCTGTCCACGGGCTGACGGTCTGACGGCAGCACGGGGGGACATAAACCCGGTAAGTGCCGTGCCATGCCCATCTCGGGACCTGGTCATGAAGCCAACGCTGAAGCGGTCTCAAATGAAGCAACCCGAGCGGCGTGACAGCGGCTGCGCCTGCGGATGCCATATGCCCCAGGAGCCTCTGAAACTATTTCAGTGGAACCGCCGTCTTGCACTGGAAGGACTCCAGGCAGTTCAGCATTGACTGCGCACGCTCTACTGAGAGACGGGCCGAGAGGTTGACCGAGTCCGGCTCCATGCCGAGAAAAGAGATCCTCTGCACTGGGGAGAGTTTGCTCTTTTCCCAGTCGGCCCTGAGGTTGATCGCTGCGAACTAATCGAAAGGACGGATGCATTGAAAGATGCATTTCTGCGTCAACATCCTGAGCTTGTGAAGGGCCCGGTTCAGCACACGCAGGTCCAGGATTGTTCATAACCCACCGCCTTTCTTGGGTACGATGAAGTATGGGCTGTAAAACCTGACCTCATCTCGGCTGGAGGGCCCGGCTGTATCGCGTCCTTCGCCAGCATTACCGCGATCTCTGCACGCAAGACAGGAACATCCCTGTCCAGCACAAAGGAGAACCGAATGCCCCTGAACTTGGAAGGTCGCCGGGCAAATTGAATCGCGTAGCCAAGTCTGATGGTTCTCATGAGCCAGCAAGACGGCCTGGGGAGCGCTAACCATGCCCCCAGCGACCGAACAGGCGGGACTATGGAAACCACCAATGTACCCGCAGTGGGGCTACTATGTCAATATCGCGTCAGTGGACAACACAGGGGACCAAACCCGGGTGAGGGTGGCTTCGTATGTTCCCAGGGTTGTCGTGTCATGAGTGCTCGTCGCTCCACTTACCTGGCTCACTGCTGGTGCAGGGGTTTCGTGAGGAGTCAATAGCTCCTTGAACGAACCCTGCTTGCCCATCTTGCGATCGATTCCGTGAGAGTGGGAACGGCCCTATGGAATTGGTCTCGCGCACTGCCAGCCTCGCCCTCTTGGAACCCGGAGAAAAAAGAAACCCGCTCTTCTGTTGAGGTTTTGGACACCACTGGCTGGGTAGCCAGCGCGGCGCACAGAAAAAAACCAGGAAAACAATGTTTCCCACACCCTGCCCTCCACCGGGTTGTAAGGGGAAAAAGTGGTGTGGTCACCCATCCTCCTGAAGAGCGGACCAAGACCTGGGTCGCCCTTCCCAGGACGGTGCCGCCTGCCCTGGCGCTTCACGGCCTTGGCAGGGGCGGAGACGGGCGTGCAATACCACGTTCCCTCCTGCAGCAGCTCCACGCTGCGCCGTTGTGACGCTGCTGCTGCGTGCCGAGCCGGAGCGAGATGAGGCCCGCAGAGGGCCACTCTGGCGACGAGCAACAGAGGGGCTGCGGGCCGTCGGTGGGGTGGCTACAGACTACGCCGGGGCAGGATGTGTCAGAAACGCTCCGTCGGCTTCTGTGCGCAGAGAAATGTTGGGCATAGCCCTCACTCCGCGTTGCCGAGTTAGGCCCGGCTGGTAGATGGGGAGTCCAGGAAGCGATGCTTGTCGGTCTCCCTCATATCCGCCAAGGTCTGCCATAGGTGGCGCTCCTGGACCACCATTGTGGACATCGTCTGACCCAGGGCCCGTGCCGTGTCTTTCGTCGCCCTAAGTGCGAGGTCCGTCACAGTACGCAGTTCCTGCAACACACCTGGGTCAGCACCACCCTCATGCAACTCCTTCAACGCTTTGGCCTGGTGGACTTGAAGGAGGGCCATGGCATGCAGGGCGGAAGCGCCTGTCGCAGCATTGTAAGCCTTAGCCATCAGAGCGGATGAGAACTTACAGGCCCTGGATGGAAGGCGTGGACTACCTCTCCAGGTGGCGGTGCTTTGCGGGCAGAGCTGCATAGCAACAGTGCGCTCGACTTGGGGGATGTCCACATACCCTTGGGCCGGGCCGCCCCCCCGTCGAGTGTGGTGAGGACGGAGGAGGCAACAAGCCTGTTTCGGGCAGAAAAAGCTGCCTTCCAAGACTTAGTAACCTCCTAATGCACTTCCAGGAAGAATGGAACCGGATGCAGGTGCCGACGCCCGGCCTGCGCCCCCAGAAACCAATCATCCAGCCTCGAGCGTTCAGGAGAAGGAGGAGGCCTCCAGTGCAGCCCGACACCCTCGGCGGCCCGGGAAAGCATAGCTTCAGCTCCTGCTCTGACTTCGATGCTAACGCCACTCTACTGAGGGTGGCAAGCGCAGCCAATCTCATCCTCCAAGCCGTAACGCTCCTCCGATGCAGAATCGACATCCTGTTCCTCTGCCTGTCCCCCACAAATGCTGGACCCTGCCGCCCCTCGTCCGGAAACCCAGGTGGTGCTCCATGCTTGATGAATGAGAGGCCCGCGGAGACGTACTCGACGGGGAAGCTCTCACCGTAACCCTCTGTTCTCCCTGACCATGAACCGAAGTAGCCCTCCGAGGACCAGAGGAGCTAGAGCGGGGCATGGGAAGGGGGATACCCCCCCCCCCCTTTAATGAGGAGGTATCTATACTGCAACGTCGCGATGGTCATGTTCCCACACTGAGAACACAACTCATCCATGAGCGCTGCTTCAGCAAGCTGTAAGCCCTGCACGATAGGCAGCGATCAGACCTGCCATATGGATGCGAAGACCGCACCAGAAAACGCACGGTGGGAACCTCTTTAAAAAGACGCCCGTGAGCTCTTTGTAGGCAAAAAAGGAAACACGCTTTTAGAGAAGCGCTGAAGCGCCCAGGGAGGTCACGCAAATTGCAGCTCAGCACGCCAATATGAAACAGCAACTGATGGCAACCCCCGCTGACCGCCGTACACCAACGCCAGCTTTTTCTTCCAACCTCGCGGGAGATTCGCCTTAGAAGGCTCGGTTCCGAGCGAAAAGCGATGTGCGTTTGCACGCCTCTCCTTTTATAATACCCCGCTGCGGGCGTGTGCTCTGGCGAAATAACACGGCATGCCAACTGTCCATGCTTTGGTTTATTTAACACTCGAATGTGCTTGGGCTCTCGCGAGATCCCAATTCGGCCGTCACAACACGTAATTTGAACGTGACTGACGGAAAAGGGAACTTACATTTCCTCATGCTTCTTGGCTCTCTGTTGCTGTCCCCTATTAAGTAAACAGGCACTTCCTGTAAGGAGAGAATAGCCATTTTGAAAATGACCATTATGGCTACTAGGAAAGCTATGGAAAGAATGCTCTACAGGTCCAGACCTTGACGAAGTTGCAAGGGAACATGCCTCTCTTTCCTCTCAGCTCTCCCTCCAGCCATCCTTCCTCTTTGCCCTTTGAGACGTTCTTCACAACATCCCCTGCACATATCGTCAACTCATCTGGCATGGTGGCCTCAAAGTCCAGAAGCACAAGCACCTCTAAAAAGGACAGAAGTAAGGGGTGAAGCCACTGGTGGTTAGTAAACTAGAGTGTTTTATCAAATATGTAATATTTTGGCCTGTAAATTATGTTTTCAGCTACTGTTAAGTATCTAAAAGAGATTTTAACATATTTACATCCATTCCACAGATATCTCCCTAAAATCAATGCAAAAAAGCCTGCAGATTTCATGTGGGTTACTCTGTGGTACTTTCTCAATCATCAGAAAGCCTTATCTTTTATGAAATACTTACCCGACAGACAAATAAGTCTAATAATGTGAAAGGCATGAAAAAAACATGTCAAGGAGATAGGCGGTAGGATTTATGTGACTCTCAAAGTGCAGTAGCCTACTGGCGCTGGACAGCCATGAGCAATGTGTTTCAACATGCTTACAGGTATGTGAGTTGAACCTGAGGGACTTGAACTCAAGACTGCATAGCAGTACAAAGAGCACTTTGCATGATTCACAGTGGCATTTCATCTGATTTCCAGTAAGAAACCCTTATGTGTTTTATCAGTCTGAATGCCAAGCGTAGTTTGTGATCAGGTAAGCTCAAACAGCAGCGTCATAATGATGTTGGGGTCATAAACTGTCATCTCAAGTTTCTTTACCAAATGTGTCACACTAAGTAAATCAGTGAATAAATAAATACATAAATGTTAGTAATAATCAAAAATATGATACGAATGCAGCTCAGTCTAACCCATCTCACTTATTTGTTCATTTATTGCGTACGTATCAAATTCTTTGCACTTAGTTACTAAATACAGATACCGTATATAATATATATATTATCTATATATATAATATAAACCACTATTTTTTTCTTTAAAATCCATTGATCTCCATGAATAGCCATAGATGTGCTGGCAATAAAAATCAATATGTGTTTGTGTAGATATATATATAGATTTAGACCTAAGTACGCACAAACACCACAGCTTGCAATCATAAGAACCTTTTGAAAACACGTTAAAAACTCCCCCATTACACCTGAAAGCCGTGTTTGAGGGGACCAAGTCAGACAATGAAGATTCTGTTCAGTTCTCAAAGTGTCATTGAATCCCTGTGAATTACACTGCTTGATTTGATGGTATTACACAATCCAAAGACAGTGAAAGCTTTCTCGGACCTCCTTCTTTCTAGTCAAACATTAGCATTGTTGGGGGGAAAAAAATTCTCAGCTAGTCAAGACACGTTATATACTGAGAATGAGAGATAGAGTGTGTAACAGGTGAGACAGGTTTGTGTTGGTATGAGCCTTCTGGTGTCATGTATCCCACCAAAAATGACTGACAATATGTGTACTCGCTTGAAAGGAATTTAAGGAAAAACCTGATGTTTAAATATAAACTTGATTTTACAGGAGCGTAATCTTTGTTAAACATGAGTGTGTTGACATTAGTTCTTTCAGTCAATGTCACACTTAACTTTTATTGAACAGATAGCAGAGATATGATTGTTCTGAGACTAATGGTTTTATTTAAAGCATGTCGGGTCAGTTTACACAGAAATAATAAAGCGTTTTTAAGAGACCATTAAAGTAGGCTTAGTTCACAATATGATCATTTACAAATAAATAGGGTGTCAGTGTTCTTGGTCTCAAAAAAAAACACTACTTCTTGTTTCTACTTGACACAAAAATCAGTCCGATGTAACATTGCTGCATTTTTTAAAAATTCTTTCTGATTGTGAGTATATAAATGCAAGTAAAAATGTATATATCAGACACAGTGCAAATCAGAACCCAGACAGCTAAAATCCAATATTGAGTATGAATGTAAATTATTCACGTTTCCCAAGTTTTTTTTTTACTTTAACTCTTCAAAATCAAATTCCCCAAAACTAAAAAATAACCTTTTTATTAATATCTAAGTGACAAAATGATTACTATATCTAAAGAAGGTGCTTAGCCAATATAAATAGGCATACAATTTAAAGGCAAGACACACGTTAGAAAAACCATAATAAAACAGTATGCACATTGCACACATTTATTGTCAAAAACTTTCACCTCAATAAACAAAAAATTTGCTAGCAGTCTTCAAAACATTTGTAAGTGCATGTATTTTGAACTTTCTCTATAAGCTGTTTGTCCAGTTTCAAAATTGACATCTTTGACTAGCAGTTGGATGAATGTAAATCTTTTTCCCCACATGTCATTCACCGCGACATGTTTGTCTACCTGCTGTAGTTTGGTCCCATATCGAGACTGGATCATTCATACAAGTCATTAAGTCATGATCTTTGTTTCTATAGGTAGACAGAGTTTCAATCAAATCCACAAAACATTAATATGTACATCTATTTTTTTATTTTTTATCTTTTTCAACAGCAACAATGAGTACATAACCAGATATAGTTCTATACTGGTATTCTACACTTCAGGCACTATGGTACATCAAAAACACCTAACCTTTGAACTAGTGGTCGACTGAAATGGATTTTTGATGCTTGATATCAACATCTAGAAAGCAGAGTGACCAGTAAACGATATATGTATCGTATTATATTGAATTGTACTGTATTTTACACATTCAAAATTCACACACAAATAATCAGTAATCAGTAAAATTTGAAACTGAAAAAGTGGGGAGATACACACTTCCATTAATCATTGTAATAATAATCTAAAAATGGTCAAATGGCACTGGATCAATTTTTGGGGCCCCCTGCCCCCCCCCCCCCCCCCCCCCCTTTTTATTTAACAGTCTATCACTACAAAACTTAGATATGAACTTTATTTTCTGCCATATATTTAATTTGTATGTTTCAAAAGTTTTGTGCAAAAAAATAGACAGGATTCGCAATGGAGGTAGTCGAAAATGAAATATATGGCAGAACATTTTGAGATGGTGTGCAGATTCCTCCAGAGATTTATGGATAGAAAAATAAATAAATATGAAGTTGGAGCTGATGGCTTTAACAGTGTTTGTCATGATTAGATGGATGTGCTCCCCTAAAAGAATTGTTTAAACTACATAATGTGTTTTTCTATGAAAGTGTGTGAATTTGCATGTACAAAAAACAAAACAAAAAAATTCACCACCAAGCTGACAAAAGCATCCTCATGAAAATAGAAAATGAAAACTACAATAAAAAAAGCCCCTTTCCTATCAAAAAGTTTTAGATGCATAAGGATGCTGATATTATATCCATTCTTGAGAGTGTGAAGGCCAGCAAGTCTTATCCCAGGGTTTAAAGTATGATAAGGGATTTGAACATCTTTACTGCTCCGTTCTCACTGGTCCTGTTCTACATCTTCTCCTTGCTGTTCGCCCTCATCATCATCAGTGGCCTGGAATTTATCATGGGCCCATTTAGGGCTCGTATTTTTGGTGGTGTTGGTATTTGTGGCCCTCCGGAGGATAAAACGTCCCTTTGGGCGAATAGCATTGCCGCGACCACGCCCTCGTGTTTCAATCATCTTCTTCTCAGCTTCACCATCTCTTTCACTCTGCTGCAACAAAAAATACAAAAAATATTAACCTAATTGATTAATATAATTAAAAGATTTATGAGTTTAAGAATAATCACGTGTTATATTTGACTGTACACTGTCATAATATTACACATACAGACCCTGAATGTAAGATATTATGATACAAGGAGTATAACCAAAGTCCCTTTCAAAGAAAGTCTGTTCACTCGGCAGCCATAATTGCAACGCCTCCTGGCAGCTATTTTAGGTGTCCAAGACCAAGTCCTATCTAAATGAATGGGGGAATCCTGAAATCTCAAAAACTGCCTGCTGAACTCACAATTAAATTACATATTTCAAATCAGCAACAAAATCTGAAGTGAACTGCCCCATGATTGTTGTTCCTTATGCTCAAATAGTGTTTAAAAAAAAGCTAGTCAGCCAGTCGAGCAGAGTCTCAGCTTCTAACAGCAGCTGCAGTGACGCAATGACTTTACCAATCAGCGATTGGCCCTTTCATTTAGAAGGCAAGACATATTCCACCATATTGTGCATTACAGTTTCTCCCATTCATATGTAATAGGAGTGAACCGTCTTTGTATATCCATAGTCTTTGGTATAACCTAAGTTCTTTATATGGACATTATATTAATTTGTAATTGGGTATATTTATGTGTAAAAAAAAAATAATAATAATTTTTTATTGTATTGTTATTTTACTATTATTATGTTGATAGCTTGCTGATTTTTTCCAGGAACTCTAGAGAGGTGAAGCAGAATGGGTGATACAAAGTTCACAACATACTAGGAAGTATTTCTTGCTCTTGGGAGTGTATTCTTGATCCCAGTCATCATTCTTTGCTGGCATGTTCTCCTGGGAATCACCATTACTGCTTCAATGGAAAAAAAAAATTTTTTTTTTTTTTTCCTCGTTACAGCTTCTACCAAGTTATCTAAGCTGCTGAGAAACAGCAAATGGCCATCATAAGTACCACAGCAATAAACAATCATCTTAGTTCTTCAATATCACCCAAAACTTACAAAGCCTCCTCGTGCCCATCTTCTTTCTGCAGGATCTCCATAATCTCTAAGCCCCTGTTGGACTTTGGAGAAGCCTTTTGCCTTGATCTCAGCCTCTTCTTCATGGTAAACAGTGGAAAACGAGGAAGATGAAGAAGATGTCTCAGATTGCTCCCGTTTCTTCTTGCTTTTCCTTAGGAATGAAATAACATTTGATTCATACATTGTTAATCAATGTACGTAAGTCTTAAAAAAAAGAAAGATCGACTGGATGAAAGGTTCTTCAGCATGTTTTTTTAAACATGTGCAAGATGACTTCATCGTCATTTGCTTCTCCACCAACTATTAATTAATCTTTACCTGAATCTAAAAAAAAATCAGGATATTTTCAAACATTGACAACCTTTATCCAACATATTCAAAATATCCAGCTGACCAGAAAGACAAAAAGGTGCGTTCACACTGACAGCGATTTAATATCTGAAGATGACCAAGTTGCTGTCCTATTGGGCACAAGCAGGCATTCATACTTGATGGTATCAGAAGGTTAAAATCGCGTGAGCTCCACTCCCATTGGAAGTAGCTGCATTGCATTGCAGCTCTGTTGCATAAAGTTCAACGTTGCTCAACATTCGCACTGACAACTATTTCTGTCACTCATGACGCTTCACATCACCAACTCTCATTAAAAGTTTCTGACTTCTTGTTTTTGCAGACTGCTGCGAGTGTGAATGCAGCTTTAGGCCTTTTTTGTAAATGGTTTTAAGGCCTCCTGAGAGGCTCAAGATGGACTTCTTGATGGTTTAATCTTATTTAATCAGATTCCTTAACCAGATTCTTTGAAATTTCAGATTGTTTATTGGTTGATCAAAATTGCAGTTTCAACTACTTATAGAGAAGTTATCACCAAGGCAGGATTTTTTCACTTGAGAGGTCACAACAAACCCAAACAAAAATACAACTGTCAGCTTATTAGTTTTGTCACCAACAGTGTAGGTCTTTCTTAATTCTGTTTCATGTTTGAAACAGAATTAAGAACCTCTGTATTGAAGATCACTCTGACATGTCTATGCAGCAGCTTACTTAGGTTTTTTGTGGTTCTTTGAGATTTTCTCAGTGGATATTTCCTTGCTTGAATCTGGAGATTTCCTCAATATTCTTCCTCCGTACTCTTCATCTCTGTGCTCTCTCTCTCCACTCAAGTATTTCTTTCTGCGCTCAATATCCAGCCGAAGGTCCATTGAATCGCCTTTAGATTTTTTACCATCAACCTGCGGTGAGGAGAAAGAGATATTTTGGCCAGATGAGGGTTAGCGGCGATCTAGTAGCTTTGTGTAGCATTGCATGGGACGGGTCCAAAATGAAAAACATGGCAACAGCTGAATTAAAACAAACATGCAAATGAATGCGAGGAAGAGACCTTTTCTAATATCATTTTAAGTGGCATTTTGGCTTCTTACAGTCTTTCAACGGGCAAATTAAGCAGTATTTCACAGAAATGGCAACAGGCCGCAAAGGTAACATTTTGATTTCCTCTTACTTGCTCACCAAAATAAAAAAAGATAATAAACAAAACAAAATTGTACAAAAGGCAACATTATGACCACAGCAGAAATACTTTCATTGGTGCTCATGAAAGTATGTTGTTTTTACTTGGCCTAAACACCCCACTTGTTCTTTGCAGGCTTTGAAGAGGAATACTTACTATGACTTTTGCTTAGAGTCCTTTGAATGGATTTGACATGGGAACAACTGGTCACTTCCATTTCTGACCTCTGATTTCTTGCCTCTTAGGAAGGCTTGTACCCATAGTAAAAGGTTGTGGGGGCATTTACAACACAACAACCTGAATGCACCTCTTTTTGCATCTCACATTTGGACTTTTATGCTTCTCTCATCAGAAACAAGAGTTTAGCGAGAGAAGGAAGCCTAAGAATGCTCTGGCCGGATCACTCGTGCAGCATTCTTTTCCAAAATACGTCATATTTCAAAATGTTCGGTCACCTTGAAGCTGTTTTCCATGGAGCTTTTCATCTCATCAAACAGAAGAGAGTGCCTCTTAAAAGCACTGGGAGAAACATCAATTCTCCTGTGAAAAAAGAGGTGGAGAGAGGAATATTTTGATAAATGTCGATCCTCCTTTTTTAGAGCCTTCTAAATTGTCAAAACGTATTTTGTAAAAAAAACTTTTTAGTATAAATTACTAATATGTGCGTGAGAAATCAGCCTGGGAAGTTGTCCCTGAATTTTTGTACCTGTGTATCTCTGGACTCTTTCTCTGCTTCATGACTTCTTTCTCAGCAGCTCTTCTCTGGTACATGGCAAATCGGTCATTTAGGGTCAATCCAGAGGAAGGAAAATATTGAGCTGAGGGGTGGACAAAAAATTATAAATATTTATACCTTTTAATATAATATAATACATTAAATATTTCATAAACTGGGAAAAAAGTAATAAAACCTGGATAATATACAACACAAACATAAAACAAAAAACTTAAAAATATTTAATGAATTAAATTTTTAGAAAAAAAATGGAACAATACAAATACTAAGGCCATTGTACCCCCTCAGAACCTTGACTGCAAAAGACATCAGTCATCAGTTTTAGTCACCTTTAATGTGATGGACAATTGAAACTATGTGTTGGGCAAACAGCTCAGATGGACTTTTGGGTGACTGCTGAGCCTGAAGATGCTGAAGGACAGATTGAAACTCCCAATCCTTCTTATCAAGATGCAGAAAATCCAGAAGATTCCTTCTTTCATTGGTCAAAACAGGTGTCCTGTCAAATACAACAATGGTTAGGAAAGACAAAATCCAAATCTGATAGTCAGAAGCAGTCATACACACAACAATGCGATGTTTTGTGAAGATGGAAGCAGAAGCAAAAGGTCATTGCTGAGATCTTGGAGGGAAACAAAGATCACCTTGCAAGATCATCACTTAGAGAATCCATCCTCACACTGAATTCACTTCTTTTCATTGAAGCGCTTGGTGGGGATTCCTCGTTCATAACCACAAACATCTCTTGCTCACGGTTCTCAGAGCTCCTCCTGGGCAGCAGTGTGGGTTTAGAAGAGGAACTTAGCGTGGTTTTCTCCTTTCGGTTAACATTAGAGAGCTTTTCAGGTGAGGGATCCTTAAACATGCCACTGAACTGGTCTCTCTTAGAGAGAGCAGCTAGAATATTCGCTGCTCTTTCCTGTTTATGGCAGAGCAGGAGAGCTTCCAGCTCATTGTCCCATGCCATGTCCTGCATTCTCCTGATACGCTTCTCAAACATTTCACGAGCAGACAGTGTGACTTTGCTTTTGCTTTTGCAGGGATCATTTTCCATATCCCTCACCCTATTAGAGATCTCCATTTCTTCATCCTCGCACTGAAATGTCAGTCTGTTTCGTGAACCCCTTTTATTGGAGCTTATGGATAACTTGTTACCATCACCACTCTTGACAGATTTGGATTTCTCCTCTCCTGCGTTGTCGTGATCTACAGCGCGAGACAACTCAATGCCCTTTTCAAACATTTCTCCATTTTCTTTATCACATACTATATCTCCATTACTTTTCCCTTTATGTGTGGTGTCGTCCCATGCAGAAGCCTGTTTTTTAAGCTTTTGCTCTTCCAGGAATCTGGTCAATGAGAGGAAGAGATTTTCAGTTTACTATTATTTACAATAATGTGCTCAGATACATCTGTTGTCATTTTAACGTGACCAAGGACTTCTGCAGCATGTCAGATTGACAGAACTATGCGTAAACTGTAATGGATTTTGTTCATTTTACCGTGCACAAATGAATGTCTTCCACTCTGAAACAGGTAAACAAGTGTGTGCAGCTGGGAAAATTTCACTTCATCCATTTGCAAAGTGCAAATAAAAACCTTTTAGACCTTTTTAGAACATCTAAATTACAGACTGTGAGCTGACATTTGTAAACAAGGCATATCTAGCTCTTCATGTGTGTTGGTTCTTTTTTTCCAACAGCTCTGTTGATGCATTTGAAGGGCAGATTGCAACCCAACTGTGCAATCTTACTTTTTGTCTGGCACACACACAGGATTTATTGTGTTATTTCCACTCTTACACTGACTAAAATGAAGGTAAAAAAGAAAAAGAAAATAGAAAGCCAATTTCAAATGCATATAATCCATCAAAATGATGAATGTCTGTCATTTATTTTTGCTTGAAAGGCCTAAAACACAGTATGTACAGGACAAACAAATCTAGGGCTGGGTAGAAATGATGATCTTCATTTGAACAATTTACTCTTCACAAACAACTGACTCTTATGAATCAGTCCTATTTACTGAATCAAAAATATACAACGTGTCCAGTGATAGCCCTGATTCCAGCAATTAATGACTCATGGGATGCTTCATTTTATGAATGGTTCAAAAAGATGAGTTACTGATTTGTATCAGTCTGAAACACTGCCCTGTATAATATACAGCATTAGCAGAGAGACAGTAAATGGAATCGAACCAGGAAGCCTGTAACAATACCCAGCCCTAGGATAAACAAGTGAAATAATATACATTATTGGTAAAGAAAGTTTGGGATAATTATGATTTTTTTTTTTAAGTTTTTAAAATATGTCACTCACCAAGGCTGCATTTATTTGATCAAAAATACAGTAAAAACAATAATATTTTGAAATATCATTACAATTTAAAAGAACTACATTCTATTTTAATCTATTTTAAAATATAATTTATTCCTGTAATACAAAGCTGAATTTTTGGCAGCCGCTACTCCAGTCTTCAGTGTCACATGATCCTTTAGAAATCATTCTAATATTCTGATTTGGTGCTAATTTCTATCAATTATTATTGGCTCTTAATATTATCATTGTTGAAAACGGCTTAATATATATATATTTTTTTATTTACTTTTTTCTGGATTCTTTAATGAATAGAGAGTGTATTACCAAATCAGTGTATTAGAATGATTTCTGAAGGTCATGTGACACTGAAGACTGGGATAGGCTGCTGAAAATGTAACTGCCATCACAGAAGAAATACCTTTTGAATTAATAAAATAGAAAACAGTTATATTAAATTGTAATAATATTTCATAATATTACTGTTTTTAATGTATTTTTGATCAAATAAATGTAGACTTGTGGACTTCTTTTATCCCAAACTTTTAGATAAAAACTTTTAAAAATTAATAAATGAACAACACAGATATTTTCATTATAAGAAAGCAGACTTACTTCAAAAATGCAGTGGAGATAGCAATTGTATCATCTGTCTGTTGGTCAATATTTGTAAAGAGCCCAAAACCATTGAAAACTGGTGTAAAGCTTTTCTTTATGGGACAGGTGTTTGAAGGTGCATTTCCAACATTCTGCCAGGTTGTGGCACCTTTATTAGGAGCATTATGAGCAGGACTTGTCTCGTTGGTTGCAGAGTCAATGGGTTGGTCATTAGTGACAGTGGAGAAAACCTGCGGACTTGCCCTTTTAGGACTAGTGTCATGGTTTGTTAAAACCTGACATTTCTCCACAGCCCTGTCTCTATCAGAGTTCCCTTTGGCCACAGGAGAGCCTCCCACCTGCTCTGCCAGAGCCCCATTTCCTCCTCGGGTTTCTTCAGGCACAGAGATGTCCTCTCTTACATCTTTGCAACTGCGTTTGGCAGACCCAGAGTTGGAGGAGGAAGAATGGTGCGACTGAGGCGATCTCCCCGAGGACGACCTGTCAGAGCGGCGGGAATGGCTGCGGGACTGCGGGCTGTTTGACTGCTTCTTGGGAGAGCGTGAACGCGAGCGGCCCCTCTTGGGGCTGTTGGAGTAGTACTGCTGCTGTTGCTGCTGATGGTGCTGCCGGAAGTTCTGCCAGTTTTTGGGATGGTAGTTATAATATCCACCCCTTCCACCACGCTGAAAGCGACCACGGAAAAAGCCCTGACCTCTGCCCCGAAAGTAATATGGCCTTCGGAAGCCTCTATAGTTGCCTCGAAACTCCCGTTGGTTCTGGTACTCCCGCGTGTGGTTCCGCTCCCGGTTGTGGGGCGGAGAATGGGATCTTGACCGAGAGCGAGACCTAGAGCTTAAAAGACAATGAAAGAAAGGATTGAGCAAAAAAACTCATTGGGATATAGAAAATGACACAAAGAGATATTACATATGCTATTGTATTTTCTGAGGAAAATTCCTCAATATTCAAAACATCTTCTTCTAGATCCTTATGATACCTCTGCGTGAGGATCTACAGACCAAAGATTTTCACTAGTAATCTCTACCTCCATTGCAGATCTCAAATCAAATTTTATTCAAATGTAATTTGGTTATAATGTCAAGACATTTGGTTATGAGACACTTTATAATGCATGAAGTTTGATTTATTGATGTCCAACGTGAGGCCTTAGGTCATAACAAGAAATAATGACTTTAAAATTGTGCCATTTCCTCACAAAAATAAACAGAAAAAATTTTCTATGCTTTTATAGTGCTTTTTGTCCTTTTTGGAGCTTGAATGCCCAGCGTTGTACTGAAAAAGATTCTCTTAAAAGAATGTATAATAATAATAATAAATGATTCTGTATTAAATAAATAATAATAAAATATTAACTATTCCTTTAAATCAGAATAATTGATAACATTCATTTCTTAAAGCTACAAGGACCATCAATATAGCAATAAAATATACAAGAAACAAGTAGTACAAAGAGTACAAATATACAAGAAATATTTATTCTGTGTATTCCATTACTGATTATACTGATTCAACGATTTAAGGTCAATAATTAGTGTAACACTATTTCACAGAATTCTTTCAAGTAGTATACACTGCTGCTATGACCAATTACATTTAAAAGCTTTAGGTGCAAGGTCAACTTCAGCCACATGGTGGCCCTGTTGTTCTATTTATGAACGCATCTACAGTCAGTAGTTCTTGTTTCTCTGTCAGGCAGTCTCTTTCAGCATGTCTTAACATCACAAACACTGATATTAACTAAACAACTTGCGCATACAAGTACTTCATACTGTGCATTGCAATCTGATCTATAGAATATTCAACATGTATAATTTATAGAATATAATCTCCTTGCAAAATGAACAAACACTTGAGACATTTCAACACTATGCATAGGTCAACTGTGTTAGACAATAAAATGATAAAAGACATGCAATTATGTCTAGCATTGTATTAAAACCTGTCATTCTAGTATAGAGGAATTTTTCATCATTTGGAAAGTGAAACCGTGTTGGAAATGATTATCCAACAAAAGCACCCTGCAACCAGTTTACAATCCAACAAACAAATACAAACTTAATGACATTAACAGTAATCTACCATTTCGGCTGGTTTTGTACTCACCTGATACGGTTTTTCATTGGAATACAGAGTAAGAAGGTAGTGCACAGAGCAACATGATACTCTCACAGTGAGCAAGAGGGACTTTGCATCTCCTCTAGTGAGCGTGAATGGAAAGAGTCAGTCACATGGGTCATATGGGAAAGATTTGTACTCTCTTTCTATGAAGCAAAGAGGAGGTTCTCAGCCTGCCAGTTACAACACATTAGCTTTGCACAGAGAGTAGACTTTAACTGAAGGTAACAATTACAACAGCTCCCTTATTTGAAAAGCTATTTATCCACTAGTTAACTTAAGTTAGAATGAAAATTGTCATTATTTAGCCAGTCTCATATCATTTCAAAAATATGTAATTTTCTATCTTCTCTGAAGCACAAAAGCAGACATTTTAATTGCTTTATTCCTGTTATTACAATGAATGGAAACTGAGGCATTTAATCTTCAAAAAGGGTACAAACTGAGCAACTTTAAGTCATTATTGACAGAAAACCTTGATATTGTAGTTCATATCTCACAAGATGATCAATGAATGACAGAAATTTTTGATCTGTTTGTCACACAAAGCTATCATATGACTTCAGACTTTATAAGACTTGAAATATAGTGCAAAAGTCATAACGACAACTTTTATAGAGCTTTACATCTTTTTAAACTTGAAACCTTTTGTCCCCTTTAACTGTAATTGCACTTGAAAAAAGCAACTAGTACAATTCTTTTATGTTCCACAGAAGCAAGAACGAAATACAGGTTTGGAATGACATAAAGGTGAGTAAATGGATAAACTTTGAACAAACTTTTCCTCAAAAACAGGGTATTTATAATTTGGAAATAACTGCATTTTCATCCACTTATGCCCATGAGTTTTACTTGGACAGTTTGACTTCATTCAAAGCCATGCAGCTCTGCTTCATTCTTATGACATGCATGCGTCAAGCTTTTTCCAGCAGCAGCACCTCTCTGAAACGGTGGTCAGCAATGAGAGGCCAGGCTCACAAGATTTCCCTTGCAAATAAGGGACATCAGATTTTGCCTTCTACAGATTCCATTTGCATGAAAAATCAACATTGTACATCTCTCCCACTGCGCTCAAAGTATACGGTCAACCACACAGGAAAAAGGATCCATGCTTATGGGGAAAAAAATCATGCATCCCCCCCAAAAAAGGAAACAAAATAACCAGATTACCACAAGTATGCATCTGTTTTTGTCTAATACAGAGCAGAGGTTTTTTGGCAGGGACAATTTACATTTGCTACCTAACGGGCTCCACTGTGCTGTAAGCACAAAACCAGCAGTCCTATGAGAATGAGCAAAGTACAATTTTAGCACGTGAAATAAGAAAGTGCGGTGAGCCTTTCCAAAGCCACAGCCCTTCCCAAGTATCGGTCTTTATGCAATGCTGACGAACACATGGAGAGTAAAATCACAGTGACTGAGCAGCCCCTTTTCAACAAGTGAGGAAGCCAGAGTAAAGGCACAGGGTGCTTTTATTTATGTACGGAGGTGTAACTTGCATAACTTTGGCCTTGCAACTGTGGTTAGATGGCTGAGACTGGCACTGGAATATTGATTTTAATTTAAAATGAGTCATAGATGGGAAGCCGAGCATGAAATGAAGTTCCATTGTGTTTTTACGAACAAAATGAGAAGTTAACAGTTTTCCAACCCACTCAATCCTTAAGCACATCTGTCAAGACAGTAAGCATTATTGTATTGTAGATTTGTACTTTATAGTATGGTCAGAATGAGTAGCTAAAGATCGTTGCTCACCAAGCACAAGATTATAAGTAGACCCAGATGGAATCTTTCTTCTTGCATTTTCTGGGTTTATTTATTGCAAAATTGTGAGCTAATTCCATGTGGGCCTGATTGTAAGACAGCAAAATAGGCAAAATGAATCTGCATGAATGACTCAATAGTCAGGAAAATGGAAAGGATTACTGTGATGATTACTTTTTAAGTGATAATTTAATTAGTTTTCCTCTTTTTCCTCATATTTAAATCCACAACTCATCACTGGAAGTGATGACTGAAACTTGAAAGTACAAAATCTGACTCAAAACTGAAATTAACAATCGAAACCAACTCCTTCATCCAACATCTGCACACGCCTGCTTTGTACGCTGCAGTAATGGTAACCATCTCATTTTTAATTTACAAAATATTTTGTATGCATGGCATGATGATTGCAAAGTCAGTAACTTCTATTTATTAGCATACTGGACACTTACCCGTATCTGCGCTTCCTTGATCTAGGTCTAGAGCTGCTTCGTGATCTGGAGCGTGAGCGGGAATCAGAATGGGATCTTGATCTGGAGGCCGATTGAGAGTGAGACCTGGACTCTGATTTCTGTGTCTTAGACATTGTCCCTTGTGGCCTCTCAGATATGTGCCTGTAACAAAACGCAAACCATTCAGACCAGCAAATTACAAAAAAGAAGTTAGTATTCATGAAGTAATGAAAATTTTTTTTTTTTTTAAATCAATTATACTTTCAGCAAAGGAAAAAATAGAGCAAGGAAAATAGAGTTTCTAGTGTTATAAGGGCTTGCTTGAATTTAAAAATTCCACTCATCCATCTACATAGAGATGTTTTTTCTCTGGGACATTAAGAAGGCTTGGCTGGGCAGTATTACATTTTCCATATCTTTAAATCACAGTTTGTCAGGCTACAACCTGGACAAAAGAGCACTAAAGGTTTGTTTAAAGGCACAGCAGGAATTAACTATGGAATAAGGAGCAAATGTCAGTCTACAAGGCTGTTTATGTTTGTGTGAGGGATAACCAACAGACAGTCTGCCATTATTCTTAACAATAATTTACAGTCTGTTTATTTTGTGATAATGACTGGCTAACTGTACATTATACCACTCATTACACAGCTAAATATTGATTTGAGTTTAAATTATTTTATCTTCTTACCTATATATTATCTTAAAGTTTCTACAAGGAAAAACAAATCATTATAACAGTCGGCCAACAATGCAACAATATTAATCAGTAAAGTAATATTAATACTGTAGTCATGTTCACTACAATTGATAACTGAGACATATGATGGCATCATTTGTATGTCTCTCGCAGTGTGATGCGAAAGGCATGAAATTAGCGCCTGTTTCAGTTACTGATGAGAAGCAACAGTGCAGCAGTCAGGTTCTGGAAGTAAAAATCACATTATTTCCTCCATAGGGGAATTCAGTGTAATAGCGGAAAAACACTTTTGAAACCAAGGTTGCTGAAAAAGATGGCCACTATTGCACTTTATTAGTAAGTATTAGAGTGCTGATTGTCACGATTTACCAATTAGAGTAGAGTATTTTAGAGCAGTGTATAATTTCTGTACCAAGTAATGGCAAAAACAGTGACTTAAAAAAGTTAAACTTAAAAATGGGTTAACGGCTTACTTGTAGTAATCTCTGTACATTAAAATGGATAGGAGAAAGTATTTTAACACTGAAAATGCACACTTCAGCTTTAATTAATCAGACTTTCTTTAAGCCAAAAAGATTTAAATATACACTGTATGTGTTGAGTCTACTGACAAGAACTATTGTGAGGAAATGCTACAGGTTTGGCAGGACAGATGTAAAGTGACGCCACATTAGCATGGAGGTGAGAGTGATTTACTAGCTTTTTAATGTTATCCCCAATGTATTTAAAGAGGTGTTGAAAGGTGATTCTGTCTATTGTCTGTCATCTTTACCCTCCACAAATGCCCCCAACTGTTTAGCTGGACTCACACTTGGGTTTTTACCATAGGGAACACTAGTGATCAAAGAGAGACAGCACTGTGGCTCAAAATAGACTTGCACAAGAGATAAAGAGAGAGCTTTTGAGTTCACTGCGATGGCTGCAAATATCCATATTATAAGCTGCACCTTGACTGCTTGTCATCATATCTGTCATGACCCTAATCATGGATGTGCAAATGCACATTATGATAGATCTGTATGAATGTTATAAGACACATTTAATTAAAGTTACTAAGCATAGATTCAAATCCTGGCTAAATTTATTAGCTATCTTTGCACTTATTACTAAGTGCGACACCATCAAGCTATTAGTTTACTTTATTTGGACAGAAACTGCCTGATGACGCATCGCAAACAATTAGCTGTCACTTAACTGATCCATTAGGACTGCTGACATAAGGATCTCAAATAGATCCTTAAGGCCCGTTCACACCAAGAACGATAACTATAACGATAACTATATTAGCATCCACACCAAAGGATTATTGCAACATGTCCTCCAACAAATATGCCCGCATAGGTCGTTTGTCCAAATCCCTGAAATACGACCCATCAGAGGCAGAGCGTATACTACAATTGCACCCCTATTGGCAACAGGACACTTTCACATTAATGCTTTGTACTCTTTTATCTGCGCCATAATTCGGTTTTTGTATAGCTCAGTTGATAGAGCATTGCATTGTACGACAATAAGCAATCATGTGATCATGCGTTCGATCCCAGAGAACGCATGTGCTCATAAAATGTATATGCACTATCACATGATTTCTGTGAGGGTAGGTTTAGGGGCAGGGTTAGGTGTGGTCATTCGCACAAATTCGTATGAATTAGCCACCTAGTAAAATATGTACAAATTGCCGTGAGACCACAAATTGCATTTAAATGAACACGCATTTTGATTGGTAATGACAGTCATACGTCATTTCATGACAACAGACGCAACACGACATTGTCATAATTTTTTTACGCCCACTAGAGGGCACTAAACTTTAAAACGTAAATATAGGTCGTAATAAGGTGCTTGCACTAACCTAACCAGACCTATAGGGTCGTTTTTTGTTGGAGGACAGTCTGGATTATTCTAAGTGCATGATGCACTTATATCTGTTGCTTTAAATGCTCAAGCTCTTTCAAGCTGACTGGATTCTGATTTTGGTCAATATTTTTATCATTCATCAATTGGAAATAAACTCTTTAAAAGTGATTTCAACTATATTGTTTTTTTGTGTCATTGTTGTAATAATTGTGGTGTGGACTGCACTATTTTTTTTACTTCTAACTTTAACTCTTATCTTTAACTTTTCTTTTTTTAAAAACTTTATGGTTATAGTTATCATTAGTCATTCTTAGTGTGAATGGCCCTTTTGTGTTCCATGAAATGCTAGACTTTCTCTTGGCTTTGCTAGTGAAAAAACAAGTCTCAAGGTTTACTGCCATTTTTGGTAATCCTACATATGACATGCAATTCAGCACAGCAATCCAGAAAAGTTATTTGGGAGCTCTTCCTTTTTGCGACTCATCAGAAGTAGCTTTGCACACAGGAAATTGCAGACTGAACACTTAAGCTACAATTCAGTATGGTGTCTTTGTGTACAGCTTGCGAATCTGAGCAGATCTGTGCTGCCTGCTGTTTCAGAAAACATAGATCGAAATTAACTTAAAGCCTTTTTTTTAAATTCCTTTTGACTGCTTGTTGGTTTTGGCCAGCAGTCCATAATTTCCTGCAGCCTCCAGACATCCAGACGTTTGGCTTGTGCAAAGTTTCTAAGCTACTTTACTTCTACTGTATATTGAATTACTATGGGAACTAGGCATGGGCCGATTACCGGTTTCAAGGTATACCGTGATTTGAAAATTTCACGGTTTCAAAACCGCTAATATTTTCCGTTATACCGTTCCTGCGCTATGCGCCGTTTTTCATGTCTCCTCAAAGACTGAAAATGTAGGACTCCCTCAGGTTGAGTGCAGTGTAGAGTGCAACACGACCCTCCTCCTCCTGTTGGTGCGAGCGAGCGGTCAGTCGTAGTGTGTGTAGGATGGTCGAACTTAAGGAGCTTCCCCTGGAACTTACGCGATCGGCAACCGGCCGTTTTTTGTCTTATTGCAAGCAACTCGTCTCTGTTCTGGACTTGCACAAACTGCGTTGCAATGCAATCGTTTTCCAAAATGTCATTTATGTGAAAATATGAAGTCTGTAAACGCCCGTTAACACAGGCCAGAGACGTTGAAGACGGATGCACAGAGAAAAATACTGTAGCAGGCAGATCACTGATTCATGATGCACGAACTATTGGAAGAAAATCCTCAATATTGATTTGGGGTTTTATATGAATGTGTTTCTGAGGGGAAAAGTTTAGGTGGTATTTTCTTTTAATCTCATCTCTATAGTTCATATTAAAGCAGTGTTTCAGCACAGTGCTGCTTTGTTAACAGCGGTAACCAAGGAAACACTGTATCTGGTGTTCCAGAAGCGCCTCCTGCTGTCAGAGAGTGAATCTGCATCTCATTCAGAGCTTCTGCTGTTTGCTTCGTTCAGGCATGTAGTATAATTTCACAAAGCTAGTCAGAACATTGTTTTTGCTTCAAATTGGGTTATTATTAAATCAAATTATGTATATGAAATTATATAACTAAATGATATGAATTATATAAATGATATGTATATGAATTATATAACTAAAATTAATAACTGTAATTACAGATTTAGGTTTAATAAAGATGTCAGTCTTTATTTTTCTTCTTTTTAGGAAACAAAATCAAAGAAAAAATAAACAAATTCTACTGTTCCTAATATTCTGTATGTTGCTCAAAAACAAAATATATTGTGTTCAGCGGAAATAAAGTTTTTTTTTTTTACCCAGTCATTTAAAAATAACTCATTTTAGAGCTGTAACGACAATACCGTGATACCGTGAAACCGTGATATTTTTGCTTAAGGTTATCATACCGTCAAAATCTCATACCGGCCCATGCCTAATGGGAACATACTTGGAAGTTTAACCATTAAATGAATGTCACAAGTATTCATATAGTACGTCAACTAAGACATCTGGTGTTCAACAACCCAGCAGCAAGTTTCTCATTCACAGCACCTGTCTTTAGAGATTATCAAAGTTAGTTTCAGATGCTTAAAATAGAGAAAACAGAAAAACAATAAGTCGCCAGATGGGTCGTTCTTGAACGATTCGTTAATTTTGAATGAATGAATTAATCTTTTCTGTTTCTTATTGCATTATAATTTTGTATTGTTTGTAGTGTGAGCAACATTTGCGTAAGTAGTAGACATGTTAGGGAAGTAACACACGTAACATTTTAATTATATTTTGCTTAAATGAACGAAATGACTCGAAAAAAGGTTCGTTCATTTTGCTGAACAAGACTCAAAGGTCCGAGTCGGTAAAATGATCCGAACTTCCCATCACTAACTCATAAGAGTGGAGGAGTCAGATCATGACACTTTTATGATAATGAAGGCATCTTTGCATGGGTTAAGAAATTGTGTGGGATTCATTTCAAAGCATAGTATCATAGGTTAATAAAGAGCAGCTGTCTCGTAATCCTTCTGTAGCTAATCCTTAATTTTCCTGAGGGGATCAATCAAGTGTCTATTTGCCTTTATGGGAGTGGAGTGTGGTCTGTGGCCTAATCAAAAGTATTTGATAGCTAAATATGTCTGTGTCAAACATCTCCGGTGGTCATACCCTTTTGTGCTGTCATTACAACATCACACATACACACACATCTGGATGCCTCCCAACAGTGACAGCTGCACTTGGACCTTCTCACCTGTTCGATTAAAGGGGGAGAGTTGATGTAAACAAAGGAGCAACCCGACACGACCACAATTTGCTCCCAACACTCAATCAGCCACTCTATCACTGAGACCACAGATGCGACACCAGCAGCACCAAAATCCCATTTGTTATCTGCATTAGTCTATGCAGCAAAAGAGACACTTATCAACAGCCACAGCAACTGCTACATTCTTTCAAAGACTCCACAGATGTGTGAAAACCTCTTTGAAGTGTACAAAGCATATGACTTTTGGAGCCTACAGCTTCTGAGGTAAACATTTGATTGATTGTGGAGTTTAAAATCAATCTCTTCAGCAACTCTATTAATTAATGCATTATGGATATGTTGCATGACATTACATGAACTTGAGAAGCTCTATACTTTTTGCTTGCAATGAGCTGCAGCTTCTCAAGGCTCAAAGAGTTTCACATCCTGTCAACATTTACTCACCATCATAACGTCTGCATGATATTCTATCTTATTTAGGTCACAGAAGTAGATCTTCACACTGTTTTTCATACATATTAAGTAAATTGTGACTAAGGGCTGTTCAAGTGTTCTAAAGTCAAATGATATATATGAGTCAGGAGTGGCTTTTGGCTTTTAAAAGTCATCTCACTGTTAACTTTCATTGAACAGAAAAGAGCAGCGTGACCATAATACACATAAGACCCAAAACTCTGCTTATAAGAAACTTTTTTTATTTGATTTTTTTCTTTAATGCTGAGCCTAGTCCAGTGCTGGGCCCTCTTTCTTTTTGTGATGACTTGTGTCTCATCTTGCTGTCATCGCTGCACAAGGGAACTTATCAGTTGAAGGTCTTCTCTATTTTAGTCTTATATGAGGATGGAGAACTGGATGTAATGATAACTCAGAGCTTCCTGTAGTCTGTTTGACAAAAAACGATTATTTAAAAAAAAAAAGGGCAGACCAAACTTTCCAAATTAAGTGAGCTACTGAAAAGGCAAGAGGCTGACATGTTATTGTTCCAAGAGCATGATTCACAAAGCCAAAAGTAACTGGATAGTCTTGCACAATGTACAAACCCAAGTGCAAACTGTGGTTGAATAGATTTTAGATTATTTAAAGAAATGTGTAACACATCGTATGGCACTACGACCATGTAATTTCTGACTTACAAAATGATTTGTCAGTGTCACACATCAGTCTCATTCATCATTAATCAAATCTCGTTTTTGTACATTATCAGACATTCCCCCTTTAAAAAAAAAATCACAAATAATGTATAGTGTTCATAAAATGTATTCTATAATTCTATAGTAAAGCACACAAAAAGTAGCATGTTAGGTGCAAAAAGTATGTTTAGATGATTAAATTCATGCTCAGGACAAAAGAAGGAAAATGGATCACAACCACTCACTTCAGAGATTAAAAACTGACAAAGTAATGCAGCGGATTGTAAATTTTGATTGCATTTTGTTAATATTTGGAACATGGAGTAGAATCATTGTTTTACTTATAAATGTATCTTTAAATTCTTATATCATGCATGGGTTGTCTATTTATTATTACAAATAAATAAAAGCTTTACACCTTTGAAAAGGATTTAATTGTAACTTTGATGCCAAAATTATCAAACGTTTTTTCGACAGTTCTCCTTACTATGATAATCTTTTCGAATTTTTGCTAGTTATTGTTAAAATATGAGTAACTTGGCATCAGCAACCAGTGTGACCAAAAACATGAATTAAACAAAATGATACCGTCTCAAAGCTACTATTTTGAAGTAACTAATTCCCAGAGTACATAAAAAAAATCTATCCTCTTTTATTCCATTCTATTCTATTCAATATTCTTAAAAAAAAACACTTACCAATAATTCGATTTAGTCCAGGGTGAGAGGATTCATCTACTGTCAAATGTTACAGGTGACTGAAATGGTTTCCTTTCGTTTTAAAAGAAAAAAGCTTTCGTTTTATACTTAAAGTAGCTATTTAAATCATTCTGACGGAGAAGGCGGCAATATCCAGTCGGTTTCACCTGAAGTATCCGCATTCAAAACCTATTTTAATTCCAAATGACAAACGTGTCGTATTAAGTCGTAACCCAACTGTATATTCACCCGTGAATACGGTGAACTATTCAAGTCAAATGATGTAACGCAGCTTTATGTGCTCACAGTCACAGACTGGGGGTGTGACACGAGACTGAGATACAGCGTGGATACTACAGGCTGCGTCAAATGAGTGTAACGCATGCTGAATTGTTGCTCACAGTCACAGACTGGGTTGTGACACGGAGACTGAGAACACGCGTGGATACTCCAGGGCTTGGCGGGGGTGGGCCAGTTTTCTCTCCTGCATTCTCCTGTCAATCAAATGCGTGCTGACAGCTAGCCACGCCCATAGAAGAGTTAAAGGAACAGGCGCGCCTTTTTAGATTCTATGTACATGGTAGGATCTTACTGTTTTGGTTATACAGTGTAATTCATATCAAATGAACAGTAAAAATACAGTAAATATAGTTTAAAGTGAACACTAGGAGCAAATGTATAGGTGTACGTGACTGAGTACAGTTTATGGTTAGACAATTTAAATGGGTATTAATATATTATGAGGTATTAAGGAAAGCTGACAACAGGTTTTGACATTTCGATTCACCGTGATCCCTACAAATTTGGTAGTTATCTTCTTTCGCATTCTAGTCCAGTAAGTTGGTGTTGTTGGCACGACAGTGTTTTACTAGGCTGCTTGGCAATGCTAAAAAAAATTGTAATTTGAACTCGTCGATTTTTGTACGGCAGCGCGCGGTGTGCGCTGGCGAGGGGCCATTGGTGATGAGCAGTGATGGTAATGCAAATTTCTCGGGCAAATATGTGTCCGTGAAGGACACAACGTCTACATTGTGATGACGCTGAGGGTGCCAAATTTTGGTTTGTGAAGGGTGGGTTCCCTTTACGAGGCGAGTACGTGATGATATCGTCGTTCTGTAGAAGGGTATAACTGCAGCCTGGAGAGCTCCAAATGGGGGCGGGAACTCCAAAACGGGGTGGGATCTCCAAAATAGGGCGTGGCTTCCTCCCATTGGCAGACAGGCACATGACACGCATGCACAATTTTTTCCCCCAATTCACTTCAGTGCAAACTCCGCCCCACATCTGATTCTAAAGATTTTATTGGTTGTTTCAATTAAAGTGTTGATTTCCTACACTATGTTACAAAAAAATGCTAACTCCTAAACCTACCCCGCACCTGACCCTAACCTTAACCAGTGAAATTGAGAACGGTATAACTGCAGCCTGGAAATCTCCAAATGGGTGCGGGAACTCTAAAACGGGGTGGGAGCTCGAAAATAGGGCGTGGCTTCCTCCCATTGACGGACAGGCACATGACACGCATGCGCAATGTTTCCCCCCTATCCACTTCAGTGCAAACTCCGCCCCACAGCTGATTCTAATGATTTTATTGGTTGTCAATTAAAGTGTAGATTTCCTACACTATGCTACAAAAAAAATGCTAACCCCTAAACCTACCACACACCTGACCCTAACCTTAACCAGTTAAATTGACTGCACGGCGGGATTGGCGCTACGTGGTAACGGAGAGGCAGTTTTTCCCGGGAGAACAGTTAATAAGATTATGCGGTTTGAGATCGTTCCGTAACTCCCCAACCGGTCCTCACCGGACAATGGCACCTTTTTATTTACACCCAGCATCACTACCCCCTCCCACCCTGCGAATTTCGAGCCCCGGGACACCCCCATTGCTTAGAACAAAGCGATAGAGTAAAATCGTTGCGCTGCGCTGCGCTGGGACGGCTCGCGGGAGAGGATCGTGGTGATTCCGCGTTTATATTGCATTAAAGGTGTCATATGATGCTTTTTAAAGATCATTATTTGAGTATTTGGTGTAACAGAATATGCTGAAATGCTTTAATGTTCAAAAAACACATAATTTTTTCAAATACTGTACATTATTTGTAGGTCCTCTATGCCCCGCCTCTCTAAAACTCTTTGTTTTCTACAAAGTCCCTCCTTGCGACAAGCGCAGTCTGCTCTGATTGGCCAGCTGACCCAGTGCATTGTGATTGGCTGAACACCACAAGCACTCGTCGGAAATTTAACGCCCCTTACCATAATCGCGAGCATTCATCTTTCAAAATAATTGTAAAGACAGAGCCTGAAAGGGGAATAGCGTGTCAGACACAGTGATGAAGCTGTTATGTGTGTGCAGTACACAAGCCACGTTTAAGACAGCTGACTCCAATGTGATTTCCCTCCCAATGGTTAAAGTCTTTTGCGCAAGGAACCCCAGCCAATTTTGGAGGTTCGTGCCCATTTTGGATTTCACTCCAGCTTTTTGAGATCTCGGGCTGCAGTTTATATCTACTTGATAATGACTGCACTGCGGATTGTCTCTGATAGCTGGGTAAAAGCGGAGCAGTTCAGGGATAAACATTTATAAGAGTGTATGGGGGGGGGGGGGGCGATAGCGGGGATGGTGCCGTAACATGGCCCCACCCGGGACCGTCACCGTGACATGGCACCTTTGTGGTAGTTACAACCCATACGTTCCCTAGCCCACTCCTTCCCTGTGAATTTCGAGCCCCGGGACGCCCCTGTTGCTTAGAACAAAGCGATAGAGTGAAATTTTTCCCCTGCGCTGCGCTGGGACGGCTGGCGGGAGAGCTCGTGGGTGATTCCCGATTATATCATTAAGCAGAGGTTCATACTCCAGTCTGAACACCACTGGCCACTAGCTTTGGGCTCTGCTCTCACGGAGATTATTTACTTATATAGCATATTTTATTTTAATGAACAAAAAAAAAAAAAAAAAAAAAAAATAAAAAAAAAAAAAAAAAAAAAAAAAAAAAAAAAAAGAAAAAAAAAAAAAAAAAAACAAAAAAAAAAAAAAAAAAAAAAAAAAAAAAAAAAAAAAAAAAAAAAAAAAAAAGAAAAAAAAAAAAAAAAAAAAAAAAAAAAAATACAAAAAAAAAAAAAAAAAAAAAAAAAAAAAAAAAAAAAAAAAAAAAAAAAAAAAAAAAAATAGAAACAATGTTTAATTTATAAGTTTTATTTTGAGATGTAAGTCAATAACAATTGGCTGGAGCCAGATCCAATGGTGAAAGTCTTTGCGTGAGGAGACCCCGCCCCATTTTGGAGGTTCTGCCCACTTTTGGAGTTCATGCCCCATTTTGGAGATCTCCGGTCTGCAGTTATATCTACTTGGAGACAGGTAGGCCTACAGTCCTGAATGACAATGAAACAATGAATGACAGTGCCAGCCATGAAGTGTATATTATTCATTCTTATTATTCACTTTACTTTTCTTCTTATTAGAATTCATAATTTTCTTGACAATAGACCTGTAAATACATCAAATAAACATAATGTGAAGCCCAAGGTTTGTGCCAGGCTCTCCTACTCATAGGTTTACTTTTGCAAGGCAAATATTTAGCCATGTGTTTGGTGGTGTACCTCAAGATGTGTGGTCCTTAGGTTTTTAACAGATGCTGACATTCAGTCAAAGAAGAAAACAACAAAAAATTCAGTTTGTTCATGATGAAACTGGTGTCAACTGGTGATGTGTCTATATTTGACTATATTGATTATACTCTGCATGGATGCACAAATTATGAGATATTTATTAATAACAGCATTATGATTATGTGTGCTGTGGTTATTCTGTGGTTTGGAAGAGATGGCCAGGTCTATTTTATGTTTCAACGTGAAGCCAAAATTTAAACATGAAAGATAAAAAGGAATACATATTGTTAAAATCAAATGCATCTGTCTTATCATGAACATATATAAAGAAGTCACAGTAGTAAAAAAACAAAAAACAAAACTTAACAAAAGCAGCAAATTTCTTCCTGCAATACTGCTTTGTTCAATGATAGTCTGCCAAATCCATCCATACAGATGACATATATCAACAGCCAGACCTAAGTTAAAACAGTATGTGCAATTCCTTTCAAATAGACAATAACGGAATGTTAATATAACCTTTGCCTTCTCTGAATACATATTCTGTATGTGTGAACAAAATGGACTGAATTTGCCAGAGTGTTTTGGAGGTTGAATAAAAACAGTTGACAATGTCTTTTTAATGGTTATATTAATAGGACTTGTGCTTAGTCCAGTTTTCTTCTCAATTTTAACCTCTCTAACCTCCCACGTTTTAAGGTGCTGGCTGTGAACTGGACATATGAAGTGCATCAGCTCTGCTTATTTAAGATGGGATAAAAGAAGACTCCCTCACTGACACCTATTTGTAAATATAAACAGATGACCACACAGACATTATCATATTAGGCAAATGCTTCTCATTAGACAAACAGATAGTGTTTGATTATGCTCATTGGATGTCCATGTGGTTTTGACAGATGTGATGACAGCCCAGAATATTGTTTATATAGTACTAAATATATTAAAGGGTACACACAAAATTTACAAATGCAGACTTCATTTGAGCAGTCAATATCACAGTATTGACTGTGGTTGGTTGAAATAATATATTACAAAACCTGAATGGGTTATTTAAACAGCCTGTGATTAAGAGGTCAAAACTAATTCATTTCACTTCCTTTTAATTATTCCGAATGTTCAGCTGTCTGACACATATGATAACTATTAAATCTACGATCAGCAGAGACCAGCTATGACCATTTTTACAACACCTCAATGGACATGGGAGGAAGAGGGCTTTAGTGCCAGCTTTGTTTTCCCAGCATATTTAGATTTGTTACAGTCTTCTTCTGCCAGTGTTTCATGATTGTGGCTTTTATTGCATTTCTGGCCATCTGTTAACTGTTAGATCGGGTTGGTGTGATAGCCAAAACAGAAATACACAAGGTCCTATTGTTTTGTGTTGTACGTCTCTTACACTCGCAGCACAGACACACAAAACGGGTGTGTGTCTGTGAAACTAACAACTTCAGTGTTTGCTCATCTACATTTACACCAATAACTTGCTTGAGAGAAACAGTAAAGTCATTATATCAATGCAAAATATAGATGCATGCTAGAGACAATCTGGAACAGTTTTTCATCATGCATCTGACATGATTTACTGTTATTCTTTCTCAGAGGTGTCTTTTGTCTTTTTTGTAGACTTTTTTTAAAGAGATTCTTGGAAAGAGGACACTGGTACGATCCAAAATTATAATTCAGACACAGTTACTATTATGCAACACCACAAGAAGTGAACTGCGTTTAACATAATGGGGGGAAAGGTATTTTAGACAGTATAGAGATGTAGAGAAAAATATTATCACGTTAAAATGGTGGATTTCCAGCAGTTATGTAACACAAAATATTATGGCAATCGATATAATGCCAACAGGGAGTTTTGGAACGGGATAATAGGCCTGTTCAGTTCCTCTGGTTTTAGTTCAACCAGTCCAACTTTCTTGGAGGCACATTTTGCTGTACCCATGGAAAATATGGGCCTTCATAGCTTGCCTAATGAAAATCACATCATTTGAACGCTGCATGTTTTGTAGTTCAAGACTTCATCAGCCAAACTGCACCCTCCAACAATTTTGCATTCTGATTTCCATGCAAATACAGTAAACACCTGCGGGGTGTTTGTTTGAGGACTGGCGGCTATCAGCTTAAATAAGTAAAAATGGGTCCATCAATTATATACATGCACTATATGCACCATGTATTGAAAACCATATGAAACCATAAACAATGTGGAAGGTGACCATAAGGATACATGCCAGATAATAATAAACACTACTTTCTGTTTAACTTCTGGTACATCTCCTCCTAGAAAACAAAGTGTCGGGCGTCAGAATTCAAAAAGAGGCTTTGTGTCAGGGGTATGTTGCTGCACACACAAGGGAATTTGTCTTGTGTGGACGAAGGCTTCCGTACTCTACAAGGACAACAGCGGCACAGCGATTGTATAAGAAGCGAGCAGTAGATGTAATAGAAGGGAAGATGGGCACATATGTACTGGGGAGTGTATAGCATAGCCATAACAAAATTGTCTGTACAGGTGGATGGTGCAATACCTACATGTATTTGGTGGAGTTGATAAGGATGGGTGTATCAAATTAAATATAAGTGTTGATTGTCACTTTTGGTAGGTGTGGCACGGATTTGGAGGAGAATTTAATCTAGGGTTCATGGAGTTAAACTTGTTTTTTGTGCCAAGGTGGTGACTTATGTCCTTGTTTTCGTTCTCGTAGAGGCCGGCCAGATGGCAAAAGATCACAAAGGAGATGGCTTGGCTGTGAGGGATCCAGGGTGATTTTCTGAGCCCTTTTCCTCACTGGATACAACGGATCTTGAGGGTTGGCAGAGGTACCGAATAATCTCTCTCGCAGTTCTGAATCGTCCATAGCTTCTTCTCATCTTAGCTGTTGTAGCTGAGCGTGTGAATGGCGCAGAACAGGCTGTCTTGTGTAAGTGCAGCCAGGACAGGACGCTCCCAAGAGGAGTAAACGTTGTTGCCTTAGGCTATCAGGGTAACCTTCTACAGTGTGGTCCTCAGTTGACCAGTCACTTTGCACAAAAGCACATGAGCGCAATGCATTAATCTTCATTAGTCCTTCTCTCGCTGCTCGCAGTTACTTCCGTGCGCGGTATGTGGATCTGCCGAAGGAGCACCTGTTTTCCCCAGCAAAAGAATGATACTAGGTGTACAGGCCCTGTACATGCCTAGCGTCCTAAAACCATCAAGTATGATCGAGGAGGTCAACTTCAAGGTGTTGGCTTTGAAATTTTAAATGGATTAGCATGAGGGGGACAAGCATTTGATATGAGCACTTCTTTCTCATGAAGTGCCTCCGGAACTAAACTTTCTATTCGTTCTGTGGTGGGTATGAGGGAATTTGCATTGTTTAAAGCATAATAGAACTAATCAAATTCAATTTTTTATCAATAGCTATCAGTTTTCCATTAAAGCAGATTCTTCGCTGCTATCTATGCTTTTAACACTATCCAAACTGGTACAGCTGAAATATTTCAGCTGCTCGCCAATGCAAATCAAACAATATAGTCAATATTTAATGAGTGTATAAACTTGTCAAACTGCAGTATTGCATTTGTATAAACTGATTTCATTCTTTGATTAAACAACTGAAGGTGATTTCATAATCATGCATTAGCTTCTCCATTAAACAGTTTTATTCTTTTACAATCATCTCTCTTTTTATGCAAACCACGTTTTCCATGCATACACATACTTAATTACATGCATTATTCCATATACTGTAGTTTTAATGTTAGTGTTAAAGCTGTAAGATTGCTCAATCTCATTGCAGTACTCTTTTGTTTCCTATCCATGGCAATGCACACACCTTTGACTGTCAAGCCCAAAATTACACAAGACATCAGAGGAGGTGACACAGCTATTTTCAATCTATTACCACGTTCTAGTCGCTTCCACAGGATGCGATTCACCATCAGTCCAAGCTGGACGTGTGCCAGCACTGCTGGAAGAAATCTGAGAGTGTGGCACAGTCTCAAGGTTTCTATCACGGCGTAATTAAGTGATGATGGGACAGATCAAACTAATACACATCATCTAATCCTTTCTAATACCCCATAATCTAATCCTAATCAGAAATGGGAAACATTCTATTTGTTTTTTGATGAAAAGTTTGAGTGTTAGATATATTTCTCATTATTTGTCTGTGCTAGAAACCATATGTTTTTAAAATCAAGTTTTGTGAAAGTTCGCAGCTCTGCTAGAAAAGTGTGTTGCTGAAATTCAACGTGTCGTGTAAGACTGCAAAGTGTGCCAAGAAGTGTGTGCCTAGTAAAACAGTTTTTGTTTCACCTGAAAATACAGTGTTGCCAACAAACCATCATCAAACCTGTCTGTATCACTGAATATAATTGCAAATACTTTATTTTACTGCTTTCATTTAATCTGCAAACACCCTTACATATCTGCTTGCTCTCAAGGCTGGAGAAAAAGAAAACATATTGCATGCTGTCGTATAGCTTGCAAAACCTTTAAATGATTACATGTTCTGGTCAAAGAGTGGATGGTTTCACAAAGTATGCTTGACATATTTCTTTAAACCCAAATGATTTGTTATTTAAAAAAACTAGCAAGCTAAGGCAATGTGTGGGACATTTTCTATATTTCCCATTGTTTATTCTCCAGAAAGACTGGAACTATTCCACCTGCATATCTCAAAACTCAAAGCAGAATTTGCATTTAAAATGTTTATTCATCTATGTTTCTGAGTGTAGTTCATATTTGAAGTACAGTATAGCTCTACATGCTTGTTCAGCTCTGTTTGAATACCTGTAACTGCAGAATAGCATCTTTATATCGGAGTCTTGAGAGAAACCAAATATTTGGACCATTGTTTGCTTTACCTTGTCTTACCTGATTGTAAACTTCACCTGTTAGTTCTATTAGAGAGAATGATTGCCAAGCCGCATGCATTTCAACATTGCTTGTCCAGGAACTGGAAAGTATTCATGAATACTAGACAGTTGACATTCCTTCACCCATTTATATACACTGGGGCGTTAGGGCCCACACAGACCACAGGGTGAGCACCCCCTGCTGGCCTCACTAACACCTCTTCCAACAGTAGCCTAGTTCCCTTTCATGGGAACTTCGAACTGCGTCCTCTAGGGGTCGCTATGGGGAACGCCTCGTCGTGACCCGTGTCTGAAGCATACATTGAAAAAAAAAAAACAACTCGTTGGCCGGCGACAGCCATGACGTCACTACCGATGCGACTATAGTATAAATAGGCGCCGGGAGCTACACATCATTCTCTTCTTCGTCTTCATTGACTGTTTTGTTTGAAGCGTGCATTTCTGTGGTAAGAGCGATCTCTATTTATCTCATTATGGCGAGCACTAGCAAAGCATTTAAGGATGTGTGCATCCATGTTGACGTTGTTTAACATCTGATGACACACACGATCTATGCGTTGTTTTGTTTGAGCAAAGAGCACGCACGCGATGTCTCCGAGGGGGCAATCGGTGTGCACTGCGAGCGTTTTTTTCCAAGGAAAAAAGCTCCGCTCTTGTTTGTCTCTTTTTTTTCGAGGAAAGAGGGGCAGCCATCTGCTTCCCGCGATTCAGGACCCGCCGCTGCTGAGGCACGGAAGGGAATGAGCTCGTGGGGATCGCAGGTGGATCTGGCCGATGAGTTTGAAGGGGGGTTTCCCTTTTGCGATCGTCGGCTGTGCACGAGAGTGAGCCGCTGGAGGATGATGTTATTTCATTAACATTGTCTGATTCAGGGGCCATTGCTCTGCTGGGATCAGCCCAGCAAAAGCAGGAAATAGCTGAGGAGGGCAAAGAAGCTGAGGCTGAGCCTTCCCAATCCTCCTGCCCTGCGTATGATGAGCTTTTGGAAATTATGGATCGTGCCACGGCGAGGCTTTACTTGCCGTGAAGCGGGTGAAGAAAGTGACGTCGCGAAATATCTCGATGAACGTTATTTTTCTGGCCATAAACCCTCCAGCTCAGGTGAGCCTTCCTTTCTTCCTGTTTTTCATATAAAGATTGAGAAGGAATGGAAGAGGCCATTTTTTCCTCACGCATCCATCGATTCCAGCATACAAGTTATGCCAACATCGATGCGATGCGCAAAAGCGGTTATGAGAAGATGCCCCTATAGAGAGACGCTGGCCAGCTATCTCTCTATGGGTGAGACGTCCTCTAAGACTCCCTTCCTTTACATCTCGCTTGGATGCCAGGGCATACGCAGCAGCAGCTGGTTGGGCTGTCGCTTCATTGCACACGATGGTGATGCTCCAAGCATATCAGGCTGACCGGCTGAAAGACCTAGATAAAGAAGGTCCAGGTCTGAGCCCGAACAACCCAGGGGTCCTAGCCCGTCTCAGTTTTGAGGATCAGAGACTGGCTCAGAAGGCTAGTGTCGCGGCTCGCGCTCCTCCCCCGCCCGCGGGTAGGGGTAGGAATAATCGCGGGTCAAAGGAAGGTAGGTAAAAGACCTAAGGGATGTGATCCAGACAGGGCGTCAGCGCTTTTGTCCGGATCAGAGTGATACCTCAGTATCTACTCATTTCCTTCGGGGGTCTTACATCTGCCCTTATCTTCACCTTCCTAAATTCCCCTGTAACCACCATCTCTCCACCTGACCGAGGTTAGGTGGGAAATTTCCTGCATTATAGTCTCCTATACTGGACCTATTAGGTTTGGTTGGTTCTATGGCTTCATAGTGACCATCTTACTGATGGTCCGGTCTAGAGGCTTCTCCGGACAGAGCTGCGACGGGGGAACCATGGTGGGTGAGTACGATCCATGTCTAAATATATGTATGTGCTAATGAGACTGGTGGTTGTGTGTATAACCCTTCTGCTAGTTTCTTTGCAGTGTTTCCCGGGACCTGTGTGTTTCTGTCCCTTTCTAGGGTAGGTCCTCGATGAGTACCCCCTCTGCTGGTTTCAGAAACCGGGTGCTCGACTTGCAGTGCTTATTTCACTCGTCGATATATGTCCAGACGGTAAGTAAGCAGGTTTTCGTCTTCATACTTCCTGGATCATGCAGCCATAACACAGGCTTCTGCGGGAGCCTTCGTGATCATCAGGCCCCCCGGCATGTCACTGCAAAAATTTCCTGGACGTCCGGGCTGGGGTTACACTTCATGCTACCCTGACTGTTCTACCGTATCTGGGTCGCCCTGAGGGGTTTTCCCGATCACCAGGATATCCCCTCTTGCTGAGGCATCGAGCGGGAGGCATAGGTGGCATTACGAGAACCTTCCTGTGTAAATGCTGTCTCGGGCAGTGCTCCCCTCACCTTTGAGGGTTGTTTTGAGCTTGCCTCTCCCGTTTGGCCCAGTACTTCCGGCGGGGTGGGGTATGCTTTGAAGAACAGATGCTTGGAGAACTCTAAAATAAGTGCAGCACGTTAAGCTTTGCGCACTTTTCTACAATCCACATAAGTGGTAAGTGTGCACACGTTCATTCTTTTTTGCCCACTTTGTCTAAATCCTGGTATGAGGGATTACACGGTGGGTTTTGTGACCGTCGTTCCCTTTTGCGGTGAGTTGGTGTAGACCCCTGTTCCGTTGGCTTCCACTCAACGGTCGGGTGTTGTGTCTCTATTGACACACTCTGGAAGCATCGCTCCCCTCATCATTGAGGGTTATTGTGAGTATGATGCTTTCTTTCGAGCGTTAATCCTCTCTGAGGAGTTGGATGCCTCGCTCCATGGGCTGTCCTCATGGCAGTATTGAGTAGTGCTCCACTTTATCAGAGGGTTACCTGGAATGAGCAGCGTTATTCCTCTGAATTTGGAGTTTTCCTCTCACGTGAGAAGTTTGAGTTCTCTGTTTTTCCAGAGCACCTGGAACCAGCACCATCAGGTGGATTATGTCCTTCCTCTGCCTCCCTGATGCACTGAGTGTTTGGCTACCTTGCAGTACGCTTACCCTTCTGATTCCACAATCGCGCTGTAGGTCGAGCCCCCTCTCGTTGAGAGCTGGATGTTGTGCTGCTCCCTCAGCCAAGGTAAACTACTGCTAGTGTTCCTGCATTGGAACATGCTGTAGGTCGAGCCCCCTTCTCGGATTGAGAACTAGGTGTGTTGCTCCCACAGCTAAGTAAATTATTGCTAGCTGTTCCAGGTTTGGAACATGCTGCAGGTCGAGCCCCCTTCTCGGATTGAGAACTGGGTGTGTTGCTCCCTCATCTGAGTAATTGCTAGCTGTTCCACCATTGGAACATGCTCTAGGTGAGCTCCCTCTCGTTGAGAGCTGGATGTTGCTCCCTCAGCTACAGATTTACTGCTAGCCACTCCAGCATTATAGCCTTAGACACAGCGTTTGGGGATACGCTATTTCTATCTATGGGCTGCTCTTTCAGGGTGCCACGAAAACCCCTAGAACGGTATTTCAAGTGTGTGCACGTTATGCTTTGCCCACTTTTCTAAAATCCACATAAGTGGTAAGTGTGCACGTTATGCTTTGCCCACTTTTCTAAAATCCTGTATGGTAAGAGCTACGCGCAAAAACTTTGTGCTCTTTTTGAGTGGTTTAAAACCCCTGTTCCGCCTTGGGCACCACTCCACCTTGTATCCTCTGGATATCCATTTTTAACAGGGTGTTGCTACTAGGGGTTTGTTTAGACAGTTCCTTTAGCATATGCAGAGTGTGTGGTAGCCCCTGTGTGACAGGCCAAGACTAGTATGATTCTAGGCTCTTGGTCATATTCCCTTAAAGGAATCTATTTCTGATTCCAAGCCTTGAGCTCTACCCCGGGCCCAGGAGTCTGGCCCTAACAGGTAAGTATTTTTGGGTATGTAGCCTAGGCCTTTGGCCGTAGGGAATAACGTCACTGACAGCCGTCTAACGTCCCAGGGTGACTCCCATAGCAATATGGTAAAAACAAGAAAAAAGAGTTGGTACTTAGTGGTCGCCATGGTTCTGGCATGCACTCCCTCAGCATGGTGGTGTGGGTATACCGTTCCCCATAGCGACCCCTAGAGGACGCAGTTCGAAGTTCCCATGAAAGGGAACGTCTCAGGTTACTTATGTAACCATGGTTCCCTGACTAGGGAACGAGACACTGCGTCCTCTAGGTTTCTTGCCATGCTGTGGATGCAAGCTTCAGACGAAGAAGTGAATGATGTGTAGATCCCGGCGCCTATTTATACTATAGTCGCACTGGTAGTGACGTCATGGCTGTCGCCAGCCAACGTGTTGTTGGTGTTTTTTCACTGTATGCTTCAGACACGGGTCACGACGATGCGTTCTCCATAGCGACCCCTAGAGGACGCAGTGTCTCGTTCCCTACTCAGGGAACCATGGTTACATAAGTAACCTGAGACGTTTTCCCAGGAGGTCTCCCATCCAGGTACTGACCAGGCTCAGCGCTGCTTAGCTTCAGTGGGCAACCAGTCTTAGGCTGTAGGGTGATATGGCTGTGGCGATGCCTCACTAACATTGTTAGTGGGGTAACTGTTTAAACAGTGTAAAGCATCTGTGCATTAATATAGTACAATTATTTACAATTAAGTACACTTACTTGCAGTATGTACAATTATTATTATTATTATTTTTTTTTTTTTATATCTCACGTAAATATGTTTTTGGCTGCACTGACTTTAACGTCACACTTGCTTTTTAACTGAACATTTTTGACAAAAAACAATTTAACTTAAACTTAGTATAATTAGTTTTACATTCTTTAAATTATAAAAAAGGAATAATTTAGGTACTTTTTACACCCCTACCAGGCACATATGGGAAAAGACCAAAAAGTTGTTTTCCACAGCCCAAAGAAATGAAGATGACCTCAAGAAGCCACAGACATTACAGCTGGAAATGAATAATTTTAGTACTGTTGTGTAAATGTCATAAAAACCAAAAAGAAAATGACAGAATTTCTGTTAACATCATAGCACAGCAGCATTTGAAAATAAAGGGGGCTTTGTGTCAGCCAGCACCTTTTCACTTAAGCAAACAGCCTTGTTTGTCAACCAGAAGGAAGGTGAATGAAAGAGAGTGAGCGCTCCCTAGACAGGCTTCTGTCCTTGGCTAAGTATGGGTCTTAAGCCTCTAGTCGCAGCTCGCTGCCAAACAGGCAGACCTAAATAGACTTCTAATATAATGCAGTTCAGCCAACTCATAAAAGAAGAGCCCTCACAGAGACACACATAACAGGTGGGTCAGTTGGAGTTACTTTTAAATGTCATAATTTGTGTCAAGAATAGACTGTATAGGGGAGGGAGGTTTACAAGTGGATTTTTGATGAATCAGTATCTAAGCGATTTCAAGGGAAGCTTTGAGCTAAAATGGGGTCTGCGAATATTTGACCCCACTGACCACGAGTCATTAAGAGTCAGTCCAGAGGGACGGCTGCTGTCAGACGAGATTCCTTCCCTATCATGATTGTATTTATGTCTCTCTCTAATTCATTGAAATAGGATAAAACAGGCAGCTGGTGAAGCTGCTGCTGAAAAAAAAAAGAAGAAGAGACAACTCATGCATGGGCAACCATGCAAATTATGCATAAATGTAGTGAGTTTGCAGGACAAATGAAAAAAGTCAATTGGAACAGCCTTGTCAATTCATCACACACCAAAGTATTTAAGAGTTCACTGCCAAACTACATTCAGATAATGGTGAACGTGTGCATTTTGCACATACAGCAGCTGATGCATCATATTTTGTGCTGATGTTCTTTGTTTTCTCTACAATTCTGACTATCCATGGCAAATAATCCATTTAAAACAGCCGATGGTTAAAGTTAGGTACAGCTGATTGATTGAAGATGACTTGAATTGATAAAATTCTTAGCACTGTGAGTTATGAAGATCTCAGCGTGTGCTATTTCCCCCTAAAATACCGCATCTAAGGATGATGCGCTTTTCAAAATAAGCCAAACAAAATGACACAGCAAATGCCTCAATGTTATCTGGGAAGAGCACCAAGAATGCTCTTTTATTTTGTGATTATGAAGCCATTCACTACAAAATCTGCAGTTGTTATTCCTTTCGATGTAGAGATGTAGGTATATTTGACTCATAAATGTGTGCCCACAGGCACAGCATGTTGAAAAACATGGCAAAGCCAGCTGCCACCCTCTCTTAAGAGAGGTCCCTGAGTGACATGGTGAGTGCATTTGAGAGAAGACAGCAGCTGAGGCAGAAAACTGTCTCTAACTCCCCAGACGCAGGTTAATCCACCTGGCTGCCGATGTAGCCTATGGCCTTAATGCATGCTGGGAGTTTGTGATCTGTTATTTCAGTAAAGAAAGTTACAAGCAAGGCCCCTCAAGCTACTGCAGTAAACAGGGCGCTTCACAAGTGAGGCAAAACAGCTCTTTGAAAGCAATTTCAGATCTTTACAAACGTCCTTCTCAATCCCAACCCCCAAGACACCAAGGGTAAATTTAGCGCCTGTGCTAATCCACCCCTCCCATTTGCCATTTTCCTAGCACTGTCAGTCAATATTTACAGCTTGTTAACAGTCTCACTTACAGTTAACTTTCCAACATGGCAGCGATGATTCCAGAGGGTGCTGGTGCTGATTGGGTTCACATAATTGGTCAATCGCGGCATTCTGCAGTTAAATATTTTGTGTAATGGCCCCTAAAATGACATCCTACACAGCTGTGCTGGTTTCATGCAAGTCATATTGTTTTTCTCACATCTAATTTAATCTCAATTTTTCATGGCCATTTATTATTTATTTAACAAGCAGCCGTGTAATTGGTGGGATAATGTTCAAGTTAGCAGGTCAAAATCGCAAAATAAACCCCTTTAGGGTGATACAAGACCTACACGGGGCGCCTCTGAGAAAGGTTTTAATTTTGATCACTGGGTGATCAAAAGAAAAACTCATTACCCCTACAAATAAATGATTCTGCTATGAAAAGTAAAAGCTTTAACTAACACAATATGTCTATATTTATTGGTATTTTTCTTCTTATTTATGACCCCACTGTTCAAAAGGTCATCTCTTTTACCATAACATGATATCAGCAATCAAAGAATGCTATTTATATGTGTATCATGAACTCTAGACCTTGGCTTTGTAAACTGACTTTCAGTCCCATGCACTGCAGGGACCATTTACAGCTCATGTTACTGATATTAAAGAGGGTGTCAAACCCTGCACCGCAAATTAGCTGCGACTCTTATGAACTCTTGACGGCTAGATGCTATTATAAAAAAATTCTGCACAAACCACGGTATTGCACCACCATATTATTCAACCATCAGCTTCACAAAAGCATTAGTAGTCTACTCTTAAAACACTTGACTTGACTCCACATAGACTATACAACAGAAGGTTGTATTTATGGAGTATTTAATTTTTATCTGACAGTAAGACTCCCTTAAATGTTGGACTCATAAACTCAGTGGTTCTCAAAGCATGAGGCCAGAAACATACTTTACACAAGTGCTTGGTCAACGCATTGACATACTTGCGTATAGTGTGTTTTAGGCCAAGGACGGTCTCATATGCGAGCCAGATTTGAAAGGGTGGAGTATCACCATGCATGAAAGTAGTGGCATAAAAGTACCACTTTATGGAGATTTTATGTGATTTTCACAATCACTATCCTCTCATCCCTTATTCATCTCCTCATATGGAAAAAAAAATACAGGTCTGGAATGACATGAGGGCCAGTAAATTATATGAGATATCTCTGTAATATTGCTCCTACAAGGCAGTATGGGCTTTTTATTTATTCATTTTTAGATATTTTACTATTTTAAATAGTCTGTAATTAAAATGCATTTTTTGGCATACAGAAAATTTATGGGAAAAAAACTGGAAAATGCAGGCTTACTTACAAAAAAGTTATACAGTTACATTTCTGTCAGTGAACAGTGCAACTATTTACTTATTTCCAATTAAAATTTTTATAATAATAACTAAAATAAACGTTGATGTTGAAACAAAATAAAATTCCGTTTTAATATGTTGTTTGAAAAGTGGGACAATGTGATTTAAAAAAAACTGAGAACCAATTACTCAGGGTTTAAGGTTTAAAGGCATGTTTAAGAATGATTAACTTAATACTTGTTTTAGAATTCAGAATTGAGAAATATCTTTTGTTTAGTGATCATTAACACGATTCAGCTGAAAACAACTAGATGATGTCCAGATGTCAAGCTATCCCTGAAGGAGACACCATTAATTCAATTTTTAAAAAGCTTCAAACATTTAAACAACATCAAAAACAACAAGAGAGTCCATATGCACTGAACAACAGCTGGCAGACACTGAGCTGTAAAGAAGAGAAATAAAGTCATGGCATCAGTTGGAATCATTATCGTCTTCTTTGTGAGTAAGAGATCTTGGTGAGCTGGTGATCAGGACCAGGATGAAATGCAGTTTGCAACCCACAATGACTCACTCAAGCTTGGTTCTCAAACCCAACCTCCACTAACATGCTTTTGGTGCAAAAAAAACAAACATCTGGAGCAGGAAAGATGGAAAAAACTGTGGGAACAACAGGAAAATAAAACAAGAGTTCTGTTGTGTAGCACAACAATAATGCATTTAATCTGTTAAAAGGCCGGATGAGTGAAAGGTGATCATTTTAATTACACTGCAAAGGAATGAGGTTGTGGTGGGTGGCCATCATCACTTTTGGGTTGTGACACTTATGTCCAACTCTGAATTTCAGCTGATGCTTCAGGCAACTGACATAGTTGTGGTGGAGCATGAACAGGCTGTTCTCAACCCTCTTTCGCTGGGATGGAGGGTGGGAGGAGGAACTGGGCACACTCTACTTCCTGTGTAGAAAGACTCTGCTTTAGGCCTTTAGAGCCAGAGAGACCCAATCACCGAGTCTGCCGCCATACAGCAAGTCTGGAAACTGTGAACCAGCACTAAATTTGGCAAAGTCGAGATGGTTAGACTAAAAGCTCCAAGATGGGGCCAAGGCATTAAATGCTTACTGACACATGCCTGTCCTGTGTTGCATCTTTAAATCACAGGGCTGGAAAGGAGTGAACTTTACATCTCAATCAGTAAATCAGTTTGGAAAAGTATTAAGTATTAAGATACTAGAAAATGAAGCATTAACAATTACAGAGTTTCTGAGAACTCACAAGTTATGCAGATGTTTAAACAGAATACAGGAATATAGGAGGTATGTATTCTATTTAAACATCATCAGGTTTAAACATCAGAAACTCTATAGCTGTTAATGCTTCATTTTTCTCAGTATTCAACTTAATACTACATATATATATATATATATATAAAAAAAAAATATATATATATATATATATATGTTCAAAACATTTCAAGTTATTACACACAGAATCCAGTGCACTAAATGTTCTCGCAGTAGTGCTAAGTAAACCAAAACATTAATTTTCACCACCAGCATGCAAACATAAACAACAGTACTTTTCCAATAACATCCTGTTCAAATAGGCATTTCATGCAGAATATTACAGAATTCGGAACAACTTAGTGTTCAGGGTTGGCCGAAACACAATGGTTGTTATACCAATGTTCCTTCAACTCTGGACAAGCTTTCCTTGAGGATGTAAACATTCAAAGGATCACCTTTTCCATTCAAATATTGATGTTCCATGGACACATTTTAATTAGCAGGCCACCATTGGGATACGTAAACCCAGATGATTTGCATTAATAACAAGTGGCTGCTCGACTCACAACAATGACTCCCAGCAATTAAAAAATTAGACACAGTTCAAGAATATAAGTGGTGATATAAAGCATATACGAATTAATTATCATAAAATGATTACATTGACATTTATTAATTAGCTAGTCAGTGGCGATAATTAGGATGTTCAGTATGTTTTGTGCATCATATGATTCACTGAATTTATATTAATAATTTGCAAGTTACACTGCACAATACCGTTTTGAATTAACCACTTGGTCTCTAGAGTAATATGTTCCCAGAATCACATCAACTGTGACCTCACATGTGCACAATATTTGCTCTGTGGGTGTGCAGCTGTTCTGTATGTACTAGGTTTGTGCTTGCTGTGTGACTGACTGCTTGGTGTTACATTTAAAGTTCACACTTGATAATTGTTCAAGAATATATGGGCACATACGCTGTGAGGCTGTAGACATACCATTCGGATTGTTGTGGTTTACAGCTGACATAAAAAAATCAAATCAAATTTCTGAAAAATAAGCTTTGGTTGAGAAGTTCAAACCCAGTTTAAAACACTTCAATCCAGGGATACACAATATATTAGTACTACATTGGCTTGAAGCAGATTTTTTTTTTAATTTATAAAAAGTTTTTTTTTTTTTTAATTTATCATTCAATATTGAATATAAGTTGGCAGATATTCAATATTTAATTGTGCATGCTCATTTATCCTGTTAGATTACCTCTGTCATCATCTAACACCTGCTTACAATTCATTTTTTTTAAAACACTAATAATTTGATAACACTTTTAGATTAAATGTAATCTTGAAATATTTATTTTTCCTACTCTACATTATAACATCGAACGAAAATGTTTAATAATTATTTACTATTTACATTTACTTGTAGCATTTAAAATGATTTATTTTAATGTATTTTTATTTAGATATAGAACAGTATAGAATTTTAATATTGGCCATTTATCAAGCATAACAGGAACATTTCATAACATGAAAATAATTATTTGCTAATCTGTATGAGCTAGAATTATAATATCAGTGCATGCCTAAAATATGTCACATGGCTGAACATTCCAATTCAATTAGTCAACAAAATAAATAAATAAAATATTAATTTAAGATTTGAGACATATGAAACTAATAAAGTGTAGGCAACTGCTTGCCAAGCACAACTGTAAATTATACAGCTCAGTCATCATTATACAAATATATTTGACCGCAGAAAGTCACAACTGACCAGTCACAATCATGTATTTCAGAAGTGCATGGTAAGCATCTACTTAGATTTCAACAATCGATACGCTCTGCAAGTAATCAGTTATGAGTGCAGCTAACCACACACTGAAAACATAAAACAAAATGAAACGCAATGTAGAACATATTTCCTTTTTGATCATGGAGTACATCACTCCGAGGGTAATACAACACTCCATGGGTTTACTACCATTACTTTCAGAGAATGAAATGTTAAAGTAAAAGCAGTTTTGCAACAGATCACAGAACTTAAAGTTTTATGTGGAGAGTGTATCTTGATAGTATTACATGTGTTGCATGCAGACTTTACGTAAGATAAGTAATTGACATTAAACCACAGATTAAGGGTAGCAGTAACATGACTGAAGAGGTAAATCTCTTTTATAATAATCAGAGTGATATGCTTACAAGCTTTGCTCACATTTGTATTAGGGTTAAGTTTCTCACAGACAGATCTATTATTAGCAGAGATTAAACTACAAATTTTCTCCTTTTTCGCACACTCCCTTAAACGTAAACGATAGCCAAAACCCAAATATGGAAACAAAATCCAAGAAACCCATCTGGATTTTATTCCTGTTCACATTTGGTTACTTAACCGAAAATAACAGTTTCCCTCTCACTAGAACAGGCAAAATCTCAAAGACCTCATACGGTATTTATTAGATTAGGTGTCATTATCGTCACGCTGCTGACAAAAAATCATGCTAATTAACACCTTGTTTGTCTGTTATTCAGACCATGTAGACTCCATCCTGCCGTTAGGTTTACATGCCGTATATACACTCTTACACAAAGCTACAGTGGCTTCATTATGTTGTAGTAAATGTTTACCACTTACAGCATGAAACTGGGTTACATTTTTCACTGTCTGCTGCAAGAAGTTCTAATATATTTCGACTAGTCAAATGGCATTTGGCTCAAAATATGTTTTTGGATCTAAGCACCTATTAAGCATAAAAAGACAGCTTCAAGGGATTGCAATGTACAAAACAATTGTTGTACCAACAGAACAAACTTTGAAGCCTCTAAAGGAACATGGTAATGGGGGAAAAATGAAATGGGTGGGGAAATTAATGCCTTTATGCATTAATTAAAGTTGAATAATGCATTACATTGAAGTTGAAGCTTCAGTTGAAGAAATGCACAAGTTTTCCAAGCAAACACAAAGAGAACCCAAAAGCTACTAGATCATTTAATGTCTAATTAACCAAAATCCAAAACTTCCTTGGCTAAAATTTTTGATTTTTGTTTTTCTGAAGAAACACAAACATAAATAGTGATGTAAGTTTTAGAGCACAAGGTGTTTCTTCAAACCCCCATTCCTCAAGCAGAAAAACATGGCATGGCTCTTTAATTTCCATACATCAACAACTGTAAGAAGGAAAGAAGACTTCTAGAAGGTTAAATTGGATAAATCTGTAATTTAATAATAAAAAATATTTGAATTAAACTTTAATTAACTGACCTTGCATATCAAATATATATCCTCTTGAAATATTTCCTGTTTTTTTTATATTTTGTTTACCTTCCATCAAACACCAAAACTCAGTGATCTCATTTTCTACCCTTTAAAAATGGTGCCAGGGCAAATTATTGGTTTGAATGGATCCACTGTTCTGCTTCTGTCTCCGTTTGGTTTCACTAGTTCCAGATTTGCTCTTCTGGCTATTTGGTGCCTTCCAAAGTTAAGCAAATGGAGTGCTACCATTCTGTCTCTGCACATCTCGTCTTACATACACGTATCACAACCATTCACACCGGTCAGCCCCCCCTGCAAGCACATACACGTGGCAAACACAAACATGCAACATATTTGACAGCTCTGATTTCAAATACATTCACCTAATTTCCATTTGACACTTGGCACCCTCTTACAGTGGGCAATTGAGTTGAGGACGGTGGCTGTCCCAAAAATATGGAACGCAAAGCTTCCAGCTTTCCAAAGCAGCTGGGCAGACAAGTGACACCACTGTCAAATCATGAGGCTCTTTCCCATAAATCATTGTTAAACCCCGTATGAAGGTTTGACACTGTGTTCAGTCAAAAGTCATTTTCCCCATAGCGTATTTACATTTTCCTTTTCCTTTCTTAATGCTAACCTTTATTCGAGCAGTTTAATATGGCAATATTTCATATCATACTTAATCCATTATGTAAAGTATCAATGTCATTGTCCTTTAGTCAACTAAGCCTTCAGTACACAAAATAATCTGCTATGGAAATTAGTGCACACTAGAATTAAAGCAAAGAAAAATCCCCTAAAGCAAAGATGGCACAGAGCACAGTTGCCAAAGTCACGTCGGTGGATAATCAGGAACCTCCAGCAGAAAACTCCCCACTGAACTGTCGGTCATAAATTGTTTAAAGCCTTTTGTTCTTTGCTCTTTAAATCATATTAGTCACGCACAGGAATACAATGGTTTCTATTAGCCTCCCGAGTCACAATCTTGCATCACATTTATGTGGATTTGGTTTCAGACTGTGCATATATATTTTAAATTGTTTACATACTACATTACATACTACAAATAAATCAAGAAATTAAATTACAAATATATAAAGTTCCTTTGTTTCTGTTTGAATGCCTGTGAATAAAATGCCTCTCTTTTCATCTTTTAAAGTTCGACTTTGCTGGCATATAAACATTTCCATGACAAAGAGCTTTCTGTGAATGCTGATCCAATCATGTAGCCTACATCTAGGGTTGCCAACCGTCCCGTATTAGCCGGGAAGTCCCGTATTTTGGGCCTAATTGATTTGTCCCGTACGTGACCTCCCTTGTCCCGTTTTTTGACTGCTACGCTGATCTAACCCCATACAACAGCAGCAGTGCTGATCACTTGAGAATGATCACCGATAGCCTACCTGTCATCATCCAATCAAGCCCTATGGAAGCCCGTTTCCACCACTGAATAAAAAATAAAAGAGGTAATTGCGACTTTTTATCTCACAATTCTGACTTTTTTTCTCAGAATTGGTGTATTAAACTCCAATTGCGAGTTATAAAGTCAGAATTGCGTGATATAAACTCACAATTGCGAGACATAAAGTCGCAATTCTGAGAAATAAAGTCAGAACTGCCAGATATAAACTCACAATTCTGACTTTTTTTCTCGCAATTGCGAGCTTATACCTCGCAATTCTGACTTTTTTTTCTCCGAATTGTGAGATATAAACTCGCAATTACGAGAAAATTCTCAATTGTGAGATATAAACTCGCAATTCTGAGAACATATCAGTCTTCCCCCTCAAATTGGACAATTTTATAGTCTCACAATTTGAGAAAAAAAAGTCAGAATTGTGAGAAAAAAAGTCTGAATTGTGAGTTTTTATCTCGCAATTGTGACTTTATATCTCGCAATTCTGACTTTATAGCTTGAAATTGTGAGTTTATATCACGCAATTCTGAGAGAAAAAAGTCAGCATTCTGATTTTATATCTCGCAATTCTGACTTTATACCGCACGTGACGCGTTATATCTCACAACATCTGCGATAAAAAAGGTCGCAATTACCTTTTTTATCGTATTCATGGCGGGAAAGGAAGGGAGGAAACGGGTTCATACAGAGAAGCACTCGAACTGCTGAGTAAAATGGGTGGAGCTTCGTCCGTCCCTGCTAGGGTCCAGAGGAAGAGGAGCAACTGTAATTTGTGCTACTGATGGAGCTAGAACAATCAACCAACCTTAAACTTACCCCAACAACTCTCCTCAACCCATAGATGTCCGAGAGGTGGAGTGGATTCATTGGATCTGCGTGAGTACCACTGGCAGAGTACCTTCGGAACTTTCTCAAGCTGGTACTCATGCAGATGTCAAACATGACTTCCAGCTCACCTCGTGGAAGTTCTAATGGGGTGGAGGGATAGTTTAGTCGGGGTGGGTTGAGGGTGGTGGATATTCTAGCTCCCCTATTAGCGCACAAATTACAGTCGCTTCCGCGGAGTACTAGCGAGGGGAGACGCCAGTCCGTCACATTAACCAGAAGAGAGCAGCCTCTCAATTCTCTGCCGGTCACAGCAAGCGGCGCTCGCGCAAACGCCAATTCGTCGTGTTTTCACTTCAGTAAATCAGTGTTGGTGAAACAAAATACGTGTTCTGTTTCAGATTCCACACCCGCAAGAGACGTGATCTGTAAGGGATGTCGTCTTTCACTATTGTAATGTTGTTAAATAGAGAAAAAACATTTTATATCTAAGTAACATCTAGCATATTCTTTAAGTTTGGACCTTATTCTTGAAACACAAAATGACCAATAAAAAGGTGTCAAGCACCAAAAGCAGCCCATATTAAATCTATAAGCTTTCTTTAATTGAAAAATACGCATTTTCATGCATACTATGTGTGTGTGTGTAAAAACACGAGTATTTGATCACAAGCATTTGAACAGTAGGTACTGTATGTTTCAACAACAAAAAAAGGCACCTGGAGTCAAGCCGCAATCACTTTAAACCTTCCTAGAGGCAAGAAACAGCCATGAATACAGGCAGCAAGATGTTGGGAAGGGATATGAGAACCAAGGACACTGCGGATGTTAAGTAGTAGATCTAGTTGGCATCTCAATTATAAACAAAGGTTTCTCTCATCGTCCGAAGACTAATGAGGTTAGGTCAGCCTAGCAGCCCTTGAAAGAAATCTGACTCATTGCTAAAGCCGTTGTTGCCACGGTGGGAGTCCAGAAGAGAGTTTATTTTAATAAGATGTGGCATGCCAGTGCATTGAGTAAGGAAGAACAGAAAAGCACTCTGGGTTATGGAGGAGATAGCTATATAATATCCAGAAATACATGCACAAAGCCATATGCTATGTTTCCCCATATCAAGTATACAATAATGTTCTGCAAACCTTAATGACATAGACAAAGTTTCTTTATTTCTATTTGGATGTATGTGAATAAAATGTCGCTCTTTTCAACTTATAGTATTTAATGAAGTTTGACTTTGCTGGCAGATCAACATTTCCATGACAAAGAACTCACAAGAGGCTTCCTGTGAATGCTGATCCATCATGCCATCTGACCATGATCATTTTCCACTCTTAACCTGAGGAAAAGAAGCCTTTAAAGGGTGAATTTATTTTACATTACATATTTGTTCCGAGAATTACAGAATGTTTTGAACCTGACTGTCATTCAACCATCAGAAGAAGAAAAAATAATAGGGAAACAGAAAAAGAAAATTAAAATGAGCGTGGCAGCCAGACTGGTATGACTAAAGCTAATTTAATTAAATAATTTAATAATAATAACAAAATACATATATACATATAAACACACACACACACACAAACATAGATATATAATATATATTATATATATATATATATATGTGTGTGTGTGCTGACTGCTAGAAAAGGTTAGAAAAACACAAACTGTTCTAGGTCTAGGTAAGGGTTAAACAGCATTGCCACTAGGGATGCACCGATACGAAAAATTTGGTCGATACCGATAACCGATAATTCTTTATATTTTTGCAAGCCAATAACCCATACATTGGCTGATAAATCGAAATCCAAATTTTATATAATTTTTGAGAGCCTGATTACATAAGTCTCACCATTAAAAGCCATGTCCCAAACACTTCAACATATGAAGGCAGTGACGTGTGGCCAAGTATGGTGAACCATACTCAGAATTTGTGCTCCGCATTTAACCCACCCAAGTGCTCACACACTTGGAGCAGTGGGCAGCCATATTGCTGTGGCGCCCGGGGAGCAGTTGGGGGTTCGGTGCCTTGCTCAAGGGTCTCACGTCAGTCGTGGTATTGAGGGTGGAAGAGAGCGCTGGCTATTCACTCCCCCCACCGACAATTCCTGCCAGACCTGAGACTTGAACTCACAACCTTTGGGTTACAAGTCCGACTCTCTATCCATTAGGCCACACTGCCCTGTACCGTAGCGCAGTATATATACAGACAGCTATTTGAACTAGTGTAAGTTTTCAATTCTATTTTACATCCTCTTACCAACTTTTCGCTATCAAAAAAAAAAAAGAAGTCGTTACAAAAATGACATGGCTGAATGAACATGGTAAACAGAAAGCTTACTAAGCAGTTATTAACTAATGGAAACGATATGTGTTATGTATGCTGTTTTCCTGTCTCTGTGTTTCTCTGTGACCTACAAACGGGATATATCGCCCTCTGAAGGGCACTTTGGAGTGAAAACAATCATAGCAGCTATATTGAAGGGTCGTTCCAAACCGAAATGCTCAAAACTGGCCACTTCAAAGGGCCCTTCGGAATTAAGTATTTCGAAGGGTACAACTGATGGACAATTCAGGCCCCCATGATCCTTTGCCCCGCGAAGTTTGATGTGACGCGTTGATTCAATTATAATCTATGCATAGTAGTTTTCAATACTACTGTCATATTGCTATGATTAATTGGTCATATCTGGTCACCCTTACCATTGTCCTTTCCCAAAATACTTACAGTACCTTTCTCCAGGCCCCCCCGTCAATATGTTTCAAATAGAACAAGATACCTTACAATACCATATACATTACAGTCAACAAATATCGTTATATCTACCGGTCAAAGCGATTGGGGTCAACCAGCGTCCAAAATGTGCGACAAAGCCACATCTTGATCGCTCTTTCAGGGGACGCAGACGGCTTAGGGCCTAGGATGAGCCCTTTCTGATGGAACGCGGGTAGTTTTCCTTAGTGTCTGCTTAGTTACTCTGTCACTGTGCCTCCTTCATAACTCTCAGTTTAACATGTATTTACGACCCCTTAGTTCCTTTGTCTCCATTCTTGTTAATTATCATCTTTTTACAAGGGTTTGGTAATGTTTCTTTGAGTTTGCTATTAAAGTCTTTTTCTGTTTATTCTTTTTGTCGGTTGCGCTTTATCTGTACTCACACGTGTAACAATATGAGATTAGTCATATATTTATAGATAAGCATAGTATTACAACATGTACAAAATGATGCAAATGCACAAGTGAACTCGAACTAGGTTACGTGCTAAACAGAATGTGTAACTTCTGTAACAATGCGCTGAAACACAGCAACTAAAACCAAAGAATTCATAAAATTTTATTATTATAGTGTTCTCTTTATAATGTTATACATAAATGACAGTCCCAATCATAGTTATTAATGGTTGTCGCTGCTGTTTGAATTGCATGCGCTGAGCTAAAGATGATCACCGGTAACTGAAGCGCTCAATTAACTTAACCAAGCAAATTCTATATGAGATAAATCAGATATACTGTATACACAATATAAACACAATATTACAACGTACGATTGCACAAAAGGCTGCAAATGCACTAGTGAACTTAACTCTGCTAGCCATGAAGGTGTAGGCTAGCTCTGTTTCCTCAATGTAAAAAGTACAACATACAGCAAACGGTGACAGAATGTAACATTTAAAACAAGCTGTATTTTGGAGGGGGAAATTAATAATTACCTGCCAATTCTACTGAAACTGTCCTCTTCTTCTCCATGTTAATTACGGGTTATCCCAGCACAGTAACACAGTAAAGACTTTGGTTTAACTTCCAAGTTGGTGGCTTGTAGCTTTTTAACAAAATTCCCATTGCACAGGAAGACAGCATTTCAGGCAAAAGTTATAGGTGGATTTTATGCACTATATCAAACTGAACTGAAAATACAACAAACACCTTTATATTATAAAAATGGAAATGTTTAGACCACGCCGTGACCGCACTCTCCACGTGATGATGTGAAAGAATGGAATCTGTTTTTGAACCGTTTCATTGAAACGAGTTGTTCCAGTTGAACTGATTCACGCAAATCAATTCCTCCCTTTCCTGCCAATGTGTGGCATTGCAAAGTCCAATTTTTTTAGTGAATTGTTTGTTCAGATTTTAAAAAAATATTCACAGATTTGATTCAAATACTTATGAGTGATTTTAGGCCTTTTATATTATTTAAATGTGACTATTAATTCACATGTTCATTAATTCTAAAATGTCTGTGATTAAATTAGAAATTATTATTACATTTTATAGTTTTATATTTAAAAAGTTGAAAAGTATAGCTTCCCCAACACTAGAAGCACAGTAATTTACTGTAGTTTCTGTCATATACTATATAACATCTGTAGTGTTTTGATGACTAGATGTATATGCAATAGATTATTTAACATTTACTGTGGCTGATCATTTCATTTTTTAGTAGTAATTGTCACTCATCAGACTAATACATCGAGGACAGTTCAGAATGGAAAGTACAGGAGTATTTTCATGAGTGCATATGGCAGAAAAAAACATTTGTTTGGACATATGGTTTTGTTTCTTTTTGTCATTACAGTGCTCATGGCTTTCGTTGTCATAAGCAAGACTTTTAGGTATATGAAGGCCAACAGAGACTTTATATAAGCCCTAATGTCCACAGCTGTGCAACTGAAATTAAGGATATTGTCATCTGAGTGTGTACAAAATGTGCAATAAATATCAACATCCGTAGATCTCATCATCCACACCAGGTCTAAATCATATTTTGCATGACAGATCTGGGACAGATTTTAAATAGCCATGGTACGGAATTCTGAAATTTGCCACAGTATGCAAGACTGAAGGAACAAGATTGGTTAGACAGCTGCTCAAATGTATTGGTTTAATGGTTTTTTATTGACTTGAATTGTTGGTTTACATGGAAAAACAAATAGAAGAAGGGATGTAAGGGATGAGTAAGTTTAGCAACAGACACACAAAGGGTATTGTAGCATACACTGGAGTTGAATGAATGAGAAAACTGTATCAGGACTGCTGTGTTTACGGTGCTGTGCCTGTAGTTTGGTAGGTGATCCTCACAAACACCCTGAACCTTTTAACACACTGTTTGTACCAATTGTACCTTAATTGTTGTTTTTCAGCAATCTTAAAAACATATATATGTATATACGTATATATAAATATAGATGTACTGTATGTATATGTTAAAATGGTCACTGATGCTCTAGAAGGAAAAAAGATACTAGAATTCTATACCCATTGTCCAAAAAATACACCAACATATTTAAAGTTTAATTTTGCTGTTACAAAGTAGATGTGGACAGCACAATGACGAACAGTTCTGTGGTACAGAAGGAGGAAGTGTTCACAGCAAAGTTTGGTGTCAAATAAAGTGGATCTGTGAGGTTGAGCTGTATTGCGTCCTGAGTCAGTGTTCCCCCAGATAAGCCAGTAAAAACAATCCAGTGCCAGGCAAGATGGTTTTCAGCTGACCATGAATATTTCTCTCGCCATTGCCTTTAATACACTGGAGGTGGCAAATGTTCTCAACGCAAGAAAATAAAAGAAGAGACACAGCTGTTGTTCTCCTGCTGTGATAAAAGACTGTCTTGCCAGCTTGTATAGTAGATCCTTGTAGCTCCCTAATGCTACTTAACACTGAGTCCAGAGTTGAAGACACTGATGTATTTGAGGTATGGTTTATGTTCAAGACATGGATCATTTGCATTCAAATCTCAGTACTGCGTGCAAATCATCCAGGATGTGAGAGCAGGAAAAACACATTGTACTATCCCACAGTTTCAACTTCATAACTCTTCCGGATTTTGATTAATAAGTCATGAACAAACATTATACACTCTAAAAAATGCTGGGTTAAATATAACCCAGCGCTGGGTTAAAAAGGGACAAACCAGCTATTGGGTTGTTTTGACCCGCTGGGTTAAATATAACCCAGCGCTGGGTTATATTTAACCCAGCATTTTTTAGAGTGTACCTAGCACATCAGTAGTTGGGCAAAGTATCCTGAAAAAAATTGTTTCCACAAAATGTTTTTGTTATTTTTTTTTTTTTTTTTTTTTTTTTACTGTTTTTACATTTTAAATATCTATTAAAACAGAAAACAGTTATTATAAATTGTAATAATATTTCACAATATTACTATTTTTACTGTATTTTCAATATAGCAAATGGTAAGCATAAGAAACCTGTTTCCACAATCCACTCTGCTCTTTATTATGGCTCGTTTAATTAAATGCAACCTACAGCATATATAAAATGTGATCTAAAATCATATTCAGTCCACAATTATGTCGTTCATGAAAAGGGCCCAGTGACTTATGAAAATAAGAACGTGACTTCCAAAGGCAGAATAGACTTAGAGAAAGCTTAAGGGAAAGCCACATTGGTGTCGATCAAAGGTGCTTGATCACAAAGCCAACCAACGCCCAAAAGAAACAAGAGTACAGCGTATCCAGCTGCTGCCCATTTACCTCCAGCTGCTCAGTGACCACAAATTTCACCACCCCCAAACCTGTGATCTCCTACTATAATGGCACTTTAGCCAAACACCTCAAAGATCATGTGAATTGGAGTGAGAACACCAGAAAGACCAAAACTGAAGTGAAAGAGCTATCTCTCACTGGGAGAACTGCAAAACAGGTCTGTTTGATAAGTACCCAGCACTCAAACACCAATAACACTTTCCAATGGGCTTATTTTGAGCACCAGCCATACTGCACCCTCGCGTCAATATGCCATTGTACGATAACAGCTGTGGGAATGGGACTTACTGCCTGGGAGATAAGACAGCTGAGAGTGAGTGTGAGTGAGAGCGAGTAGGGCTGGGGACAGCAGTTTGTTTTGAAGTCTTTTGATGGTGTAGAAATTCGCAGTGTGGAGCGATGGATGTTCGCTCACCACAGAGCTTGACCGCTCGATAACCCTTATACTTCATGAAAAGGGGTGGTATGGATGACATGTTTGCCTTTCAGCAACATTTATTAGATGTTTAAGGCTAGTTCAACACTAATTTTCCCAACAAACACCAACAAACACCAGATTCCAATGGTTGTTGGGTTTTCTGCATCACTGAAACCTTGTGTCACTCTAAGTGTGAGTTCCAGATAGAGTGTTTCAGTCCGTATTAGTGGTGGAAATATTTCTGTGAATCTTTGCGCAGGTTATATCATTACGCCAAGTAGGTGGTGACAATTGTCTTTATGAGTGAGTCATTAGAAACATTCACACAAGAAAATCAATCCTGTGTAAAGCACACATCATCAATAAGGCGTGTACTAAATTTGATCTTCTAATATCACTGTTTTAAAGGCACTTTAAGTGTTTTCACATTAAATGTTTTAGAATGTCCTGCTGTTTTTAGTTATTGAAATAATTGCCGTGGGTGATTTATATGGATTGCTAATGGCCAAAACTTGTATTTTGATCACATATCTTTGTTTTACTCTTTTGAGAGGTGATCTAAATATTTTAAGATTGGAACTGATAGAAAATTGACAGGCTTGTGCTGCAGTTCTATGGATGTTTCGCCCGCCAGGTCTTCGAGCCAGTCATGTCACTGAAAACTAAGAATTGGTATGTGCCTGTATGAGTGATTTAAACACTGATTCATTCAGGAATTATACAAATTAATGAGTCAATAAATCATTCATTACTGTTAGATTGAAAAACATTTATTCATTTAGGAACGTTATGCTTGATATGTCCAACGGTGAAACTACTTTCACTATTGTTTTTTTCAGTTGGTAGACCAAAAGTAAACAATCTTACTAGCAGTAGTGCATAAAATGTAAATTACTATTTTTTTTCAATCTCACTAAACAATAAACAAAGTAGACTATAGGCTATATTACATTTTCTGAAGTCGTGTTCAAATCTTTAACCCAATTTGCTTTATGCTTGTGTTATATGAAGTTCTTTGCTTGTTAGCTTTATGACGTTATCAGAGGAACTCCAGAAAGGCCCTGAAGAGATAACAGGCTATAAATCAACATGTCAAAAACTTTATGGTGCGTTTCCCCATCTCACACCCAAGCTATTCCAGGACTGTTTGAGTGACATGACCTTACTATCAAAGTACTTATGTCTTCTTGTTTCCATCACATCTACGCCAATCGTATACCTTCCACTGGTCCTCATTCTTTGTAAATTAATTCATCACCTTGGCATTGCCTCAGTGCTGTAACTCACTAGCAACTGACATAGGCCTAAAAATAGCCCCTCTTATTTTCCCCAGCAGGACAACACAAGCGTTACCCGCAATTGGAGCAATCCCCACAGCAACAGCTCAATGTTGAAACAAACCCGTCATTTGTGGGACCATCTAAAGTTACAGGGAACACTAGGCCAGAAAATATAACGAGTCCCATACTTCACATTCTTCTTTGAAACAGAGGCAGCAAAGAAAAATAAATGTTGGCAACCTGTCTGAATGTCTTCGGGTGAGAGAAACCTGATCGGTGGGTCTGTGCATACATGTTGATTTGCTGCCCCCTACTGTGTATGAATATGACAGATGTGTCATAATGGACAATAATAAACCATAAATCATGACCCACGTGCATACAACAACCGTCGAGTTGCCTGGTTACAGAAGTCTCACCGTACAATTAAACAGAGAATAAAAAAAAAAAAAAAAAACAGGATGTAGTNAGTTTGAACCTAAAAAAAGAAGCAAAAAAGAACCTCTTCTCAATGCAAAATCTTCTGAAAAGTAACCATGGTGATTGTGGTTTAGTGCGACTTGAGTTCTGAACACAAGCTTTGGGGATGGGGGGGGTTAGATGTCATGCTATACAGATGGCAAGAGTGCTGAAGCATGTGCACAAAGGTCACGGGGATGTGAGCTTGGTGGTGGGTTTAATACAGGCATCTAACTCATGGCCTTCTGGAAAAGCATAAGTAGGGGCAGCTAAGCCATCTTGGACCTTGTTAGATTTCCCAAAAAGATATGCATTACCTCTATAATCACAGATCATCACTATATCACTCAGATTTAATCTACATGACCAGACATGGCAGTCCCTTTCATTCTGTTTTATTCACAGATAGTCTCCTCCCATTGTCCAATTTACATTATTCACATACAACTGTACCCAGTAGTTACAATTCTCTTCTAGTTAAATAACTAAACATTGAAAAATAAAACACCCAAAGTACTTCTGCGTTCAACCCATAATAGCATGAATAACGACAAGGATTACTGTTTGTCACAAGCCTTTTTTTAAAAAACAAAAACAAACAAAAAACCTAACATTGTACTGTGGTGATCAGCAAGAAGCAGGAATTGGTCTGCCATAAAGTGTGTGAGGTCAAGGTCTTGATGAATGGTGATTCTGGTGTACGCTGGCGTTTAGCTCAGCTTGATTGTTGTGTAGCTTCCTTGTAATTTCCCCATAAAAGCCCCATAAGAGAGGCTCTGATGGTGGGGTTGCTCTGTAGTCTAAACAGGAGACAGTTTTTGGGTTTGGCACAGATCTCTTGCATGCTGTGCTTCTTTCCACCGGGTCCCTCAGGCAGACGGTGTTGAGGGACTCACAGATTCAAGGCTTCATTCAACAGTTTATGACCTCAGAGGACCTCTGGAGGAAGGATATGGAGATTAGAAATGTAACTGTTAAATGTATTACAAAATGTAATTAATCAATTAGATTTAAAAAAATTAGGACACACTGCTTAGATCCTCAAAGCTCATGAACTGATTTTTACGGCATAAGCATCACGTTTTGAGGGTGCTTTCACACCGAAACAGGGATTACATTTATTAATGCTGCTTTTTATTCTTGGTGTGGTTCGCTTTCACACAGCAAAGTTTCTAAACGGACCAAATTTGTTAATATAAGTCACGCGTGAGTAAACTGTTCTTTCATTGGTCAAAGTTCCATGGTTTATTTTCTGGGATTCCACTTAGCTGTCAGGGCTGTCATCCGTCAGGATGGAACGACAACAGCTTCGCGGGCTTATTGTTGGATTTTTTGTAGTTGTCGTTATATTAATTTATCATTTTGAGCAGGAGTCCAGAATTCATTGGGAAAACATTTTAAAAATGCACCTACTAAGAAGAAGAACAATAAGACGGCATTATAAAATTAAAAAGTGTGTTCTGATTTTGAATGGCGAAGACGTGCTCACCCACAGACATTCACAGGTTCATTTTGAAGTATTAGCAAAACAACAAAGCTAATGCTTTTCACAGAACTTGCATAATTACCCATTATACATTGTGATATAGCCTGGTTCGTTGGTCCGTTAGATCGGATTGCTTTCTCACTACAACCGAACCGCTCCAGAGTTCGTTTTCAATCGTGTCGAGACCACCTCGTTCAGGTAATCTCGGACCGATTGTTTTGGCGTGGATCCGGGTGCGATTGCCATGTTCACATATGCCCAAACGAACCGAACTAAGGGGGGAAACGCGCCAGGTTCCGAAACAACGAGCCAGGTGTGAAAGCACCCTCAGACTGTGTCCTTTTCCAAAACGTAAATTTATTTTTTTTTTTTTTTTTTTTACAAATGCTTCAAATGCACTTATAACCACATTTCCTATCACCGGATTTTAATAAACTGAATAATGTATTTAGATACACTACTGTTCAAAAGCTTGAGGGCAGTACATTTTTTTTTATTTTTTTATTCTGGAAGGATGCATTTAATTGATCAAAAGTGACATTAAAGGACTTACTATTAATTTAAAGAATCCTGAAAAAATGTATCACAGGTTCCACAAAAATATTAAGCCGCACACAACTGTTTTCAACATTGATCATGTGACACTGAAGACTGGAGTAATGGCTGCTGACTATCATAGCAATAAATTACATTTAAAATTACATTTGTAATTATATTTCACAATATTACTTGTTATTACTGTATTTTTAATCAAATATATTCAACCTTGCTGATTATAAAATAGTTCTTTCAACATTTTAAAATCTTTCTAACCCCAAGCCTTTGAACAGTAATGTATGATCAATGTTTAAATGTTTCATGATCAATAACTCAGGAACTCATGCCCATTCCTATTTTTAGCTGGTTTACGTAGGTCATTAGTTTATCAAAGTTTGGTTAACTGGTATGGACCCATTTAAGTTGGATTAGCATATTTGAAACAACCTGTTACAACATGGCTTTTCCAGCAAAGTGAACAAAAAATGAGCACTTTAGTGCTGAGAAAATGTACGTATTTATCTTCGTAGTCACATGATACATCCGTGATAATTCTAAACTTAACATGAGATGAGAGTCGCGCTCCACATATGGCAAAGCAAAGATCCTGGATATTACTTTGGATTAAAAATGTACATCTCAGTTTACGGGAGCTGGCATGGCATGAGGTAAACCCCCTTGTGTTTTCTTTACCGATGATTAATGACTGGAGGGCTGTCTGCAGAAGGACAGGTGAAGGTACATGCTGAGGGGAGCGGGACCAAGTAATGCTGACCAGGCCCGAGGGAAAGAGGGGTGAAGAGCTAAGCCAAGAGCTCCTGTTTCCAGTCTTGGGTGCCAGCGAAGCCAGATCAGGTCTCCCTGACACCATTTTAGGAATCCAGCTCAGTGCCAGGCTCTTCACCCCGTTACCCCTGCTTGACGCACCCGCAGGGCAACATACGGCCACCATGACACCCACACCTGAGACAACATTAACCCTCCAAGTGCAAAAAAAGATGACAATGACTCTTTCCCACCAAAAGAAACATTAATAGTTAAAGGGTTAGTTCACCCAAAAATGAAAATTAGCTTGTGTTTTACTCACCCCAGAGCCATCCTAGGTGTATACTTTCTTCTTTCAGACGAATCCAGTCGGAGTTTTATTAAAAATTGTCCTGGCTATACCAAGCTCTATCACTGCAGTCAGCGGGTGTTGCAGTGCTTCATTCCAAAAGAAGTGAAATAAAAAGCACCCATCCATTTAAAAAAAAAAAGTGTCTCACACGGCTCCGGGGGTTGAACAAAGGTCTCCTGCATGCGCCGGTGAGTCTCGTGAAAACCAACGTTTGTTAACAGGAGCAAAGGAAGCAAAGTTTCCTTACTTTAGCAAAGCAAAGTCTCCTCTTGGCTTATATCGAAATCCTCCGACATTCTTCTTTACAAATCCTCGTTTTGTACTTCTAATAAGTGACCATTGTTTTGTTTTGATCTCTCCGCTGCGCTTCCGCATTCGTCACTTCTGAGCGGCGGATGCGCAAAGCCGACCTCATATGTCATCAGCCCAGAACTGTTTCCGTTTACAACAGTGAACACAAGCTAGATTAAAGTGATTATTACGTTTTAAATATGGTTATTTTCTTACAAAAACGCATCGATTCGCTAGACCTTTGTTCACCCCCCGGGGCCGTGTGAGACCCTTTTTTTATGGATGGGCGCTTTTTATTTAACTTCTTTTGGACTGAAGCACTGCAACACCCGCTGACTGCAACGATAGAGCTTGGAATAGCCAGGACAATTTTTTATCTAACTCCGACTGGCTTCGTCTGAAAGAATAATGTCATATACACCTAGGATGCCTCGGGTTGAGTAAAACACAGCCTAATTTTCATTTTTGGGTGAACTAACCCTATAACATACGGCAAGAACTGTTCAAATGTGATGGATTTGTATCCTCTAATTTATCACCGTTCACACTGCAGTCTGAGAAGAGAATGGCACTGAAACAGAAACTTCTTTAGACGCTCACCTGCCACATGCTGAGGCTTAATGGGGCCTGTTTTCTTAAGGAATGATTCTCCGCTCTCAAAGGCCATGATTGGCTCGTCAGGTCTGTCAGTCTCTGATTTCTCCCTTCCGTTGTTGTGATTGGACAGCTGAATGATCTCTTCGAAGTGAGATGCCTCCCCTTTTGCTGACAGGCCATTCTCGTGTTTGGAAGACTGAATGCCATTCACCAAAAGAACAGACAGACTGCAAGAGACAATTGATGGTTTAAGTGTGCGTTGGAACTACTACAAATGTAATCTATGCAAAAAATCTGAAGATTGCAAAACAATTCGCGAATAAAGCAGCGTTTCCACCCCATGTGTTCAAGAAAACAAAACTGTCACCTCTGAGGAAACAGAATATAAAAATGTAAACACAGGACTTACCTTTCATTCACACCATCTTGTTTCAATGCCGTGCTTGGCTGGTAGTCAGCAGCTGCTAGGAAAAAGACCGAATGTCATGCTAATAGTTTATTAAAATTGCCATCTTGCTTGTTTTAGCGTTCCTTTGCCAAATCAATGTTGATTTCCCAGATGGTTGTACAATTGACAGAATAAACATTTCAGCAGTTCATCTGGAATCGTTTCCCTGATTCCCAGTGCTCCTTGTATTTACAACAGCTAGTTAATACATAATAGGATATTTCTCTGAAAATATTCTTTTGTATTTGTATTTACACTACCATTCAAAAGTTTGAGGTTTAGTAAGAATTTTTTTTTTTAAAGAAATTCATATTTTTATTCAGCAAGGATGCATTAAATTGTTTAAAAGTAACAGTACAGAAATGTATATTACAAAATAAAATGGAATTTCAATTAAAAACAAATGCTGTTTTTCTGAATATTCTATTTAAAATTGTATCAGGGTTTCTACAAAAATATATAGCAACTATTATCAACATAATAATAATAATAATTAATTTTTCTTGAAATCAGCATATTAAAATGATTTCTGAAGGATCATGTGACACTGAAGACTGGAGTAATGGCTGCTGGAAATTCAGCTTTGCCATCACAGGAATAAATTACATTTTCAAATATATTTAAAAAGAAAAACGCTTTTTAAATTGTAATATTTCACAATGTAAATAATAATAATTTTTACTGTATTTTTGAACAAATATAAATTTGAACAGTAGTGTATGTATTTCTAGTGGTTAATAAGAATAATACTAGCCGCTGGATGAAAAAAAAACAGCTACTGAGTGTCGAAGCACTACGTAAATAGACTGTGATGGATTCACCATGCTGCTGTGCCAATTTTCATACTCCATTACAAAAAGCACTGGTTTTGCAACAGGGATTCGACATGACGCAAATAACAAGCAGTTACAGTGTGTACACAGTTTAGCACGCTATTCCCTCTCTGGCTGACTACATGGAGCAACAAATCCATCTTCAAACCTTGAGGAAATATTACAGATACAAGCTTAATCTTAAATAAGGAAGGTTTAGAAAGAGGCGTGGATGTGGGAACTTTTATTTATGCTTTTCCTAACAAGGGAAAATGATTTTGAAAGTTAAAGGGGACCCAACAAAATAAAAAGGTACCTGTACAATGGCCAGGGAAAACATTATGTGGTACTGATGTAAATGGGCTGTTGCTGATTCAAACAGATCTAAATGGAAGGTTCAAACAGACCTGAAAAGTGCACTGAATGCCAAATCTAACTAAAGATTATTTTTAAGTAGTGATATGAACACAATTTATACTAACATTCTTATACAAACATAATTTTAAACTAATGTCATACCTTTATTCATCTCAGAATCTGAAGCTTTTCCATTGATTTGAGATGGAGATTTTGTGTCTTTCTACATGAAGAAAAAAAAAAAACAATTAGATTGTGAGCTCTTGAACAACAAGGGGAAATTGGAACCTTGCTACTGCCGCAGTGAGGCTGTTTTAAATGAGAATGGCACTGTACCTTGTCTCCTGCATCTGTTTTGCGTGTTCTTTTCATAATCTCCTCCAGACGCTAAAAACAATGCACAGAAGAATGTAAAATGTAAAATGTTTCAAGAGTTTCACAATCAAATTTAAACCTGGAAATAAACAACGTTTTAGAACTTTGAAAAATGTAAAACACAATGACGTTTGAATGACATTTTTATTCGACATTACTTCAAATTACAAAAGATGATTTGCACTGTTTATCAATAGATATCTTTCGTGTCCTTTATATATCTTTCAAAGTTTCAAAATCAGAAACTGCAGCTTTAAGCAGTCCAAAAGACAGCGGTAGGTGTTTATGGCCAACGTAACGTTCAGAATTCAAATAAACACTACAGTGTGTCAAGGTCTGAGGACACTGTGTCTTTCAAAAAAATCACACCACGAGGTGAGGACAGTTGAGTCGAGGCTCTAACGCAGCCCTGATAAACTGACTTGTAGCGAGACGTAGTGCCCTGGTGGGGTAACACCACTGGAACAGAGTGCACAAGGCCATCCTCCATTAAACAGGTTCACAGAACGGGATCACGGGGTGTATGTCAAGGCGTTGTATGATTTATGGCAGATGCATGAATCTCAAGAGCTCGATTTCACTTTTATCCTACATGGTCAACTTGAAAAGTGACTTTATTTTGCTCTACCACATTCTGTGCCTGAAAGCTGCTGTGGGCATGTGTGACTAGTTAGGAGAGGAAATAGACTGCTGAGTTTTCAGTTTGTGTAGATATGCAAACAATTCCCTGTAATATGGGTTTTAAAGAAGCATGATGATTTCAAAATGACCTTATAAAGAAAAATATAAACGCGAGGTGGAAACCCTTCTGACCTTTTTTCTCTCCAGCCTTTCCTGCTCCTCCTTCTGGAAGTGTTTCTCTCTCTCCAGTCGCTGTTTCTCGGCTTCCTCTCGGGCCTTTGCTTCAGCCTCCTCTTTCTACAGATGCAATGATCATATGATCAGATTCACACTGAACACAGCTTTCTATGCAGCCATTTATTCATCTGCAGCTGATGACCTTTTATCCAATGAAATTCTATTATTTTCTCATTTTGTATTATTATTTATAATTAGTGGTTGAGTTTCTTTTAAAATAATTGTAATTAAATACCAGTTTCTTTAGCTGATGAAACATTAACATAACTAGAAAATTCTATGATAGCTATGGAAAATTCCATGACTTACCTTGAGCTACTTAATAGCTGTTTAAATACTGTTTTGAACACCAGGTGGTGGTAAAACCTCAAAAATGTTGATGATACAAATACAAATGATACAAGTGCATACTCATTTTACAGCATTTAATAGAAAATGTAGGTCATATAATAAGGATCAAACCCTAAAGACCAGTGTTGTTACTGTTAACTAAAACCAAAACCAAAACTATTAATATCATTGTTGGCAACTGAAATAAAGCTGAAAAAAATTAAATATAAATATTACATGAAAAATATAAACTTCAAAATGTCACTGATCAGGACACAACCTAGGCCAGATATGAACCCATGTCTCCCATATGAGCACCACGGCTCGACATGTCTTGAACATGTGCACTAAGTACCAGGCCATGGCTCTGATGCAACTAAGCAATTCAATATTCAGTGCTGGAAAGTCTACATATATACTGTACATGACTGTCAGTATATGTATTTATACAGCTTTTATTTGACAGAGTGAAGTGTGTTACTTAGGAATGAGGGAAATGTGGTTGCATTTCTGACCTGTTTCTGAAGGCGTTCATTCTCTTCTTTTTCGATTTTGACTCTTTCCTGTGCCTCCTCCTCCTCCTGCAGGCGTTGAGCCTCCTCTCTGAACCTCTCCTGCTCCGCCATGAGCTGTGCCTCCTCCTCCCTGTGCCTCCTTTCTTCCACCTCCTGTGCTAGCCTCTCCACGTGCTGAAGTCTGTGTGATGGAAGACAGTTAGTCATTGAACACACGTAAGATTTAAAAAAAAGCTCCTTCAAGTAGCATTAAATATTGAACTTTGTGAATTATTGAAACAAAATAGCATGGGAATGCAAGTGGACTTTGGTGTCTCTTGCAAAATTGATTATTTTGCTGTGGCTGGTAACATTACATGAAACTTTAAACTGCAAATATGGTCTAAGCATTGCACAGTGACAAATGCAAAGTAGATGGAGAGTGTGAATCAGTGATTCTTTTTAGTCGTGACCAAAATATCCGCACCCGTAGTTACCAGTGGCACCGGAGCATAAACAGTGTGGAACTCTCATTACACAGTTGTCAAAGTCCCTTTTGGCTCATAAATGTGCTAAACTCATAAACCGTCACTGAGAACACCAGACGTCAACAGCTCCATACCGCCAAGGCTATTCCTGGAGCTCACACCACACACGGCCTGATGGAGCAGGACATGTTTAAAAGCATACCAGAGCTTGTGTTAGCTGAGGTTGAGTTTGGCTTTGACATTAGGGATACAAAGGGTCAAAAGTTTAAAAAGTGGACATTTTATAGAGATTAAATTGTTATTTTGCCACTTTATTAGACAGGAATAGTGGAGCATGATAGATAGTTATTGTGGAGATAAAAGTGGAACAGGATCAGTGCATGTTGCAAGCTGGACTCAAACCTATGTTTCCCACATGAGCACCATGTGAGAACCATATATATTTTAAAATAATATAAAACAAATTAAATTATTATGAAATAGGTAACCTTTCTCTCTCCTGCTGTTCTCTATGTTCTTGCTCTTCCTTCTCTCTCTGTTCACGGGCCTGTCGTCTCTTCTCAGCCAGGATGCGGGTGGCTTCCTCTGGGTTATTGGTGCCAGCCATGGGTTTGCCTGGAGAAGGAGCTGGAGAAGCCACCTGTGAGAGAGCAGGGACAACAGGGGACTCCTGGGGGACTCCAGAGGGCGCAGAAACTGACAACACTGGTGCACTAGCAACAGTGGGGGTGTCCGGAACAGATGACATGACAATGGAGGGGACGGGAGACGAGGCTAGAGAAAACACAGAGAAACGAAGCGGGGAAAAAATGAGGACTGGAGAGAGGAACAAAGTGTAAAATGACAAACTTGCATGTTTTAATGGGGGAAAAAAAGAGTCCTGTTAAAAGAGAGTCCTGTGGCAACACTACAATCAACATCACCACACTCACTCTTTGGTTCTTCAGGCGTAGCAGGCCTGCGGGTCTCTCTGACGTTCTCTATGGCAACAGGCGAGGCGGTGCGGGTCTCCACGCGGGCAGGGGTCCTGGCCCTCTTGGGTCTGGCTTTAGGAGTGCTTGGGCTCACTCGTGCTGAGGGAGATACTGCAGGACTGGAGGAGGACGCACAGACTTTGGGTGTCACAGGAGAGGCAGATCTCAGTTTGGATACTGGACTCAGACTGGAAACATGAAGAGAAACTCAATGTAATGGCTGAGCTGGAAATTTTTTTAATACAACATGTTCACAGCAGGGACAAGAACATGACCTAAAATGTGGCCTGATATTTCTAAATGTCCTAGAAATAGATCAATGATGATTAAATTAAACACATAAAAGCACCTTTAAAACTAAAGCTAAAATATATATCTATATAGCATTCCTTGAAACTAAACTATGACTTCTGACTACTACCAAAAGGAGAAATGTTTAGTCAGAGAGAGCATTACATAACACAGCTTTGGTCTAATAGAATTAGAAAATGCTCAGAGCAAAAAGGTCCATTAAACCCCTTCTATTGTATCTTCCTCTTGCACGTGAAAGGCAGTGCTTCCAGAATATGAGCATCTAAAACTGTCTAGATGTTTCTAAGACGGTTTTACTCAGACCTGAGATGAAAAGCTCTGAGAATTCACAGCAATATTTACATATAGTATAAAATATGTTTATATCTATAACTATATATCTATATCTATATTCCCAAATTTGATTCCTTTCTAATCAAATTTGATCCTTAATTTTTTTTTTTTTTTTTGCTTTATTTTTATGTTTAATTACTAGATGACGGTCATCTTACCTGGACTCTGTTCTAGTTTTCATTGATGGCATGGACTGTCTCTTCTTCAGCACTTTCTCTTTGATGATGGTACTCTTCTCCTTTTCATTTTCTCTCTCCTTTTCCTTCTTATCCTTCCTCATCTTTTGAGAAAAGATGGGACAAACAATAAAGACAGTGACTCACATGCAGGTGTAAGCCTTTGTTACCTCTAAATTTTAATTTCTCATTATAATTTGTACAACTGAAAGTCTATCTGACAATGGACGATATTTCACTCACAGTATCTGCTGTTTTTTGGTTTAAAAGTGAATTATTGTATTAATGGGCAGTTTAATACTATTAATGATAACATTAATAAGGCAACATTAACATGTTTCATAATAAAGATGTACTTATAGATATCTCATAGATATCATATCATAGCAAAATATGATATAACAGGCGGGATGGATGAAAAATAAGAAAGATATAGAGAGTGAAAGGGAGTCTTAAATAACTCACAGGTGTGGAGTCTCGTCTGCGCTGGGCGATATTGGGTGTGCTGGTGGTGACCCTCCAGCGCTCAGAGCAGCGTTGATGTGGCCGATGAGCACACGCTGAGAGAGGGCTGGCAGACGCCGAGCGAGGACACAACGGAGACTCTGCATGAAAGAAAACACATTTAACTCCCAATTTGCAGCATATAGAACAGAAAAAGCTCATGCTGTTATTTATGACTTGCACAGGCCCAAAAAACAGAAGAATACAGCAAATTAGTGTTTAAAAAGTCTTTCCAAAAATGCTAAACTTCTTCCTGAGCTACTTTAAATAATGCTACTAACAAATATATAGGGTACTATGATTGTATCCGGTCACTCACGGCCATCTCTGGTCTTGTTTAGCACACTGGCAGCACTGCGACTGCGAGCCAAGAAGGAGAGAGTGGGCGTCATCAGCCTGTCCACAATGCTGCTCTCCCATGGACTCAGCTGCATGCTACGAGCTGCAAGAAAAGACTAAAAATGAGTTCCCATTAAAATATATGAGCAACAATCCCTTTCCTAACTTTTACATGAATACAATACACACAATAGTGGAATTCATTTTTATAATGATAAAAACATTGCAATGACAAACAGCTGTGTTGGTCTCCCTTGCTGTCAACATAGATGATAGTTATGGCGTTATTTTACTGACAAATGTCGAGAGATCATTATTGTAGCGCGAAAGCACATTAATACAATGCGCTTGCGTGAGGATTTCCCTTGCTCTCGCACAAAACCGGACTTAAAACGTGTCTCTCCTCTCACTCAAACGGTGTCCTGTGCACTCTCAAATCTCTCTGTGCTCATGCGCTATAGATATTAATTCTTTTCGCACCTGAATTAAACGTTGTCAAAAGTTATCATTATACACTTTTAAAAAGTAGCCTAGTCTCAAAACAGATTTGTGCAGGGCCTTTCCTTTATTTTCCTTGATTTTTATCCGTTTGTATTTTTTGTTTTACAAACGTTATTGTAGCTACTTGTTTACTGTATCTCTTTTTTCTTTGTATTTTGATCTTTCCTGCACATTCCCACATGCATCTCTCCTTAAAGATTACGGCTACTTCCTGTAAACCACTGTGTTTCAAAGGTACGTATCCAATGAAAGCTTTAACCAATCAGACCCTCCACAATTGTAATTCTTTTGCCAATCAAAGATGGATTTTTTATTTCTTTCCAGTTTAATAATATTTAGCAACGTTATTGAAATGTGGCCTATATTAGAAATGGCTTAATTGGGTGCTTGGATGATTTGTACATATAGCCTCTGTCCAACTGGTTGGTCTCTGAGCAATTTATATAAAAACAACATATTATAGCCTATGGCCCTAAAGACTTTATATAAAACATCAATGATATGTCATAATATGTCAGACAGATACCTCAACTGAATTTAAAATCATTGCAACAAATTCTCAGTTGGTATGATGGCAATAATAAGTAACAACTCCTCAAATCCATGAGTTTTGCAATAAGTAAATGATGACAGATTTTCATTTGTATTTTGGGTGAGTACTATTAACCCAAAAGGACAAAGACAGGAATCAAACATAAAAATCCGAGCTAATGTTAAATTTTTATTAAAACGTATACATATAATAATATATAATAATTCTAATATATATATATATATCATACAGTATATATATATATATATTAATTTTTTTTTTTTAACAATGCGACGCTGTTAGTTTTATGAAATGACATTGCTCAACATTACATTGTTTCTTCACACTCACCAAAAATAAACAACATTGCTAAATCTGAGAAATAGTTACATCACATTATCAACAGTGCTATTTTAATTTTAATATCTTAGATTTTATTTTAATGTGTTCTTAATATATTTGAATTATTTTAGTTTAGCACAAAAATGAGAAATTTTACCTTGGCAACTAGCTAAAGAAAAAAAAGTTAAAGTTTCTTTATATTTTATTGTTTTGTTTTTTATGTTTTTGGTTAACTACAATAACCCTGATTCTAAACTTATGTGATTTTCAAGGGAAAAGAAAAGGGGGAAACAAGAAAGAGCCACAGGTAAATGCATGGTAAGATGCGAAAAGCAAGAGCACAAGAACAATTGGGGAGGTAGAGAGGCATTTTAGACAGAGAAAGAGAGATCGAGAGAGATATTGCCCAAAGCTGAACATTCATCAGCACTCTGCAGTAAAGTCTCCGCTCATGGAAAAGACTCGATTAGCTGTGAACTCTCCTTTCTGCTCTACTCCATCTATTGTTTTAGGAAGCACTCACAAATAGAGTGTGCCCTACTTACGATTGAGTTCCGTGACCTCAGTACATCCAATAAAAGAAGCACCAGCCATTTTTGGGGGGAAAATAAAATCAACTAGACCTCAATTCACTGATAAATGGCTTTTCTGAGTGGATCATACATCCATCAACACATTTCTCTTTTTGAATATGCCAGCAGATTCAGTGGTCACAAACAGTGTTCAGACACTTACAACATATGAATGTCAAAAAAACATCAAAGCTAGTGATAAAAACAAAAAAAAATAATTGTAGCACAAGCACACTTTAAACACTTCACAAAAAGGTCTTTGTTAGGTTTTAAATGATAAAACGGTAACACTTTATAATAAGCTTCAATTTGTTAACATTAATTGATGCATTAGAGAAAATGAACTAAGAATTTATCACATTAATTCATGTCCTTTAATATTAATTTATACAGTTTGAAATTAAATTTAAATATTGAATCAAATGCAATTCAAATCAAATCAAATTAAACCTAGATTGATAAAAGGATGTAAAACTAAGTTCATGATATCTAATGCTTGAACTAGCATTAACAAACCGTATTATAAGGTGTTACCAATAAAACAACACACATATTGTTCAAATTGATAAGTATTTGGACACTTTGTCGGCTTAAAAAAGATTGTTCTAAGAAAAGTTCTAGCATCAATTTTAGATATTTCATTTTTTTAGTTCTGTAAAATTCATACATTTTAAGTGTGGCTTAAGTGTCCAAATACTTTCTGGGGCCACTGTATCATCATGCATCATACGCATATGTGAAGGTATGGAGAAGTATGCAAGTATTCACCTTTAAAGATGGTTACATCAAGAAAAAGGAACAGAGAAAGCCACCACCAAAAATAAACAAACAAAAAAAGAGCACCACTAAGAACGGTTGACGGTGAAAGATGATGACGATTTCAAAAAATCTAATCGATCGAACTGAAGACACTGACGAGGAGACGGTTTGGAAGGAGGGAATGATTGAATGATCAGGGAACACGAGCAGGTGATTGGTCGCAAGTGAGAAATCAAAGGTGGGGGAGTAAAATGGAAACTCATAATTATGTGAAGAGAGGAGCCTGTGAAGACGTGGAGGAGGGGCTAGATCCAGAGGAGTGTCCTTACTTCTGCTAGGGGACGTCCAGAGGGTGGCAGAGGATTTGGAGAGCCGCTTGTTTATGACTGAATCCACATGTTTGGGCAGGTTGACTGCTGATATTGAGCATCTGCCTGTAAAATCCAGAGAACACCGCATACATGTACACAATGCTGAGGGGACCACGGTGGAACGACTGGGAGCAGTCGAAAAAATTAAACTTGAATCCCTCAAACACAAAACAGCCATTGATATATAGGCCAAGTAAATATATGGGTCAAAATATACCTTAAAACTACTGTTTGAGCAGCCAAACATAGTTATCTAGGTCCTGGATAACCATTGGTATGTTTGCAGTGTCTGAATATTAACTCAAATGCTATTTTTATTGAGTTGCGCTGCTCAAAGTTCATTATCGCAAGAGTCTACATGGTTTATAATGGGGTCACTGCCTCCACTTCTCCTCTCAGGGCACCATCAGGGACTGCAATGACTGTGCACAACTTTTGGGAAAGGAACAACTAAATTAAGTCAGTTAGAAAATAAAATCCTTGGAGAAACAGCATTGGTTAGCCTATAAATTGAGGTCTTGTGTCATGGGGGAAGTGGTACAAAGCTGCATTGAAGTTCATTACCCTATTTCCCTGCATTCTCAGTAAGTCATTCTCACCTCCTATTATATACAGTGGGGCAAAAAAGTATTTAGTCAGCCACCAATTGTGCAAGTTCTCCCACTTAAAAAGATGAGAGAGGCCTGTAATTTTCATCATAGGTATACCTCAACTATGAGAGACAAAATGAGAAAAAAAAATCCAGAAAATCACATTGTAGGATTTTTAAAGAATTAATTGCAAATTCCTCGGTAAAATAAGTATTTGGTCACCTACAAACAAGCAAGATTTCTGGCTCTCACAGACCTGTAACTTTTTCTTTAAGAGGCTCCTCTGTCCTCCAGTCGTTACCTGTATTAATGGCATCTGTTTGAAAAAAACTTCCCCCCCCGTTATCAGTATAAAGACACCTGTCCACAACCTCAAACAGTTACATTCCAAACTCCACCATGGCCAAGACCAAGAGCTGTCAAAGGACACCAGAAACAAAATTGTAGACCTGCACCAGGCTGGAAGACTGAATCTGCAATAGGTAAGCAGCTTGGTGTGAAGAAATCAACTGTGGGAGCATTTATTAGAAAATGGAAGACATACAAGAACAAATGAAACAAACCACTGAAACTTCTCGCTCTTGGCTCCACGGCAAGATTCACCCGTGGGTCAAAATGATCCCAGAACCACCACGGGGGGACCTTGATGACCTCAGAAGCTTGGAGACCACATTAACCAAGGCTACATCATTACCACACTGCGCCGCCAGGACTCAAACCTGCAGTGCCAGACTGTACCCCTGCTTAAGGCCCGTCCATGTCCAACCCATCTGAACAAACGGCTTAAGTTTGCTAGAGAGCATTTGGTGATCCAGAAGAGGATTGGGAGAATGTCATATGGTCAAATGAAACCAAAATAGAACTTTTTGGTAAAAACTCACTTGTCGTGTTTGGAGGAGAAAGAATTCTGAGTTGCATCCAAAGAACACCTTACCTACTGTGAAGCATGGGGGTGGAAACCTCATGCTTTGGGTCTGTTTTTCTGCAAAGGGACCAGGACGACTGAACCTGTAACAAAATAATGAATGGTGCCATGTATCGTGAGATTTTGAGTGAAAACTTCCTTCCATCAGCAAAGGCATTGAAGATGAAACGTGGCTGGGTCTTTCAGCATGACAATGATCCCAAACACACCGCTCGGGCAACGAAGGAGTGGCTTCGTAATAAGCATTTCAATATGTCCTGAGTGGCCTAGCCAGTCTCCAGATCTCAACCTCATAGAAAATCTTTGGAGGGAGTTGAAAATCCGTGTTGCCCAGCGAGCAGCCCCAAAACATTACTGCTCTAGAGGAGACTGCATGGGGGAATGGGCCAAAATACCAGCAACAGTGTGTGAAAACCTTGTGAAGACTTACAGAAAACGTTTTACCTCTGTCATTGCCAACAAAGGGTATATAACAAAGTATTTAGATGAAATTTTTTTTTATTGACCAAATACTTATTTTCCACATAATTTGCAAATAAATTCTTTAAAAATCCTACAATGTGATTTTCTTGATTTTTTTTTTTCATTTTGTCTCTCCTAGTTGAGGTATCCCTATGATAAAATTACAGTCCTCTCTCATCTTTTTAAGTGGAGAACTTGCACAATTGGTGGCTGACTAAATACTGTTTTTCCCCACTGTATACGGACATATAAAACACACAAAGGCTAGAAACTGTAGATTATGAAGACGTTTCTCCTTCCCCTTTTGACTTTTTGTACATTTTCATTTAAATAAAATGGCATTTTCGGTTTCTGGCAAAAAAAAAAAGGCCTAAATTCTTGGCAGAATATGTAAACAAGGCATATGCTTGTGATTCTGTGTGTTTAGAGAGACTCACAAACCTCAGTGAAGCTACTGCTATGGAAGGATACTGCAGTAAAAATGGAAAAGCGTTTACAGATCTCCGTTAGTATTTGCATTTGCCTAGTTGCACATTTAAAGTCCCTATGATCTCTAGAAGCAAAGCAATTGATCTCATGTTATTATCACATCAGTAAAGAGCGTTTAGCCGGGATTGAGCAGAAGGTTGTGAGGCTGTTTTACGCAAAACAAAACAAACCATCTCATGTGAAAAGTCAAGGAAATGTATATGTTTATAGTTTTTTAAATTGTGTATTCTTAAGCACTTTATAGAAATAGAATGTGCAAAAATGACAAAGAGACAGAATTATTATATCCATCAGTCTCAGTAAACTCATCAAACATCACAAACACCTCCAATCCAGCTTACTCCTAACACCAATGACGAAGGCAGTTAAAGTGCCCCTATTATGCCTTTTTGAATATTACCTTTCATGCAGTGTGTCATGTAGCTGTATGTGAACATAAACTATCTGCAAAATTGTGAAGCCAACAGTGCACCATAAATAAAGTTATTGTCTATTAAAAAAAAAAAAAAAAAAAAGAGTAGGCCTAAACGAGTCGTCAGGAATTCGAATCTTATTCTGTTACGGCTCTACGTCATGAAGTAAGACATTTGCATAATGTCCGCCCACGTTCTACATCGCCAACTTGACCGCCCACAAACAGTAAAAATTTCCGTGTGGTTAACATCATGTCGAGAAGACGCTGTATCCTACGCTGTGAGAGTAAATTTGTTTTATCACATCTTATAATTACCAAACTTGTCAACACTTGACACTTACCACTGAGAAATGTCCTGCTCCAGTCGTGCTTGCGAATCAGTCTCTTGTCAATCAGCCAGTTCAACCGTTGCATCATCAGACTCCGGCTCAAATTGGTAAGGTACAATCGATACCATCTTTTCTATGTATACTATGTCTTTTCCCAAGTCTCCAGGGCTGTCATTTCGTCATGGCAATGGGCGTTTCGTTTCCGATACGCGCTGTACGTGGTAGACCAATCCAGAGCCAATCTCTCTACGGCTCTGGACCAATCACAAAGGACGGCACCTTCTGACCAATCACAGCAGTGAGGGCTCACGGAAAGGAGGGGTTTAGAGAGACTGATTCTTTGAACTGCTTCGCACAAGTCGTTTACAAATCATTTAGAAATTAGGTCAAATTAAATCTATTTTTTGAGAAAACTAACATGATTTTTGACTTTGCATGCATGTAAACCTGTTTTAGGAGACTCATAAAACAATATTAGCAACCTTAAAAATGGCATAATAGGGGCACTTTAATATGCAAAGGCACCAGAAGCAACACCTACAGGTACAGTTTTTGTGTTTATGTAGGTGCATTTTATATAACTCACTCTGGCTTTGACTGGAGTTGCCGCTCAAGCCTCCGGCCAAGGACCATCTCTGCTGCTGAATCTCTGCCCACGTCTTCTTACCAGACCTCTGGATGGCAGCCTCATACCGCTCCTGAACATTAAAAAAAACAGTGCCACAATGAGTATCTCTTTAAAATGTAACAAAAGTCTAGAAAACACTTTACAATGCACATTTAAATATAATGGGCACTGGGAATAACAGAGGAGACGGTATTGATCTTTCAAAGGGGAAATCTTAGAGCTCTGGTACAATGTGCTCCACTTTCACTGAAAAACAACTCATCTAGCATCATTTGAAGAGCTGAAAGGGAAAACAATGCCTGGCAAGTTGGCAGGAACCTCACGGACTCTGATCCTGTGTAAAATTAGAGGAACAGGTTGTGTCATGTGGGTTTGCACTGACCACCACTACTCCCTCACCTTATTCTTCTCAAGTTTCTGTCTCTGTCTCTCCTCCAGCTCTGTGCGCCGTCTCTCTGCTTTCAGCCGCTGCTCCTCCAGCTTCCTCCTCCGCTCCTCCAGCTGCTGTTCGCGCACCTGCCGTGCCCGTTCCTCCTTCTCCAGCCACTGAGACTTTTTAGTAGCTACATTAGAGAGGGGAAGAGTTTGTGAGCTACCAAAACCAGGCCAACATCTTGACCTTCAGTCATCAGTGTTTGAACAGAATTCACACACCAGTCATTCAAATTTAGACACATTCCCAATTCCTAATGCATGTTTATTTATTAAATATTTGATCACATGTTTTTGGCTATCAATAAGAGTGAAGCCCTCTTAGGTCCATTTTACCATATTAAATTGAACTGATTATTTGGGTTCGGAATGACACAAGGGTGAGAAAATTACAATTTTTATTTTTGGGTGAACTATCCTTTTTATATAGAATACCATTGAAAAGTTTGGGGTTGGTAAGAATGTTTATTGTTTTTGCAAGAAGTCTCTTAAGATCACCAAGGTTGCATTTATTTGATCAAAAATACAGTAAATTTTAAATATTATGAAATATTATCACAATTTAAAATATGTTGTCTATTTTAATATTTTAATAATGTCATTGTTCCTTGATGAAAAAGCGCATTTTCGCGCCATTACTCCAGTCGTCAGTGTCCTGATCTCAGAAATTCTCTATGTTGATTCATCAAGAAACATTCTTATTATTGACAATGTTAAACAGTTGTAATGAATAGAAAGTTCAGGAGAACAGCATTTACTTAAAATATATATTTTTTTATAACAATGTAATTTTATTGTTTTTAACTCTTACTGACCCCAAACGTTTGAATGGTAATGTATGATTAAATATCTTACAAGCTGTCAAATTTTGTATTCCCACTGATCCAGTTTAAATCCTAGCCAAGCACTACTTTTATAGAGATAAATCCAAATCTGCATTTGTTCGCATTTGTTCTGTGTCTTAAGCATATAATGTCAAAGAATCCTTTTGGGATATGTGGGCATTTTTCATTTATGAAATGCAACATCTATTAAGGTTATTATGGTGTGTGACTTCATAAAATGACAAAGACAATGGTGTGATTTCAAACCAGCACAAATGTGACAATGACAGGGCCACTAATATGTTACATGCGCCACTCTGCACAAAATATAGGAACAGTCTAGAAAGAAAAGGAAAACATAATTTTAAAATAGCGATGGCCTGAGAGTGCCCGGGTGACGCTCTTCATCAAACTTCCATAATCCTGCTGGCAGATAGATGAGCTGGAAGATAACCCACAGTCTGAAAGACTACACTACATGTCCTACTATAAACATTTGACTCACTCAGCGCAGCCCACACAATTATTAAACATTAATGTGGAGGTCCATGGTGATGGCAGAAGAGATGGATTGATGAATTTGATTGACTACGTTCTGAATTGTTAGGTCTAAATGACAAACTTCACACTCATGTGGCTGGAATGTAGCAGGATGTGTTTATCATGATTATATTCACATCAATCCTGATTTATTCACAGTTCAGTGACGTCAAGGCAGCAGCAGATGTTATTTCTGGGCCTAAATGAATCCTGCAGTTTGTAATTTTGGGAAACTTGTAAAACCCTGCTATGAAATCAAGCCTTCTGAAAAACACACCAATGTGAAGGGAGGTTTTAGCGGTCAAAAGTTCAAATTTGGTGGACCTATGATCTATAACTGACCCCAATGCTAAACAAAAGGAATGCTGTGTATCATGTTATTGTCATTCATAAACAATGAAACAGATTATATATGACAGATTCACTGAAAAAATGTGCAAAAGAGAATCCCAAATAAACGAGATTTTCTTTATGCATTTGAGACAATAACCTAAAATTCAGTGTAAATTGGTTGATTTACAAATTTCCAGCCTATTACCGACAAGCCTCATCATGTTTGTTGTATGAAATTCACAGTGAATCAATTGTAAAAGCAAAGCATTAGGGTAAAATCAGAAGGACAGCTGACCCTGCTGGGAAAAAAACTGGTCATTCTTCAAACCAAACATATGTTGTGGCCAATATGGGCCAATTCACAGACCAATGACCCCAATGAGCTGGGTTTTTTTTAATGAATCGATGTTTGAATCAATCAGATAAATCACTGACTGTATGAACTTCCTGAATTCATCTAAGCAGTTGCTGAGCCAGCTATGCTAATTATGTCTCCATTTGTTTCTCTGTTTCTGCCACAGGATTAACATACCATGGTAACTAGGATTTACACAAGCTTCAATCTGGATCCAAATCACCTGAGAAGAGATGATGCCAACCCATCAGAAAACCTCAGATGATGCCAACCCTGAAACAACATACAGAACTACCACATTTTGCTATAAGTTTGATAGCATCATATAATAATTGCTGTTAATAGTGTTCATCGTCTGTTTGATTACATCTTTAAAGGGGTCATATGATGTTACTAAAAAAACATTATTTTGTGTATTTGGTGACTGAAATGTTTTATGCGGTTTAAGGTTAAAAAAACACTTTCTTTTCCACATACTGTACATTATTGTTTCTCCTCTATGCCCCGCTTTCTGAAACGCGTCGATTTTTACAAAACTAATCGGTCTGAAAAGCGAGGTGTGCTGGATGCTGTGATGCCCTGTCCGGCTGGAGCGATGAGACAAAACATTAAAACCCATTATAAACCGAGGCATTTGTTGCATCCAGTGGGGATATAATTATGGATTATAATGATTTATACTGTCTTTTTATGCGTTGCATCGCGCCGCGTAAACATAAAACCATGTTTGCTTTTGTGATCGGAGAAATGACAAAACAACAAGCGCTACTCTACACTCTCAAAACTCGTGTTTGAATCATCAGAGGCAAATCCTTTAAATATAAAAAAACATACTTACAGTCTTTGAGTCTGAACAGCCGGCATTGTAGGCTACTCTGCAGGTTCAGGACACAGTCCTCCATAAAATGTGCTGCCCACATCTGAATATTTGGGTTGAAGTGTTCTGGAATAGTGTTGTAAATACAGCTTAACCACTTTTTTTCTAGTCGTGTCCTCTTTTGGAAGGCCAACAAAGAAGTTTGGCTTTCGCAACGAAACACACAGCATCACACACTGCGGGCTAGAGTGAGCGGAGGCCAGCGGATTCGACGAAGGAGCTTCCGGCGGGCTTGCAGCAACCACATGCGACGACCCCGGGCTGGACTCAACTTCGTCCACGGTGAAAGCCGATCCGGCGATCCAAAGCGCAAAGTTGTTGTGTTTCCTCAGCGACCAACACGGATCAGCTCTAGGCATGACGAAGCGGATATCATCCTGTTTTGGAAGACCAAACAAAGAAGTTTCGCTTTCACAACGAAACACTTGGTGACGACCCACCTTCACGACCTGGCGGCAGCAACAATACTACAGCGAGAATAAAAGTACCACCTTCTTTCTTTACGTGAACATTTGAGCGGCTGTTATGCAAATCTTCCCACATCGTGAAATAGACATGTGGAGGCGTGTTAGAACAAGCAGTTTTAGGTAGGCATGGTTGACTCTTAACTTTATAAAGAAAGCCTTTTGGTTTTGAGACTTTAGTCTTTGCAATTTTACAGATCTTCTTTATGCAACAAGAGTTTGTAACACTTCAAAGAGAAAAGAAAATTTGAAATCGCATAATATGACCCCTTTATTTTATTTTTCCATACATTTCTGCAATATGCACATTAACTGACAGACACCACTGATAAGCTACTACGAAATATATTGTTGAAACTTAATTTTCTGTAAAGCTGCTCTGCAATGATTTGTATTGTGAAAATATACAAATAAACTTGAATTGATTGAGCTCAACTCACTTTCTGAACCGAATTCCACTACTTGATTCTATATCTAATTCTACATATTCTAAAAAAACTAAATTCATCTTAAACACATTTAAAAATTTTTATTAAATTGTAATTTGTAAATGTATTACCATATATGATCATTGTACAGAAAACACTGACATATTTAACCAGCCCAACCAGGTCCTAATCAGCTTAGTCAAGGTGGTCTACTAGCTTGACCTTTGCCAGTTTTCTTTGGTAAACCATCTTATCGACCACCTAAACCAGCTTGAACCAGCTAATGACCATAAATTGCCAGCTTTGACCAGTTATGTAGAAACTGGTATTCATCAGAAGTTTGTTTAAGCATCATTTTCCAGCAGGGGAGTGTGACAGCTTTTCACTCAAAATTAAGGCACTCAACAACCTTTCATTAATTATGATTATGAGACACGATGGAAATGGAGCTCTACAAGAGAATAAGCATTTTATAGAGAAAGGGATGAAGCGCATCAGTCACCGACACCACCAGAGACGGGGGAGTGGCTTACCTTGAGTCTGGCTATGCTGTTCTGGGGAGGGAAGGTGAGAAAGAAGACAAAAACATTGTGTCAATCATGCAGAGCAGCACAGCACAGCAATCTCAGCAGCCATGACTAGCACAGTGATATGATGGACAAACAAAACATGGAGCATGTGAGATATTTATAATTCTCTGTAGAGAAAAAGAAAATCTCACAGTGCTGGTTTAGTAAAGACACAGAAGCAGTTATTTCAGTCAAAATTGTTCAAACTCGGGAAAAGGTTTATAATATTAGGATTTAGGAGCCTAGAAAACAGTAAAAAGAGCTTGTATGCAACCAAGCCAGAGGTGATTTTAATAGTGTTTCCTGACATTTATTTGAATACATTTTAAAATAGAAATTATTAAATATTCATAAATTAGCTGAAAATTAATAAAACAATATTATTTTTATATCTAAATATAAAACAAACAAACAAATGATGTAAATAATTACTGTAAAATTACATTTACATACAACTGAAAGACATGGTTAATATATAAATGTTTAATATTTAGCCTAAATATTTACATAAATATCCTATATCCATATTCCGAACCTGCTTTCCACTTGAAACTGCTTGTAGTGTCCAGGGTATTATACTTTTTTATACATCATAATTCATAATAATAAGATGTTTACATATTAATAATATATAATGTATAAAATATTAATACAAATTTAAGTATGTATTTAAGAGAAAAAGAGATATATAGAATGGAAAAAGATTTAAAAATGTGGAAAACTAAAATAAATAAATAGGCAAAAATGTAAACTGCATGCACATGCTTGCGAGTCTGAAAAATGTGATTTTACACCTCTAACCAGTTAAAATCTATAAAAGTCATGGAATGTCTGCATGTATTTCTTTACAGCCTTCCTGCACTTTTGCACAAGCCTCCGGAGTTTGACGCATGAATGACATTAATTTTGTCCAAACACATCTAGACATCAGACGGCAGAGGGTGCAGTCTCACTGTCTGCCTTGTGTTGTCTTACCGAGATATTTGGCCCTCTCCACCCTCCTCTCCTTTGCCTGTTTCTGCCGCTCATCCAACTTCATTCCATCTGAGGAAAGAGGCAGAATCAAAAGTTTAGTTTTGGTGAAACATTCCGAAATTGCCAGACTGTTGCTTTGTGGGTTTGTGAGGTTGTCTTTCTTCCCACTAAAGCTCTCCTGGACGGAGATAAAGAGAGATAGAGACAGTCAGACAGCGGGGTGCCGGGAATGAGAGAGGTTATTGTGTGGTAGAGGCTGCGCTCACATCTGCAGCAGTATAAAGCACTGGAAGCTGGCAGCATTCACACGCTCCGACTGTCAGCAGGAAGCCCCGAGGACTCACAGTACAGATACAATCAACTCAACGCCACACAATTAACATTCATTCGGAGTGAACCTTTACCTGGACTGAAAGACAGACTATTAGTTAGTTAATTCGTTTTACTGTATTATTAGTGGAACTTGCTCAAATGCTTCAACAACCTAGCAATCACAAATAACACCCTAGCAACCACTTTGTAATGCCCTAGTAACCACTTAAAACATCCCAGCATTGTGTTAGGTTTGCATGACCAAGCACCCCTTGCATTTTCTTTGAAAATGGACACATTATAGTGTGTATTTTTATAATAATAATAATAATACTATATCATATAATGTCGTTAAATTCACCAAGCTGCATTTCTTTGATCACAAATGACAGTAAAACATAAAATTGTGTAATATTATACTATGTAAAACAACTATTTCTATTCCGGTTTTCTATTTATATTTTCATGTAATTGTATTCCTGTGGCAAACTACATGTACAGCCGTTACCTGCAGTCTTCATTGTCCACATGATCTTCAGAATTCATCAGTGTGTATATATATATATAATATATCCACTAGTTTGCTCTAATCTTTTTCTATTCTATCTGTTTTCTTTATATTTATAATAATAAAAACATAATACAATAGAAAAACTTTGCTACGTGTACTGCGTTAAGCCAACTGAGACTTGTTATAGCACTTGCAAATAATTGCTCTTTTGTTGATTTTGATTGCTTCCATTGTCCTTATTTATAAGTTGCTTTGGATAAAAGCATCCGCTAAATGTCTAAATGTAAATATTTTACATATGTATTACATGATTAATATATGATATATTAAGGCTGAACAACATTGATCCATGACAAATATTTAAAGCAATTAGAGCTATATTTTAATGAACCAGCATTTAATAAAATATATTCATCACTTGCTAAATTGTCATCATAAATTCAACATAATTTATTAAGCAGCAGCACCCAACCATATTTGCCATTTGTCACACAACAGCTTCACTGATATTTGTCCATACACGTTCCGATCCCTGTGCACCTGATTTGTTACACAACACATTAAAACTAATACACAGTCACAGTTTCCTATTGTTACGCCTCTCACAGCACGTGTAGTGCAGAACACCAATAAGAAACCTGCTTTATACTAATTACACATTCAAACCAGTTCACTCAGAGTTCAACACTTTAAACTGCACCCCACTGAATTGGCCCCATGAAGTCTTTGAGTTGGCATCTCATGACCCACAAAGTCTAGTACAACTTTTATATGATGACGCAAACTCATTAATAATGATCATAAGACTCCAGCAGTGTTCCTCTTCATGACCTGTGCTCCACTTTGATTCAGTATTTATAGAGCACAGGAAGCTGAAGAGCAGAGTCTTGTGGGCCCTGACAAGTGGCCCATGTTCCCATTGATGAGTCACTGAGCAGAGACAGAAAAAGCAGCAGACTGACCCAGAAAGGGCTTCCCGAGGGTCTGAGGCAGCAGAGAGATTGCATAAACACTGACCTTACCATCTTCAGTGATTTTCCATGGCTGGAAAGCTGTATTGACCAATCAGCATTTAAGACCAGAACTATCCGTTTTAAATGACATAAAATCAATATAAAAAGCAAAGTACAAACAACAATTCCAAAGGTGTTTTCCTCTCTCAATAAAACCACTAAAGGAAAATTACAACATTCTCTCTGCTCTCTTCAAATGGTGATGAAGCCTAATGGTTATGGATCCTAGCACTAACAGCATCATACCCTAGAGTAAGAAATAGATATGGATATAAATATTATGCAAATATTGAAAGGCCAGTGGCGCTCATCACAAAGTGTTTTAGAATATGTAAATATATGTTAATATTGAAAATTATATAATAAACATAAAAAAGACAATAACATGTTTATTAAGAGTATATATATTATATTATACACAGTGGGTACGGAAAGTATTCAGAACCCCTTTAATTTTTCACTCTTTGTTATATTTCAGCCATTTTCTAAAATCATTTAAGTTTTTTTTTTTTCTTCATTAATGTACACACAGCACTCCATTTTGACAGAAAAACACAGAATTTTTGAAATTTTTGCAGATTTATTAAAAAGAAAAACTGAAATATCACATGGTGTATTCAGACCCTTTGCTCAGTATTTAGTAGAAACACCCTTTTGATGCCATGAGTCTTTTTGGGAAAGATGCCACAAGTTTTTCACACCTGGATTTGGGAATCCTCTGCCATTCCTCCTCTGCCATTCCTCCTTGCAGATCAGGTTGGATGGTAAACGTTGGTGGACAGCCATTTTTAGGTCTCCCTAGAGATGTTCAATTGGGTTTAAGTCAGGGCTCTGCTGGGCCATTCAAGAACAGTCACAGAGTTGTTGTGAATCCACTCCTTCGTTATTTTAGCTGTGTTTTTAGGGTCATTGTCTTGTTGGAAGGTTAAACCTTCGGCCCAGTCTGAGGTCCTGATCACTCTGGAGAAGGTTTTCGTCCAGGATATCCCTGTATTTGGCCGCATTCATCTTTCCCTCGATTGAAACCATTCGTCCTGTCCCTGCAGCTGAAAAACAACCCACAGCATGATGCTGCCACCACCATGCTTCTGTTGGGACTGTATTTGGACAGGTGATGATCAGTGCCTTGTTTTCTCCACACATACCGCTTAGAATTAAGGCCAAAAAGTTCTGTCTTGGTTTCATCAGACCAGAGAATCTTATTTCCCACCATCTCACAACTCCATGCGGGCTTTCATGTGTCTTGCACTGAGGGCAGGCTTCCGTCGGGCCACTCTGCCATAAACCCCGACTGGTGGAGGGCTGCAGTGATGGTTGACTTGCTACAACTTGCTCCCATCTCCCTACTGCATCTCTGGAGCTCAGCCACATTGATCTTTGGGTTCTTCTTTACCTCTCTCACCAAGGCCTTTCTCCCCCGATAGCTCAGTTTGGCCCGGACGGCCAGCTCTAGGAAGGGTTCTGTCGTCCCAAACGTCTTCCATTTAAAAATTATGGAGGCCACTGTGCTCTTAGGAAACCTTAAGTGCAGCAGAAATTTTTTTGTACCTTGGCCAGATCTGTGCCTTGCCATAATTCTGTCTCTGAGATCTTCAGGCAGTTCCTTTGATCTCATGATTCGCATTTGCTCTGACATGCACTGTGAGCTGTAGGTCTTATATAGACAGGTGTGTGGCTTTCCTGATCAAGTTCAATCAGTATAATCAAACACAGCTGAACTAAAATGAAGGTGTAGGACCATCTCAAGGATGATCAGAAGAAATGGACAGCACCTGAGTTAAATATATAGTGTCACAGCAAAGGGTCTGAATACTTAGGACCATGTGATATTCAGTTTTTCTTTTTTAATAAATCTACAAAAACGTCAACAATTCTGTGTTTTTCTATCAATATGGGGTGCTGTGGTTTACATTAATGAGGAAAAAAATAAAAAAAAAAAAAATAACTTAAATACTTTAGCAAATGTGTGCAATATAACAAAGAGTGAAAAATTTACGGGGGTCTGAATACTTTCCGTACCCCACTGTATATATATAGTAGATTATATATATATATATATATATAATAATATAATATTTATATATATATACTGTATATATATATATATAATATATATATACACACACACACACAACACCGTGTAAATAAGTTTTAAAAATAATAATATAAATAATATTATAATACTTTACTTGAGTGTGATAAGCTTTGTAAGCTTTCAAACCTAATCATAAATGTGAGGGAACAAAGCATAATACTAATTGTAAATTATGTATTATTTTGCATGATGCCAGCTGTATTTCAAAATCCTTCCCTAACGTTTACAATGTGAATTTAAGTCATCCAGACAACCAGAATAAATGTGAACTGCAACAGGCTAGGTGAGAAAAAAAGACATGATTCAGCTTTGAAACAGCAAGCGATGTGAGTCGATGTCTGAACTTCAGCTCTTCCCTTCCTTCAGGTCTCCTGGATGTTCTTTCTCATAGCTATATTATAGTGAAGGCCAAAGCAGCAGCAGCGGCCCAGGATCAGTGGAGGACAATATTCTGTGGAACACAGTGTTCAGTTTTACAAGATGTTCAGGAGCTTGACAGCAGTAATATATTTTATGATGAGATGAGCTGAAATGTGCACCACCAGTAGTATGAAGAAATCTAATGATGAATGATGACATAAAGCAGAACTAAAGATAACCAAAAATATACATTGTCAATTAAAGTTAAAATAAGAAAACTAAAATTAACTATTAATTGACTAATACTGGTAATACCACAAAACACTATTAATAATAACCACACATGAAATAAATGAAGAAATTGAACTGAATTGAAATAAGAAATGCAACTGGTATTTTTATTTTTATTTTTATTTTTTATTTTTTTACAGTTTTAATTTACTGTATTTAAATGCATTAGATTAGTATGAATTTAAAATACCTTCATGTTACTGAAAATGCTTTATAATAATGCACAATAAAATGAATACACAAAAAAAAAATCCATATAATTAAAAAAAAAACATTCACTCTGATTTGTTTGAGTCATTCATTTTGATTTGTTTGAGACAAAACTGTTCCCAGAAGCCCCGGCATGTAATATGTTCGCTTTTGCATTAAAATAAATGTTTAGTTAAATACGGCTTCATTAATTTATGGTTAATTTTGTTTACTTTATGGTTAAAGTGATTCCAACATGTCACCTCATCAAACATTGGTTTTCCTCCCAAACTCTGCCTTTACAGTTGAGTGATTCACAAATGCTGTGCAAATCAGCAGGAATGGATCATTAAAGGAACCAGATCAAAACATCATAACAACATACCACTAAATTACAACTGCATACACAGTATCAAAGTATAAATAGCTAGTAAGACACAGCCGAACCAGCTTTTCCCACAAAATTAACAACCGCCAAGCACTCTACAACCACATCCTCAGTAGTATAAAGAGACAACAATGAAGTAGGCAAAGAAAAGCTGCTTACATTTTCAAACCCAAACAACCCTCCCATTAACATTTATCTACATGTGCTCGTACAAGTGAAGGCTTTATACTATGAACCTGACAGAACCAGGAAGGTTAAATCCCTCCAGTTGGCACAGCACTGTGAAATGTGACGCCCAGTCAGGTTTCATTGCTTAACCTCAGCTGATGACCAGAGGCGATTAGGAACTGCCTGTCGCCAGCCTCCACAAATCAGCATTAGCACCAACATCTTCCTCACTAAACGGATCCATTTCTACATTAATGTAATACAGCCGAAATAACTTAATTCTGGGAGCATTTACAGAGGCCTGACCATGGAAATTCTTTGTGGGTCAATAAACAAATGCCTCTGTTAGCGTTCAAGACTTTGGTCAGGGGTAAATCCTCAGTGACTGGCCTCTTTCTCAGGAGATTTCCCGAATGCTTCTCATGGAAGGGAAAACTTTTTTGAGTTGAGAGAATTTAAAGCACTTAAATGATTTATCGCCATCATTGTTATGTTGGAAAAAGGCCATTCTGGGTTATAGAGGTCAAGTAGGTCAACAAGTTTTGTGTTAGAACACCTTAATCACCTCAAAATGGTCCACCAACCCAAACCAGCTTGACCAGGATGGTCTGTCAAGCCAATCTGGGCACCATGGTGCTGCTGATCAACCTCATAAATCAACTAAAAGGCCATAAAAAAACAACTAGAAATCATGTAAACCCTACTTTCATTCTGATCTTCAGTTTTGGGGTAAAAAGGTAATTAAGAGGACAAAAGTAGCCATTTCCTGATCATAATGAAAACTATTAATACAAAAACCAAATATTGAACTACAGTCTTCAGGGCACCCACCTTTCTTGTGTTGAGGGCTACCACTCGACCTTAGAGTGGGTGTCGCAGGGGACTTTGGAATGACGTCTGGCCGTTTCGTGGTAGCCGACTTCCTTGCGGTGTCCATCTCTGTAGGCGTGCTGGCTTCAAGGCCTGATTCTGTTTTTGAAGGGGTGTTGACTTCCTCTGAGCTGGGATCACTGGGATTGGTCTCTGGAACAGCTGGGGGATCTAAGATAGAAGACCAAAAAAGTGACAAACGTCAACCAAGAGATGAAGACCAGTCGAACTTCATTCCAAAGCTACAGCAAACACTCAAGTGTTTTTGTCTACTAGATGTGTGATTACACAGAAGAGTCATTCACAGTTACATTCCACAGAGATTAGCCTAAATCCAGATCGATTTGTTCGATTTGCACACATGATCCATAACAGTATGTTTTGGTAGAGCAAAGACTATATGAGTAAGGGTCATGCCTCCAGACAGCTCGATATGAACCTCAACTGCCCTCCAAACAATTGATTATTGGTAGTTTGAAGGATTGCTCTGTAGACACAAGAAATTAATGGTGATCTTGCCACCTTTCACTTCCCTCAAGAACATCAATTTAATGGATAGGAGAAACACAATCTTTCTTACTGATGATCAGACACTCCAGACTAAACCATATGATTTACTTTCTGCAAGTGGAAAACATTCCAACGTCTGTCAACTCATAGACATTAGATGACCACACAAACGCCAAAAGTTCCATCTTCATGCCATGGGGTCATTTATTTTTCAATAAATATTGAATAAATAATTAATACTAAGTGCCATGCAGTGTGCAATGCTGTAAAAACTGTGTTTCAGTGGCACATATTTACCAAAAAAAAGAAGGTGCAACCAACATTCTGCATCATTAATAACATTTAAAAGAAACACAATCACTCTCTCAAAGCTGATCACTGTTGTGCAAATCTGCATTAAACTACACACATAACAGAAGAATTGCCTCAGATTCAAGGTTATTTTATTTCTAATGGTGAGTCATTTATACAGAATCATATACTTGAATCTGAAAACAGAATTTTGCAATGTGTCGCCTTAATCAGCAATAGATCATGACTTCCTGAATCGAAATCCAATCGAAGTGAATCGCGAGGAGCCAATGATTAGCTAGCCCACTGACAAGCGTGTTGCTCACCTGGATACTTCAACAGACTAAAACTCTAAATCGAAAATTTCTTCCAAGAAAATGAGCAAGAAAACGAGTTCTGGATGTCTGAGATCTTAAAGCCATGATGTCATGTCGAGACAGTCCACACTCAGGGAGGAGGTTCAACAGATCACCTGATTTTCACTGATAAGAGTGTGATGCTCTCCACGGCCTCCAGCGCGACCTGCACCGAATGAAGCTCGAACGTGTCCTCACCTGCACTCAAAGGTAGACACACATCCGCCATTAAAGCAAGTAACAGTGAGTAAAAAAATGGAAATGTGTGTGAATAGAGTATTAGTGTAAGCGAGATTAGCGTCAACCACGCTGGCGATGCTAGCGGGCTATATGTTAATAGCGGACTTGGAAGTCAAAAATAGAACTAGTGCTAGCAAAGCGCTCTGATTGTTTTTGTTGTAGAATACGATAGGGGATATATTTCCCACGCTTTTTTATAAACTAAATTCCTAATATATAAAATATATATTATTATATATAATTAATAATGCTTTCCCCATGGCATTTATCTTCTTTATTTTTATATTTCTTTCTATTAAGACCTTTACTGTGTGATTGAACACCCTGAAACAGACTCAAGCCTCAGGTGCCAAGAGCACACCTTACCCTAACCCCACTCTCATCTTTTAATGGACTGACATAGGGGAACCAGAGCAGATGCCCTCCACTGACTTTAGAGAATATCATGGAGTACTTCAGAGCACTTTCAGCACCTGGGTTTCTAACTATTCATACTGTCTGTGTTACAGCAATATTTTCTGTCAGTGTAGATGCTCATTATGAGTTTTG